>CM061132.1:138999231-139393946 GCA_030789695.1 Scilla litardierei | reverse complement strand
TAGGCGAAAGGTTTTGGCGGCCTTAATCCAAATTCGATGCTTCGAATGCCGTGCCCTATTAAAGGAAATTACCTATCAGTCGGCCTCGATCCGCGTTTATAATCGAGAACGAATCACGGGGGCCAATGTTGAACCCGTGTACGGCGTCGAAAAGGTATGGGGTTATTGCTCATCGCACAAAACGACTCAAACCCTATAATTGCTCTCCGCACATGCCCACTAAAAACTCACAATTGCACACAGCACACAAACATTTTTTTCCCATCCACGTTTACATGTGAAAGGGTAAATTTATTATTCGTATCACCGTTGCATAATTGTTAAGAAATTCCATGTCACAACTAGTCCTTACATAAAGTTTGGAAATGGTGCATGTCAGCAGGCAGAGTGTATGTCATATACATCTACTGTAGTATAGGCAGTAACAACTATACTTATGAACATGTGAAAGCGTGCACGTGCAACAGGCAAGGTGTACAACAATGGATCGACACATGCAACAGGTAGAGTGTAATGCAAGACTGAGGTGCATTCAATCATTGAGATACAAAAACAATCAATTCAAAGTGTCAAATAATACATCTTATGCATGTAGTCCTCATCTAAGGGTGTTAGTGTTACGATTTGATGTATGATGAGAGACTTGTACTTTTGCCCATCTTTTTTCGAGTGAGTTGTGAATAAGAAGATGTTGGTGTATGTATAAGATGTATCAATGTATCATTAAAATGGAATATTGTGTTATTTTCTCAGTCTTTTTATCTGTGTTGGAGTTTTACTTGTACTTCCCTGCAAGTGCGAACTACCTGCAGTGTTCTTTCTGCTCTCTTCTTTTATTTCTTTCTACGTAAAAACACTCGTCTTTTCGGGAATACATGATAAGGATCCGTACTTATCGGATAACCCGGGGACCGGGTCGCATTGAATGAAGGCCAGTCGAACGAATTCTCCCGCCCATGGGGAGTGGTATTCGAAGTGCCGCCTCTGTGAGACTTTGACACGTGTCCCTTACTGACGGCTTGGATTCGAAGGGACCTTCAGTATAAAGCCTTTCTCCTTTTAAATTCTGCTTTACCCGTTGCTCGTTACCCTGATTTTCATCTTTTTTACTCAGATGGTGGGTCGGGATTTCAGTGAAGACGTTCCTAACGTTCCTCACCATCCGCCCTTGGGCACGGCCGAACCTTCGCCCTTCGTGGCGAATCAGATTGATTCGCCCTCCGGTCTCGACCTCGGAGAGGGGGACGTGGCGGCCGTCGAGCAGGGTTCCCGTGTGTTAACCGGGAATGAGGAGAAGAAGAGACGCTCTCACTCGTGGTCTGAAGGTCCCGAGAGGAAGAAGAAGAGGAGTGAGAGTAGTCCAGCTGTCCTTCCGAGTGACCGCTCCTTCAGGGAGAAACTGGCAGACTCTCTGGTATGGCATATCCAGCATGTCGGACCCTTTTTTCTTCAATGACTGTTTTGTTGATGGCGACATTCATCCCTGCGGTCTTGCAGGTTTACCCGGTTGCTGTAGATGGTCTTGAGGCGGCCTTGGCGCAGGAGCGCCTGAGGGCTGAGGCGGCTGACCAATCAGCCAAGGAGGCCCACCAGTTCAAACTGAGAGTTGCAGAGCTCACCTCGGAGGTGGGATGTTTGACGGAGGCTCTGGCTGTCGCCAAGAGTTCGGCCAAGTATGCTGAGGATGCACTGTCCCTCGCCCGGGAGGAGCATAGAAAGGCGAAAGGCGCTCTTTGGGCCGATATAGGCGACCTGCGGGAAGTGGCCCATGGTCGGATCGTAGCTGAGGTCCAGAGGGACTATGGGGATGTCCTGGCTCCAAAGATCGTGGAGTCTATCCGTAAAGGATTCCGGGAGTTCTCGGCCATTTTTGCTGCTCAGATCGAGAAGTCCTTCCGGGATGGTTTGGCAGCGTTCGAGGCGCGGGGGCCGAAGAATGCTTCCCCGATGTCCGGTTGTCCCTGGTCACCCTACTGGTTCGGGAGAAGACGAATCGCCTGGGGACGCCTCTTCTCGAGCTCCTGCATCATAGGTGGATCGAACCCTTTTTTGTTTCTCCTTTTTGTTCGTTGTACTTGGAGTTATTTTTGATCAATGGAAACAATTTCTAGAATGATTTCTTGACAATTGGCGTGACCTGCTGTAACAGATAAATTATAAGATATGAGATCGACAGCAGCATATAGATTTCTCGAATGATAGGCATCATCCTCATACTCTCATAATTAAAACTTTGGGTATTAAGTTTTAGTTTGTACCCGCAAAACTAGGAATTCAAAGCCACACTAGCTGCATTTTGAACTAAAATACCAGATAAATCATTTTTCATAGATACAGCTTTCAAGAGATTCAGTTTTCAGCACATTTAATGATGGGCTTCATTACATAAATGCTTTTCATACCACTGCCACTTTTTCTTTGGTGATGAGCTTGATGACTGAGCCCACAGGCATGGCCAAAAGGCTGAAGAGGAAATTGACAAACTCTTTGCCCGCTTCCGCGAACAACACTCTCTTCATCCCCTTGTCTATGAAAAGCTTCAACCTTGTTTAGGTGGCCATCTTCACTGCTGCAGCAAACCGGGTGATGGTTTGTTTAAGCTATGGTCTCTGGTTGTTTGGGAAGGGTTAGCTTGATATGGTCAGAGTAATATTTGAGCAAGGTTACTTCTTTCTCATGCCTTTCACAGCACTCGAAGTGTTGTGGTTGAATATAATTTGTGGGTATGGAAGCCATTTATAGACGAATTGGACTGCCCTTGGATGAGGATGAGCCTACAGTCGAGTGTAGCATTACTCCTTCCTCATGACTGATAACCATCACTCGCAGTGTAGAGGTTGAAGAGGGCTTGTGCGTAGGAAAGCCATTTTATAGACGAATTAGACTGGCCTTGGATGAGGATGAGTCTACAGAAGAGACCCCGTGAGTCTACAAAGCATTGATCGTGAATGTACATAAGATTTTATTCATCGCGCACATCTTCCAAAATTATTTGCTCTCCGCGCAAAACGGCCATATTCTTGCCGGTTGTGCGCGTTGAGCTATTTTGTTTGCTCAACGCGCACCACCACGGTCATACATTATTGGGCACTCAATCTGCTGTAGATTCACGGGCATTCTTCTGTATAATCACAAGCAATTTGCTGTAGACTCACGGGGTCTCTTGTGTTGCCTCCCAGTAACTCTACTGTAGTCTCATCCTCATCCAATGGCATCCAAAGTCGTCTATAAATGGCTTCCCTTCCCACAAGCCCTCGTCAACCACTACACTTCTTGATGATATTATTCTATCTTATTGTATCTTATTCTAGTTATATGATATTTTCTCTACGACATTCTATTTTTTCCTTCATCACTGCTGCGTCCTCAACACTCAAAGATGGACAATATACTAGCGTCTAGTGACGTGATGCAGAAATTGAATACATCACATATATATTGATTCGAAGATGTTCTTTGCTCCTTCATATGTTCTGTTTGTCGTCATTGAAGCTATCACCTTCCATGCACACCCGTTTCTTCACTGCTTGTATATGCTCCTTGATACTTCGTTGCAGACATCACTGCTCGATGATAATAAATGTTCTATCTTATTCTAAGTCTACCCGTACAATATTTTTAGTTAATTATGCTTTGTTATGTGTTCATCACTGATTCTTCTTCAACGCAGACAGGGGGACGGATGGCCAAGATACAATGAAGCAAGTGACGCTGATGCAGCTGCTGGAGCAGCTCATAAATGGCAACAAACTTTAAATTTTTTTCATGGTGGGAATCCCTGTATCCCTAGTATAGTCTAGTGCTTTAATTGCTTAGTCGGGCAAAAACTGTGATGTTGCAAAATGTTTAGATGTAGTTTCTACTTTGTTGTGTTATGTACATTTGAATGCATAAATGTTGTAGCATGTTGGAATACAGATCTTAATACAATGTCATTAAATTTGATGCAATTGCATCACATTACAAAATTGCGTGATGCTAACTTGAAGTACCCACAATTACTCAGCTCTCACCAACGGCAACAGCATTGAACGTTGTCCGAGCTGAGCACAACTGTCTACGATTACAAACATTTACTCATCGATCATAACCGTCAAAGTTATGAACCGTTGTGCGCGTGCGGCTTAACTGCTTACAATTACCCATATTACTCAGCGCGCACATCCGTAACATTATTGAACGTTGTGTGCGCTTATTAGGAAGCCTGTAAAATTACCAAGTTTTGATCAGCGCGCACAACAGGTAAAAGTTGTAAACGTTGTGCGCGCGGAGCTAAACTGTATACAATTACCCACCATTACTCATCGCGGACAGCTACATGCCTGATTCTCTTGAATCTTCATTCTCTTCAGCTCTACTGCTTCTGCTTCTTACTCCTTAATCCCATTAATTTTCTTGACATTTGTCAGGTTCTGCAGCAACAGAGAAATTATAAGATATGAGATCCACAGCATCGGATATAGGTCTCGAATGATAGGCATCATCCTCATAGGCTTATAACCAAGACTTACTGTTTTAATGTTCAATTTGGACCCCCAGCCCTCTTAATTCAACTCCACGATGGCTGCATTTTGGACTAAAAATATAGGAGGCTGCCGTTTTCCGATGACCATTTTTAAAGAGAACCAGTTTACTTACAACCCATTTACACTGATATGTCCGTGACAGATGCATGTAGTATATTTCTTCCAAGCTGATACAAAATTGTTGCCTTTAGGATACAAAAATGTCATCCTTCATATCACAGCCTTGTTAAGTCATCGGGCGAAGATTTTTCCTACAGAGATTATGGAGCAATGATGTTACAATAATTTATACTAGTATATAAATTAGTAACCAGCTGTGCTCATATATACCTTATTTCTACCAGCTGTGCTCATACGACAAGTTCTCATGTCATGACCCTTTTCTGCACAAACACTGCATGTCCTTGTTCTTGTTTGACTTTGTTCTTGTGAGACTTGTATTCCAGACGGAATCCTTGACGCCACTCGTGGTCGGCCTTTAGTTCTAGCTTTTTCAGGATCATGCATAATGACATCATTTACTCCCACTTCTTGTTTGATAGGTGCACTGGACCCCACCTGTGATCTTGGCTCTCCAGAAGCAGTTTGCGCTTTATTAGTCATATTATGCTGGTCCAAAAAACTGTTTGCCCACCCAAAGACGACATCAAACAGAAGGGGATCTCTTGTTACCGCCTCCACGACTTTATCGAATGATGAACGAAGTCTCCAGGCTTGAAGTGGAGTAATTTGGGTTAGACGCACTCCGTGTACTGTGCTAGTCGACGAGGCCCCAAGACTCATGATGCTATGTCTTGCATTTAGAGTCCACCTGGGTAAAATATATCTCTCAGGGATGGCTTGCATATCATACTTTTGCTTCATCATATATAAAATTTGCGTGCATAGCAAACCTTCAGTCACCGCCCTTGCACACGTACACCTGAACATTCCCTTAGATATATTGCATTGAACATTATGCACGTAGCTCTTTCCATCAATCCGCATAGTTACTCTATACGTGCTCGTGTCCCCATCCGTGCTCACCCTTTCGTGCCGACAGTATAAAGTATTTTTGAAACGATTTTGAAAAATGGAAAATATGTTTCTAGTATATACCTTTGCGGCATGAACCTCTAACTCATGCATGCCGCTAAATTCTGGTTTGTTCCGCATACAAAAAGTATCTTCTCTCTCCTCTTTGTCTCGCTGAAATTTTACGGCTTTATCATATTGATCAATGAACTCGTATAATGGAGTCATACAGTTTACGTATCCATCAAAATACGCGTTCATGCTTTCACTCCTTTGGCTGGACGCCATGCCTACACACAAAACAAGAAATGAATACCATGTGCTGAGTTTATTTTGATCATATATTTTTACACCGATCTCTATCGTATTAACATTCATACCCGCAAAGAAAGTATCCAGTAGGTACGCCTTAATCCAATGCTGTGCTTTCTCATGCATCGTATGCAACCACTTCCAGGCTTTCATTTCATTTTTTTGTTTTTCTGTCAATGGCTCCTGAAATTCCGTTTGGTACTTCTCCATTAAGATGCACCAACAATTCTCAGCTTCTTCAACATTTTGACTGTTCTTACACCAGTTTGCATAGTCTTCTTCAAATTCAGGGTTATAAGAAGACCGCAATGAACGTAGATGCTCATCTTCGTGCAGACTGATATGCCATATGCAATACCTGTGTTTTGTATTTGGAAAAACTCTTTTGATTGCATTGCATATTACCGGGTCTTGATCGGTGATGATAGCTCCTGGTGCTTTATCCCACATACATGTTAACCACTGTCCGAATAACCAAACAAAGGTTTCTTCCTTCTCATCAGCAAGAAGATCACATCCAAATAAAATAGACTGTTTATGATGATTGACACCTGTAAAAGGTGCAAAAGGCAACATGAATCTATTTGTCTTATAAGTGACATCAAATACAACAACATCTCCAAACTGGCTGTATGATGTCCTCGCCCTTCCATCAGCCCAAAATATACTCCTGCATACATTCTCTTCATCATGCTCAATAGCATAATAGAACTGAGAGTCTGTAGCTTGCCTTTTAATAAATTGTTCTATTACTCTAATGCATTCCTTCCCAATGTTGTTCTTTCTTTCTACTCTCCCATGATCAATGCATTGTTGCGTAGTAATATTGACATTACTACTACTCGTGGCATTTAGAATCCTTGCAATCTTTGCAGGTCCTACTCCACAGCCACGCATCTGATCAACTAAATTCCTACATGTTCCGTCCATCTGCGATCTTTTATGTGACCGTAGCATCTGGATCTTCGCTGGGCTTTTTATCAACTCATGATTATGATCATCATTAAAGGAGTTTATCCGCCATACTCCTCCGGTGATTTTATGAACTGTCATTCGAGCCATATAGCCTTCTCTCTCGTTTTTCCTTCGATTAACGTCCCTCCCTATCTCCCTCTTATCTTTTAAGCTTTTATACCCTTCTTTGTTGCACGTATACTTCCTCCTCGTGGTATTGCCATCTTTTCCCTTTCCCGTAGATCCCTTTCGGGTTGCAAAACCTTTCATTGCTGCATATGTATTATAAAATTGATACGCATCTTCTTCTGTTTGAAATGTCATTCCAACATGTGGGCTGCCTTTTTCAATATCACTATGCATATCCTCTTGATATACGCTGTTTGCACTGTCATTTTCAGCTTCAATCTCATTTGGCATCTCCTGATCATGCACATAGGGTTCACTCTCTTCGATTTTCATTTTCTACATTAGAAACAAGTAAAAATATCAGTAATATTGCCGCAGCATGACTGCTATACATGTCTATCCAAGTATCAGTCGATCATCATCAGCATGTTAGTTGAAACCACACTACTATTACTAATCATGTTAAAACCTTGCGTATTATATCTATTCTTTTTCAATCTGATCTAATTGTTACCATCATATTTGATGACCGGATCAAATCCATCAAAAAATCAAACATATCAACCGTTTTGCGCGGTGGGCAATATTATGTACGCCATTCGCTCCATGTTGTTGTGCTATATGAGCTGCTTCGGCAAGTTTTGATGGACATCTCATATTGCTCAACGCGCACAATGGGTGCGATGTTTGAAGGGTTGTACGCGGAGAGTAATTTCCATCGCAACACCTCGCTAGTTTGGAAATTACTCACCGCGCAAAACGAGACAAAAATTTAGTCCGTTGTGCGCGGAGAGGAATTTCCAGGCTAATGGAAATTGCTCCCCGCGCAAAACCCTTCAAAAATTTATCCCGTTGTTTGCGTTGAGCAATATGAGATGTCCAACAAATTAGGGATGGCGATCCTTACCTCGATGGAGGAGAGTAACAGGGGAATCAACGAGAGTGTGATGGCCTGGATTTGGGGGCGATCTTAGGCGTGGGCTGTTGAAATCGAAGACCTTGTGCAAAACTGGGGATCTACTCCAGCTTCTGCGTTTTGCGCCGGAGTGAGCAAAAGAATTGGTGGCAATTGCTCCAGCTTCTGCGTTTTGCGCCGGAGTGAGCAAAATAATTGGTGGCGATTGCTCCAGCTTCTGCGTTTTGCGCGGGAATCAGCAAAAGAATTGGTGGCGATTGTATTTTAGTACAAAAGGGGTTAAAGGTAATTTAGTACAGAGGCGCGTTAAAAAGAGCTTAAAGGGTGTTTTGGTAATTGCACAAAAAGGTCAGATATTACCATGATCGCTGATCGGATCGGACGGTCAGGAGGGGTCGAGCGCAGGAATCCAATCTGAGCACGACCTCAGGCGCATTTTACCCTATATATATATATATATATATATATATATATATATATATATATATATATATCTCTCTCTCTCTCTCTCTCTCTCTCTCTCTCTCTCTCTCTCTTATATGCCTCATTCCTTATGGAGATACGCAGAAAATATCAAAAGTCTCTATTTCCTTTCTTCTCGCTCCTGGGTAACTGTTTATGCAAACTCCAAAGCTTCTAACCACGAGTGGAAGAATATAGAGGTTGATGTCTTAACCTTGGGTAGCAAACGACAATATCGATTACCACCGAGGTCGAGCCGTAATTTCTTTCAAGTCAGTGGTCATCCCACGTGACATCCTTAATTTTGCTGATAAGTATTCTGTTCCTATGTTCCTCCTCTTATAGCCACAGTCTTATACCTATTTTTCTTACAATTTGAAAGCAATTACATTTGGAATTATACTATGGCTATCATTGCAAACAAATCCATTCTTGATCTTTCCAAGTTGGAACCGCTCGATGGTAACAACTACAAAAGATGGTCACAAAAACTCCATATGTTGTTTGAACAACTAGAAATCGACTATGTCTTGTTCAATGAGTGTCATGTTGTTATTTCTATTATCGAAAACACAACTACCACTGCTGCTGTTGCTACTGCTAAGAAGTCTAATGAAGAAGAGATTAAGAAAAACGATAAGGATAACAAAACTGTTAGATGCCACCTTCTTAATCATATGAAAAACTCTCTGTTTGATCTTATTTAAGATTCATAAATCTTCTAAGTTTATATGGGATTCCCTAGAGAAGAAATATGGTACAGATGATGCAGGGAAGAAGAAGTACATTGTTGGGAAATGGCTGAATTTCTAGATGGTAGATGATAAACCTATAATGGAGCAGGTTCCAATCTATGAGAACCTGTGTGTTGATATCCTTAATGATGGCATGAAGATGTGCGAAGTCTTTCAAGTGAACATGTTATTGGATAGGTTCCCACCATCATGGAATGAATACAAGAATCACCTCAAACACAAGAAGAAGGATCTGTCACTGCAAGAGCTTATCAGTCACATAGAACTGAAGAGGCTAATCGTCTCATAGATAAGCCTGCTTCTTTTCATGTTAATTCTAGAAATGCTAATATTGTTGAATCTGCTAGTCCTTTCAACAAAAAACAGGTTCAAAGGCAAAGGGAAGAAGAACTTTAATTAAGGACAGAATAAGAAGCAAAGCCGGTTTACCAAACCAGAAGGGAAGGTCCAGAAGTCAAACTTGGTGTGATATGTCTGTGGCAAGCCTGGCCATAAGGCCTATCAATGCACTTAATGCCAAGGACACCAGAAGACACTCCAGAAACAAGGTGGAAATGCTGCTGCTCAAGCTACCCTTGCTGAAAAGGATGAAGTCATTATTGTTGTAGTCGTTGAAGCGAACCTGGTGGCAAATAACATTGATTGGGTACTGGACACTGACGCTACAAGGCACCTCTGTGCCAATAACGAGCTGTTTCATGACTTCAAAGATGCTGCTGATAGTGAATGCATCTTCATGGTAAACTTAACCGCTGCTAGAGTTGCTGGTAAAGGTACAATCTTGCTGAAAATCACTTCAGGAAAGATCACATCCCTCAACAATGTCATGTACGTCCCATCACTGCACCGCAACCTCGTATCTGGTGCCTTACTGAATAAAGCTAGACTGAAACTTGTCTTTGAGGCTGCCAAGGTTGTAATCACTCGTAGTGTGGACTTTGTAGGTGAGTGAGGGTCTATTTATTCTTAATGTTGATTCTGAAATTTTGAATAAAAATGCTTTTGTTTATATTGCTGAGTCTTTAGATTTATGGCATAGTCGACTAGGGCATGTCAATATTGCATCAATTAAAAGGCTAATGAACTTGGCCCTAATACCTGTAGTAAGCTCAACAGAGTTCTACAAATGCCCATTTGTGTAGAAGCTAAGTTCACATTAAAATCATGTAAACCCATCTCTATTTGGCAATCAGACCTTCTCGAACTAATATATTCGAACTTAGCTGACTTAAAATATAGCATGAGCAAAGGAGTAAAACATTAATATATCACTTTTGTTGATGATTACTCTAGGTTCACTAGGGGTGTACCTTCTTAGAGCTAAAGGTGAAGCAGAAGAGATGTTTATTAAATACAAAGCCGAAGCATAAAACCAACTTGATAAGAAAATCAAGAGAGTTAGGTCTGACAGATGTGAAGAATATAGTACCAACACCCTAAAGGATTATTGTGAGAAGAATGAGATTATACATGAGTTTAGTGCACCTTACTTACCGCAACAAAATGGTATAGCTGAACGAAAGAACATGACCTTAAAGGAAATGATGAATGCTATGCTTTTGAGTTCAGGGATGTCTGATGACATGGGGGAAGCTGTTCTTTCAGCCTATCATGTTCTTAATCGTCTATCCCATAAGAAACTGACAAGACACCTTATGAGATGTGGAAAGGTTATACCCCTAACCTGAATTTTCTTAAAGTGTGGGGGTGTTTGGCCTAGGTAGGTCTACCTGACTTTAAGAAGTCTAACATTGGACCTAAGACCTATGATGCTATGTTTATTGGTTATACTCATCATAGTGCTACTTATAGATTCATGTCTTTAAAAGATCACTTTATTTCTGTGTTTAGAGATGCAGAATTTTTTGAGCATGTTTTTCCTTTGAAAAAGGATATAAATGAATCCATGTCTCTTATGCCTACTGATGTTTATATGCCCACTCCTTCAACATTATCTGATGATGTGCGTACAAATAGTTCTACTTTTACTAGTACCATTATGGATGAACCTAGAAGGAGTTAGAGGCAAAGAACTGAAACTAGCTTTGGACCTGACTTTACTACTGCTTTCCTATCAGAAAATGCATGTATAGAATTGCTTAGTGATGAGCTTGTGTCAGCCTTTATGATAGAAGAGAACCTAAAAACTTATGATGAGTCAATGAGATCCATTGATACTAGTTTTTAGAAATATGATACTAAAAGCGAGCTTGATTCTATTGTTTCTAACCAAACTTGGGAATTGACTGAGTTACCTAAAGGTAGTAGACCCATTAGTAGTAAACAGAACTTTAAGAAAAAGATGAGACCTAATGGTTCAATAGAAAAGTTCAAATCTAGACTTGTGATTAGGGGTTTTACCCAAAAGAAAAGCTTAGAATATTTTGATACTTATTCTACAGTGACTAAGATTTCTACGATAAGGTTTCTAATTACTTTAGCTGCAATTCATGAGTTAGTTGTACATCAAATGGATGTCAAAACAGCTTTTTTAAATGGTGACCTAGATGAAGAAATCTACATGTCCTAACCTGAGGTGTTTGTGATTGTTGGTCAAGAGAATAAGGTATGTAAGCTTAGAAAATCTCTATATGATCTAAAGCAAGCACCTAAGCAATGGAATGAGAAGTTTGGTAGCACTTTAGTGAGGAATGGCTATATTGTAAATACATCTGACTCTTGTATTTATTCTAAACTAATAGGATCAGATTGTGTGATTATATGCCTTTGTGTAGATGACATGTTGATTTTTGGGAACAATCTAGGCATTGTGAAAGATGCCAAGAATTTCTTATCATCTAAGTTTGAGATAAAAAACCCTAGAAGAAGCTAATGTTATTTTAGGAGTTAGAGTTATTAGAAACTCCAGTGGCATCTCCTTGTGTCAATCTCATTACGTGGAAAGGGTGTTGAAAAAATTCAACTTCTTTGATGTTGTGCCTGCTAGAACTCTCTATGACCCTAGCATACACTTGAAAAAGAATTTGGACAAGAGTGTTTCCCAATCTAAATATGCTAAAATCATAGGAAGTGTGATGTTCCTCATGAACTGTACTCGACCTGATATAGCCTATGGTTAGTAGGCTAAGTCATTATACTCATAAACCTAGTAACGAACATTGGAATGCTCTTCATCGTTTGCTAAAATACCTGAAAGGAACTATTGATTGGTGTTTGCATTTTAAGCAAATTTCCTGCTGTTTTAGAAGGATTTTGTGATGTAAACTGGGTTTCGGGTAATGATGAAATAAGTTCAACTAGTGGTTTTGTTTTTACTTTGGGTGGAGGCGCTATATCATGGAAGTCTTCAAAACAGACATGTATAGCACGATCCACCATGGAATCTGAATTCATTGCTCTTGAGTTGGCAGGGTAAGAAGCTTAATGGTTAAGGAACTTGTTAGCAGAAGTGCCATTGTGGAGGGAAAACTGTGCTAGTTTCCCTTCATTGTGATTCTCAAGCAGCCATTGGAGTTGCTAAAAACAATGTCTACAACGGGAAGAAAAGACACATTCGGATCAGGCACGGTGTGGTTAAACAACTCCTAAAAATGGAGTAATTTCTTTGGAATATGTGAGGTCCGAAAGAAACCTTGCAGACCACTAACCAAGGGGTTGCCAAGGAAAGTGGTTCTTGATTCATCGAGGGAGATGGGACTAAAGCCCATGAGTTGAGGTAATATGGTTGATACCTGTTGTGGTCTAACGAAACCATATGATCCTTAACATATACTACATTTCCATCTCTATGGCGTGTGGTAGTGTTTTTGAATCCATAGCCAAGTTTTGGTGGTGCTATTGAGAAGCACTTGATGGATTCACTTTGAGATAAGTCCAAAACCAGTTTTTGGTGGTGCTATAGAGAAGCACTTGATGGACTCAATATCTGTTGAGAGGTTGAGCAATGTGATCTTAATGGTTCCATATCCCTTGTGGTTGTTCTATAGAGAAGCACTTGATGGACCACCTACGTGGGTGTGAAGGTTTGGCCGCCTTCAATGAAAGACAAGGGCAATTTTTCTAGAGCACTCATGAGACCCGAGGTGTGTGCATGGCCTTAAAGCACTTGATATGTATCGCGAAATGTGTATATACTCAAGAATACAATATGTGTTGTGGGTGTCTCAACCGAACTCTAATGAGTTCAAGAGAAATTCACTTATTAGGAAGTAAGTTGTTACCTTACTTCAATATGTATCAATTCAATCAAAAGACATTGATGCTTAAGTATATATCCCTTCTTTACCCAGGAGTTCTTCGTTTCTTTTCCCGAGCCATTAGTGGGGGATTATTGGAAATAATGGCTCTCAAAAGCCTTTATTTTATTCCACTAATTCTTTAGTCCCACATGGAAGAATTAAGAGAAGAGCAAGCACATTATATTGCTTTCCTTATCATCCTTGTTTGTATATCTAACAAAGAGGTTTTGTGGAGGCTAATGGGCTTAGGCTTTGCCACGCGCACGCGTGCCCATCCGGTCCGGGCTAGGCGCGGGTGCAGGTTCCTTTTGGACGTCGTGTCTTTTTTTTGGAACTAGCCCATTAATGCCTCAAATTCTAAACGTTGGATAACAACTAGTTGGTTAATTACTGCAGCATTCATAACCCCTCTTTATTACGCTATCAGCTGTTACAGCATTCATATCCCCTCTTTATTACGCTATAATTATTTGACCGTTTGAAATTCTGTAACAGCTCCTTTTGATTCATATATATATATACATATATATATGGGCAAATGTGCATGCGCATGTGGCAGGCAAAGATACCAGCAAACACCCCCGATGTTCGGTATTTTCAAGTATTTTTTTGCAGTAGGTGGATATACTTGTTATGAAGCTCCCACAAAATTTCAGGTCAATCCAACACCGTTTGAGCCTCCGTTCATCGATTTCAAAAACGTTGCGCAAAACTGTCCAAGTTCTGGACAGTTTTGCGCAACGTTTTTGAAATCGATGAACGGAGGCTCAAACGGTGTTGGATTGACCTGAAATTTTGTGGGGAGCTTCATAACAAGTATATCCACCTACTGCAAAAAAATTCAAAAAAAACTTAGAAATGGCGAATAGCGGGGGTGTGCGCAGGTAATTCTACCTGCGCACGTTCTTAGGTATATCTAGGGCACGGTTTATTTAATGGCCGAGTTCCCCCCCCCCCAATTTCAAGTTCCCCAAAATTTCAAGTTTTCCCCCAATTTAAGTTTCCCCCCAAAATTGTCATTGCCACCTAGGACAAACTTGCCACGTAGGACAAAGCTTTGTCCTAGTAGGATAAGATTCAAAATCTTCATCCTTTATATAATAGATATTATATATATATACATACACATACATATATATATACATACTAGTCATAACCCGTGCCCGCGGGCACGGTTCATTTAAGATTTTCCTGCAAAATCTTTGGTCTCCCCAGAAATTATTTCTCCCTCCCAAATTCAAACGAACAAAAATGTAGCTTCGGCACGGGCGCCCTCGGGCACGATTCATTTAAGATATCCCATCAAAATCTTTGTTCTCCCCAAGAATTATTCCCCCTGTCAAAATTTAAACGAATAAAAATTTAGCGGGCGCCTTCGGCTCGGGCGCCTTCGGCCGCTAGTCATCGCACACATTTTAATAACCAAAGTGCATTAGCGTTGATCAACAAATTCGGTGCCGGCTGCTAGTCACCGCACACATTATGCTAATCAAAGTGCATTAGCGTAGAACAACAAATCCGGCACGAAACAACAAATTAGCGCAAAAAATCGGTGCCCGTGGGCACGGTTCATTTAAGATATGCCCCCACGAAATCTTTGTTTCCCAAAAAATAATTAAAATTTAAAAGAGCAACAAATTAGAGTAAAAATACTTAACGGCGCCGGTGCTTTTTGCGCGGAACAACAAATTCAGTGCAGGCCCATTCGTCACGGAATTCGGCGCGGAACAACAAATTAGCGTAGAACAACAAATTCGGCTCGAAACAACAAATCAGCGTAAGAAAATTTAGCGGACGCCTCATCTTGAAACATGTTCACTGGCTGCTTTCAAAGGTGGACCAAATTTCGAAGCTGGACCAAGTTTCAAAGCTCACATTCATGATTTCAAAGCTCTCATCATTTCAAAGCTGGACCAAATTTCAAAGTTGGACCAAATTTCAAGGCTGGACCAAATTTCAAGGCTCCCATTCATGGTTTCAAAGCTTCATTTCAACCTTCCATTTCATAAGATCAAATCCCAGCCACTCTTTATCTTGTCCTAGTCAGCCCTAGAATTCAAAAAACGTTGTCAAATGTATAATAGATAGTTAAATTAAGATTTTCTCCCGCAAAATCTTTGTTCCTCAAAAAATTATTTCCACAGCCAAAATTGTGCTGAATAACAAATTAGCGTAAAAATATTTAGCAGCACGGGTGCCTTCGATGCGGAACAACAAATTCGGCGCAGGCGACTTCAACACGGAACAACAGATTCGGCGTGGGCGCCTTCGGCGCAGAACAACAAATTAGCGTAGGCGCCTCATATGTTTCAAAGAAGGTTTTTAAAATATTGGTTCTATATTTACATCTAGTTTTAAAAGAGCCATTCTTCGCAGGCGCCTCATATTTTTCAAAAAAAGGTTTTAAAATATTGGTTCTATATTTACATCTAGTTTTAAAAGAGCCATTCTCCGCAGGCGCCTCAAATTTTTCAAATTTTTTTTTAAAATATTGGTTCTATATTTACATCTAGTTTTAAAAGAGCCATTCGAATGATGTACGACTTAGTCCAGCCAAATTATTTAGTTCCCAAAATTCATAAGGTTTACATCTAGTTTTAAAATTGTAGAATATTCATTTAAATTTAACATGATAGACATTGTTTTCTTCAACATCAAACTTATTATTCATTATGCAACCTAGTTTTTTCAAAAAAAGTTTTTAAAATATTGGTTCTATATTTACATCTAGTTTTAAAAGAGCCATTCGAATGATGTACGACTTAGTCCAACAAAATTATTTAGTCCCCAAAATTCATAAGGTTTACATCTAGTTTTAAAATTGTAGAATATTCATTTAAATTTAACATAATAGACGTTGTTTTCTTCAACATCAAACTTATTATTCACTATGCAAACTATATTTGATCAATAAAATTATCCAAATAAAAATCCCTCGGTGAGGGAAGCAAGAGAAAAAGAAAAATAAGAAAGTATCAAATCACTTTACCAAATCTCTGCAATCAAATTTTAAAAAACTCAGCTAATAGACTTAATAACGAAACCAAAATAAGCATTGCTCCATTCCTAAACAACTTAATAACCAGAACAATGACATACAAAATCCAACCATGTTAGAGATCAATCCCACATAATACAATTAATTTTCACATAAACATTCACAAAATACACAACCGAATTACACAACCGAAGTTGCAACGTCAACCCACCCCAGGTTTCACCTACGGTTCACATACTCAATTTGATCAAAAAAATAGCCAAATCAAAAGCCACATCCTTGATGGAGGGGATGCATGACAAAAAGAAAAAAAGAAAGAATCAAATCAGTCTAGAAATATCTGCCAATACATTTTAAAAGCCATGTTCCATTATTCCATTCATAGTCAACTTAATAACCAGAACAATGACAGAGAAAATCCAACCATGTTACAAATAAAGAGATCATCTCCCCCATATTACAATTAATTTTTCCACTTAAGTTTCAGCATATGAATCAGAGGATCAAAACTTTAAAAATACTTTCAATTAATCGATTCTCTTCAAGATTCAAGACTGGCTTCTTCTTCTTCTTCATGTGCTTCTTCCCCCATGCATTTCCTGAAAGCTTCGCAAGACAACAAACATGTGATTCACATTCAGTAAGAATACGACAAAAAATAGAAATAAGATAAGATGAAAAACTAAGATAAAAAATTAAGATCAAATCTCAAGATTAAAACTTTAGACATACCTTCAGTTGCGCTTCAGAAAATTAGTTATTCAAAATTAAGATCAAAACTCAAGATTAAGATTAAAACACACATCTTCTCATTCATGTGATTCTTCTTCAAAATTAATATGAAAACTTAAGATCAACCAAATCATTTTTTCCTTCTTCTCGATTGATCAAAAGAATTCAATAAACCACAACAACAACTAAGCTTTACAACATACATCAAAAAATCAATTCACGGGGCATCTACTTCTTTAATGAGCTAAAGCTTTGGGAAATAAATTCACAGGACTTGCTACATGTTCGGACTTTTCCTCTTAAATTTCTTCCTAAACTTCACCCTTTAGATCAGAACAACGTTTATGAACAACTACAATTCAATTAAATTATTTAATATAAACCAGCTGTCATATCAAGATCTATAAACAAAGCTTACATGAAAATAAAAAAGGCACTGGGTTGCATCTTGGCTGCATGAAACTTTTCTTTCATGAAAATTCATTTACATGAAAATAAAAGAGCTTACATGAAAATGCATTTCATGCCTTCACCTTCTTTGTCGGCGTCAACTTTTTGGCTGCCTTCCGCTTAACAGAAAGGGATCTACAAACCAAAAGACAAATTGGATCTAGAAGTCAAAACCTCACTTGGCATCGACTTTCTTCGACTTGTCGCCTTTTGATTTTCCTCTTTTCATCGTGAAATCTGCAAGAATCAAAATACATTGACTATCAATATAGACAAAATACATGATAAAGAGTTCATTTCAAGCAAACAGAACAAACCAGAGAGCATAGCCACGCCAACCAAACTCTTAATGTAGTGTTGAGAAATTTATAAAGCATGACATGATGCACATAAATTAAGATATTAGCATGCAAAAAATGAAGATAACATCAAAGCTAAGTAAATCAAAGACGACTGACATTATCAAAGCTAAGTAACTCTTAATGTAGCGTTGAGATATTAGCACGCTAAACTCTTAAATGAAGATATTATCCATGACTTTTTGCGCAGCAGGCTAAACTCTTAAATTTTATTATCTTTTATTTACTCGTTGAAACCATTTATTGAAAGTAAAGTAAGTCCTATTTCTAATCATCAAATTCTTGAATCAGGTTGCTTAGTTTAATGAAATTTTATCGTTTTATAATTCTATAACATATTGATTTCTGATGTTCACAGATCAGGTGGATCCGTATCTACTTCATGTCATCCAAGGATATTTCCTCAAATTCTTTGAGCTATCTTTTGCCCCATAAATTCAGTAGGCTAGGTTAAAGCCACATTAGCTTTTTCTCTTCTATCTCAAACATTAACTTCATAACAGGTTACAAATATTGTTGAAGTTACACTTACTTTCACAATCAGGAAAAACGAATCAGATTGGGTCTAACCCATCATGTTCACATGGCAGGTTCACAATCAGAAAAAACGAATCTATCACAAAACCCATCAGCAAGTTGCAAAAAATGACAGAAATAAAAAATGAACAGGGTCTGCGAAAAAATGAACATGGCAAAATTCTTTAAGCTATCTTTTGCCCCAACAGTAGACATTTTCCTTTTTTCTTTTAATTAAAAACAAATTCGATACACCTTGGAAACATATCAAGGCACATTGACTGGGTATCAGAGTCCAATATATATTCGACATGTATAGGCCGCATCAATGGGGTATCAGTGCCGGTAAGTGTCAGATATAGGAGCAGCACATTACTAAAGTTATCAGTGTTTCACAGCCTTCAAGGGTGTCAAAAGAGAAGCTGGTATACTGGAGAGAAAGGGCAAAAAGATTTTTCAGGAAGAGCTTTTAGAGCTCATGTGTGTTAAATCAGTCAAACGATCAAGTATCTTATTATTGAATATAGAACTTAGAGGCAGTAAACGTGACTCATAACTTCACATGCACTCTGATATAGGGAGGCAGTGGTGAAAGACCAGTAGACGCCCCCCAAAAAAAAGATTATTAACATGAGATCTGCCTATCTTCGAAGTGTCTAATAGAAGACCCATGCATGTTAAAAAAAATCAGACATAAACATGGCTACTATCATGAAGCATCCACACAGCCAACATAACACCACAGTTACAGGAACACAAACAACATAGCAGCTAATATTAAAGAACCATAATCAGGTCATCCACTAAAGCACCGCTGCCTCAATTAGAAGAGTGAAACATGGTCCACAAAGATGAAATTTAACCATGTAATTTAATTTTTTTCTGAGTACTAACTGTTGAACCATGCTTAGCAAAACAGAATAAATTAGCTGCAACATATGCACCACAAAAAGTTGGAAAGCAAATTAAGAAAATACAGCTAAATAACCTGTGTTAGTTCGGGAAGAAAACATTATATGGTGCTCAAACTTTGGACCAACTTCTTCCAGCTTTTTGTGACTACCTTCACCACTTGAGTCTTTTAAGAAGCATATTCATAGTGGATCTGAAATATAACACTACATAACTGGTAATTGCAACTACCTTCACCACTTGAGTCTTTTAAGAAGCATATTCATAGTAAAAACAATAGTGTTAAGAATAATGCTGAAAGCTTCATACTCACCAGTTCTAGGAATCATCTACCCCTGCTAGGAAAGAATCAATTTTGTCCTTCCTGGCCTGCTTCCTAATCTTCTTTCCACTGATGTCATACCATATATGTTCCTCCTCCTTATACCACTCCAATGGAACTTCACTAATAGTATTTTGAGTATCCGCCTACATTTTAGAGATACGCGTGTTAAATCTTAACTGAATTTAGGGACAAAAAATTAGAATTAGTTAAATGTTACCTCATCTTCAGATGAATCACTCTCCTCAACTGATTGCACAGCGTTATCTCCATCTTTGTCATCCTTTCCACCATGTTCAGAGGATATCTATAGTGAAAATAGATTTAGATCCAGATAAAAACAGAAATTAATAAAAGTAATGGATGTCAGGGTGGGACAGTAGCGTAATTATCTTCTACAATGATTTTCCTAAACAATTTGATGAATCAAGTGAGAAGCTTTCCTTAGTAAAAAAATCTGCCTAAATTACTTGCACTTAGTTCACCAAAACATTCATGAATATTTAACAATCATCTCCTAAAAACAACTTGGTGCTTCTATGTGATGTTGAAACAGTAATGTTTTGTGAGCAACATCTTCCTCACTTATCCTATTGCCCATTACAATGAAGGAAACCCATGGCTCCTCATACTAACAATTTTTTATGCCATGTAAAGTGTACTCTTCTCATTATTTTTAAACTAATTTTTGATAGCCTTTACAAATATCAAATTTTACGACACAAACAAAGCAAATGCAACCAGAAAGTATTAGTGCAGTGAATAATTTCCAACGGGTACCTCGTCTTCAGAGAAATCGCTCCCCTCGGCTGATGGATTCATCTCCATGTCATTGCTGAGAGGACTTCCAGCGGAACCCTGCATTTAAGAAAAAGAATTTATTGCTTTATTTTAGAAAATCAGATTTTTGAAGCAGTAGTCAGTACCTTGTCTCCCCAGTCATCCCCGTTGTCCCCAGATGATCCCTAAAGCAACAAATAGATTACAAATTGCTAAAAACTCGAACTCAAAAGGCCCCAATTTCCAACAAAAATACATTCGTCTTTCCTCTTATATTCAATTAACTACATCTGAAACGAAATTGAAGCTGGCCATTCTTCAATCAATGAGAAAATTTCACGAAGGGGCAATCACTGGAACAGTACCAACACTGCATAAAAACGAAACCCTGGCTCCGACGAATCAACCCATATGCCTTCAAAGAAATTGCAAAGACCGCATATTTTTTTAGGGAAATGATTCCAAATCCAATACAAAACCTGTATCTCTGTACCAACGCAGCTCCAAAATCCTAGAAAAATCGAATCGGAACTCCGTTTCCTTCTTCCTTCTCTTTTCCAGTGGGCCTCGTAGGGGATGAGAGAGAGAGAGAGAGAGAGAGAGAGAGAGAGAGAGAGAGAGAGAGAGATGACATTTTGCTGAAGTATCTTCCGAATGATATCAACATACTCCCTGCGTCACTCCATATAGACTCTTTGATCTGATCCGAATAAATACAACGAATGGGAGAGGGAAAATTAGAAACTGAAAGATCGTAAACGGGTCGAAACAAAATAAAAGGGAGAAATTTTACCGAATTTTTAGAAGACTCTTTGGTTTTCGCCTTTGATGCGTACGGGCCGGAGGAGCGGAGAATAGGGTTTTGGGTTGAGACGCCGGTATGCCTTTCACCTTGCGAGAATTTCTTTGAAGTTGTTGTCACAGTGAAAGGCTGTTGCTATCTCCAAAAAAAGCCTCTTGCACTTCCCTAAAAGCATATTTGCTTTCCCAAGTCAAATGACTGGTTACGAAAAAGAAATGGGACCCACAAAAACTCAAAAATACAAATCATTCATCTCAATTTTTAATCCCAACCGTCCATTAACCAAGATTAAATCCTGGCCCTCTTTCTATCAACCGGTTTGTCCTAGTCAGCTTGTCCTAGTCAGCCCTAGGATTCAAAAAACACTGTCAAATGTATAATAGATATATATATATATGGAAAAAGGGGATCTAAGGTGCCTCCTTAGATGAAAATCTAAGGAGGCGCCCCCATTTCCCCACATCTCCTACAATTTTTTTGGAACATGGTGTTGTTGTTCACATCATGGATGATCAACATACAAAATTTCAAGGGATTCACATACTTTTTGAGCCACCATCTACCTCTTGCAACTTCAACGGTCTAAAAACGTGCTGAAAACCCCACGAAGTTGCAAGGGGTAGATGGGAGCTCAAAAAGTATTGGAATCTCTTGAAATTTGGTATGTTGATCATCCATAAGGTGAACAATAAACCCATGAAATTTTTTTTCAAAAAAATGTGTGAGATGTGGGGAAATAGGGGCGCCTCCTTAGATTGAATCTAAGGAGGCACCTTAGGATCACTTTACCCTATACATACATACATACATACATACATACATATATATATATATATATATATATATATATGGCAATCTTCGGGTGCTAAAACCCCGTGCTAAAACTTTTTTTTATTTTTTGAAACTTTTTTTAATTTTTTTTTGATGTTTAATCCATACAATTATATACCCCAGGAAAAATAATGGGTGAACACGTTAGGGATTAGAGCACTCATCTACCCGTTACAAATTTAACGGTCTCAAAACGTGCGAATTTGATGAAATGCCTTGATCGAATGCCAAATGACATTATTTCTCAACGATTATTTTTTGAGGGAGGTATAACAACATATAATGAAGGTGGAAAAAGGAATTTTTGAAAAAAATTCCAAAAAAACTAAAAATCATTTCGCACGGTGCGAAATGTTCTCACATGAAGATTCATATATATATACACACACTAGTCATAACCCGTGCCCGCGGGCACGGTGTCCCCAAAAAAATATTTCTACAGCCAAAATTTAAAAGAACAACAAATTAGCGTTAAAAAATTTAGAGGCACGGCCTACTTCGACGAGGAACAATAAATTAGGTGCGGGCGCCTTCGGTGCAAAACAACAAATTAGCGTATAAAAATTTAGCTGGCGCCTTCGGCGCGAATGGGTTGGTCAGACCTCTTCTTGACGCCCAAAAAGCTCAGCCCGCCTCTTTGAATGCACATTTCCTGTGTTTTTTTGGGTTTCATTTTTTTTGGGTCAGCCGAAATAAAGTTCTCTTTTGCCTACTTGTAATTTAAGTTGCATATTTTTTTAGTTTCATTTTTTGTGTGTTTTTTGGGTTTCATTTTTTGGGTCTCATTTTTTTGGGTCATTTTTGAATGAAGGGCATTAAGTGCTGATGCTGCTGATTTCAAAAAAGAAAAGCTTTTGTATTCTTCCAATAAATTTCTCTTCAATGCTTTTGTGTATTCCCAACATATTTTCTCAATCCAAGAAATTTCCACCCAAAACTTGACATGACACTGCCACATAGGACAAATTCAAAATCTTCCCTCAATTGTAATATAGATATAGATATAGATATAGATATGTATATATATAGAGGAGGGATCAAATGACCCCCAAAAATAACCCCCTATCAAAAATCCTATGCCACCCATTTTTTTCTGAAGATCCGAACCGTTCATCTTGATCTCCACCCTCTAAATACATGACCTACCAATTTTCAACTCGATCACATGTGTTTTGCACGTTCATCAACCATTCGCAAAAGTTCTGTTCATGCGAAACTGTTAAATTTGGGTCGGATGGATGAATGGGCAAAACACATCGGATCGGGTTGAAAATTGGTGGGTCAGGTATTTAGAGGGTGGAGATAAAGATGAACTGTTCGGATCTTCCGAAAAAATGGGGGGCATAGGATTTTTGATAGTGGGTTATTTTTGGGGGTTATTTTTGGGGGTCATTTGATCCATCCTCATATACCTCATATATATATATATATATATATATATATATATATATATATATATATCTCTCTCTCTCTCTCTCTCTCTCTCTCCCCCCCCCCTCGCTTCATTCCTTATGGAGATACGCAGAAAATATCAGAAGTCTATATTTCCTTTCTTCTCACTCCTGGATAACTGTTTTGTGAAAACTCCAAAGATTCTAACCGCGAGTGGACGCGTATAAAGGATGATTACCTTGGGGAGCAACCGGCAATATCGATTTCCACCGAGGTCGAGCCGTAATTGCTTTCAAGTCAGTGGTCTTCCCACGACACAACCTTGATTCTGTTGGTAAGTATTCCGTTCCTCTGTTCCTCTTATAGCCACAGTCTTATACCTATTTTTCCTACTATACATATGTGTGTATATGTATGTATGTATGTATGTATGCATGCATGCATGTATATGTGGGACAAGGGATCTAGTGTGCCTCCTTGTCACGCCCTAGTCCCCCAAATATTCGAGAATTTTTTCTTCCGAGACATGGGGATGGAAGGTTTAACAGGCCGCGGTATTGCACCAAGCGTAAATAAAACACCACACAAGCAAGTCACTGTGCACACTAGGACAACACAGACATCAGTAAAAAGGTACTATCTACAGCAGAAAGAAAAGTACAGACAATAGCCAACTAATATATGTACAACCCAACAGTTCAGTCCAAAAAGGCACATAGAAGTCCAACCCAAAAGTACAGATATAGGTCTGCAGTACAAAAGTAAACAGCTACAACACCGGGGGTTACAGAAGGTACAATACACACACTATCTACCCTTAAGTGCTAAGAGGGGGAAACAAGTAGCACGCCCTGCCCAGTCCAGCTCCAACCTCTACTCCAGAGGTACCTGCTCTGGTCCTAAATCCAACAGAAGGGAACACGTCACAGTGTGACCCAGTAGGAAAGCCCAAACTCACACAAAATGGTTAATCTGATAGTTATATTTCACAAACGCGTGTCAAAAGCAATTGTGGTCACAGTTATGAGAAACTTTGAGTTAACTTAATTAATGATTGGAAACCTGAGTATGACACCGATATGAGGACCATGACACTCGTCCCAAGATGGGATGGAAGAAAGCACCCGCTCACCTAGTGAAACGGGACCCCTCACTCCAACTAGTGTGAGTGAGGACAACAACTACAGCTCATCGTCGTTGTTTGTCAACAAAGGTGGTGCCAACGGTGAAACGCACAGTCCTATCCTCATACCCTAATCGTACAGAGTCTTCCCACAGCCCCCTTCTAGGATGCTCACCCACCATATGGTGGACCGAGGCATCCCTATGATAACTAACTTTTAATATGAATTAAACTAACATGCAACCCTAAAACAAGCATAAATGACATCCAAGAAATTAAAGTGCATTTAATTTACATAAACGTGCTTGTAATGAAAAAATTTACATAATGAGAGATCATAATCAAAAGAAAGCTACAACTTTACTTTTTTCCAAACTTTCCTCCACCATTTTCACGTGCAACCTTTAAATTTCACAAAATGGCACATGGCCCAACAACCACCTTAGCACACATCCACATCATAATGTAACTACTTACAACATCAATAATGAAACATGTTTTAGCAACTAAACAATGTAGCGAACTTTAACCATTTCCACATAAACAACGCTATTCAAAAGAGGGATAATTCCTAAAATAACATCTTAGGGATTCTTAAGCAAAATGAGGTGGCTTAAATGAATTACTCTAGGCCTAAACTACCATGTCCTAATCCACATGAAACTACTTATGGACCTAGCCTAAAACATGATTTTGGAAAAGGAGTTTTAGACTAAACTAAAAACATGATTTATATGAAAATGAATTATGAGTTCTTAACTAAAAATATGAATTTTATGAAGGAGGTTGGGTAGTCCATACAAAAAAACATGATTTTTATTCAAGGAAAATGAGTTCCAACAAAATGGGGTTTTTATAGAAGAGTGTTTGGTATTTCACAAAAAATGTAATTTTTTTCAAGAGGGGTTTAGCTTAAATTAAAAATGTGATTTTTATGAAATAGCATTTAAGATCTAAACTAAAGATTGGATTATTTTTTTAAAAAATGAAAAACATTTTAGATCTAAGTAGAAATGTGATTTTTAATGAAAAACATTCAACACCTATACTAAAAATGAGATCCTTTAAACATCACACAATATTTACACTAACAACAATCTTAACAAGAATTTAAACTAAATAACCATAAATTTCCAAATTTTGCATGAGGATTGATAATCCTACTTGAAAATGGAGAGGGAATGATGATTATGAAGGTGATGAAAAGCTCCTCAAGCTCCTCCTTGAAACCCTCTTCCTTTTCCTTCTCCTCCTCCTCCTCCTTTCTTTTTCTTTTGTTCTTTCCCTTCCCAAAACACAAGGCAAGGCAATAGTAGCAACAAAAGAAAAGGAAAATGAAGGAAAAGAAAAGATAGAGAAATATCTTTAAACTTCAAGATATTTACCAAAAAAACTTTCCATAAAAGGAAATCCATCCTCAAAATATCTTCATCCTCATTCTTATTTACAAGTTAGACATTACCATAAATGGTAAGTCCTCATTCAAAATATCCACAAGTTCCATTTATTTACAACTTTGCCATTTTCCAAAAAATGGAAAGTTTTCTTCATGTCATATTTTTCCTTTATTTACAAATTTGCCATTTAAAATCACCCTTCATCTTTGAGTGTTAATTACATCTCATGCCATGGCAAGAAGCCTTTTCACAAATGCGCTCTCACTTTGTGTTCAATTTACAAAAATGTCATTGCACAAGGTGAGTGTGAAATTACCCCAACACTTGGATGCTCAATTACTTACCCGTGCCATTCCTCATATGAATCATGATGGCCATCCTTCCACACCCATTGACACGTATACCAAGCGTAGAGTACGATCTCAACGTCCGCATATACGACTCAAAAGACGCATACACAAAAGCAGTGCACTTCTTCGTATTACACCTTACGGGGAGTTACACTCCTTATATGAAATCTAAGGAGGCGCCCCCATTTTCTCACATATCCCACATTGTTTTTCACATCATGGATGATCAACATACCAAAAATCAAGTGAGTCCAATACTTTTATAGCCCACTTCTACCCCTTGTAATTTCAACGATCTAAAGAAGTGCTGAAAACCCCATGAAGTTGCAATGGGTATATGTGTGCTATAAAAGTATTGGAATCACTTGATTTTTGGTATAATGATCATCCATGATGTGAACAACAACCCCATGAAAAAAATCTTTAAAATGTGGAAAATATGAAAAAATGGGGGCGCCTCCTTAGATTTCATCTAAGGAGCCCCTAGATCCCTTTTACCGTGTGTGTGTGTGTGTGTGTGTGTGTGTGTGTGTGTGTGTGGTAAGACTAGGCTCCATTCGAATGGACCAAATATGTGAATCCATCCAAGTCAATTTTAAAATTAGGTAATCAAAATGGAAAATACATTCTTTTGGATATGATATATCATGTCTAAACTATCCATAAATAAAATTTCAAATGATTTGGATGTATTTTACACATGCAGCAAGTGGTTGCAAAATCAATGTTTTATAATAGTCATAAAATTGACTACTTTTGTGAGGCTTCTATGGGCGCAAAAGCCCAGGCGCACCCGGACTCTGGGATGGGCAGGCACCCCAACCGGGCACACACCTGACTCGGGACACTTGATTGCACAGTTAGACAAGCACTTGAGTTCAGGCGTGCCCGATAAGCTGGCATGCACCTGAACTTAGTTCGGGCACTCTTGCAGGGTCATACCCGTGCGTTTGGGGATTTTTTTGGCAAAGTTTGAGGATTCGTTTGAGAGGTCAAACGACCTCGAAAGTGAGCGATGTTTACTTCTATGTGATCTCTGCATGAAGCTCTTTGAAATGATTTATCATTTTGCTTTATGGGCTTAGCAGAGAGGTTGAATCAATTACCCAAAGTTTAGTCCTTACAGGAAAAAAAACTTGAGTTAATTAGGATTCTAAATTTTAGTACCATACCGGATATGATACTGATTAAGTGGTTCTGCTCACCCTATAAATAGGGTGAGATCATCCTCTTCCTCCTAAACTTACACCAAGCCTAGATCAGGGAGTTCATCATAATTAAGTGAGCAAACCTAGATCTAAAGGCTATTGAATATTAGATCCCCAAATGTGGTTTTGATGAAAAACAAACATAATAAATTGTGACTAATCCACATGTTTTGTAGTTAAGGAGAGCATCCTCAATACAGTTAAAGTCATATCTAATGAAGATGATGACTCGGACATTTGATGCAAGGACATCAATTAATGAAGCATGGAGATCAAGGAGTGAACGCATGGAAGTCAAAGCGTTGAACTCAACAAAGCTCTATGGTCATCAAAGAGTGATCTCAAGGAAGTCAAAGTGTTAGACTTCATAAGCTCAAAGGAAGTCTTCAAGGCATTCAATAGGAAGTGAAGGGCATAAAAATGTAAACCTACTTTCTTTACTTCTTAGTTGAACTAGCATGTTAAGACTTGAATAGACTCATTAGAATATCACTAATAACACTCACAAAACACTTTAGATCATATATAATTGAGTGTCATAGGGTTAGAACTTGCATAAATACAAAGAAGAGTTTTTAGTCTGTAATGACATGTATTTTTAGGCGTGTTTGATTGCGTGTGTGCCTGTATTTTACTTCAGTTGTCTGAGTGTTTTTATCCCAGTGTTCTTTGTTTCTACGCATCGATGCGAGCGTCCCTGATCTTGACATTTTCACCATAGCTTTAATCATATACATATTTATCATTAAAATTATTTTATTTTGTTTTCAGTTACACCATTTACAAATTACAATTACAATCACCTAAACCCTGCAGCATTCTTCCTCCAACCTGAAATTCACCACCATTACACAAACATTTTCTTCAACGTCCTCCAACGTCAACAGACATCTCTTCCATGTTTAAAATCTCCCATGGCTAAATTCATCTCCCCGTCATTAATGAAGCCTAATCCATCGACCTGCTCTTTTGATTAATGAAGCATATCCATCTACCATGTCTCTTGCCTCTTCCTTCTTCAAGGATAACCCAGCATCTCCCCTGCAACACTCATCAGCTCCTTTATAGATTTCATTCCCCTTCACAGACTCATCGTCATCCTCCTAGAAACTTCATCAATCATCAATCCCCTACCATCAACACACCATCATCATCAATTTCATACAGACCCCTTCAACCGAAAATCAAGCACCAAAAATCAAATTTAGAGAGGGAGAAACAGAAATCAGATCTAAAAACATCAACAGACTCATCATCCCCCTCTTCCCCGTACCCCTCCCCATCCTCCTGGCTGCCATGCCACCACCCAAAGCAATGCCGCCGCCTCAGATCTGCCCCGGCCACTTCAGATTCACGCCTGCGCCCGCAACCCCGCGCGCTCCATCACTATATTTGTCGTGCCAGTCGCCCTTAGTAATGGGGAGCCTTGGTATACCATGAATATGAATATATAGTGGACCTTGGCTATGAGCCATTGTTACTCTTTCTTTGAGTTTATCCAACACGTTATCAGCACGTGAGCTCTCGTACTTGAGCTTCTCCTTTTATCCCATCAAATCACCCTCACCGCGCTTAGGAATCTTGATTGCTGCGATCTGTTTCGACGATTTCTTCACGTTGAAGCTCGATCCCTTGGAAACTTTGGTTGTAGCGATCCGTTGCGGCGATTTCCACGGTGCATCGGGAGCAGAGATTCATTCTACGGATCTAATCTTTTTTGACGATCGTCCCAAGATCTAACGGATCTAGAGGTAAAATTATAATAAACCCCTAGATCAACATATTTACATGCACATGTTGTTCAATCTGTGATATTTTTTTCTAAGAGATCTATAGCATTATCTATAGCAAGAAATTCATATTTTCTAAACACAGATTTATTGTTAAAAATAAACACTGTTTTTAAATACATTAATTATTTTAAATATGTATAATAAAAAACACCTTCGTATCTTCCCAGGCCCCCTGCACGGTGCCGGACCGCCGTAAGGGGGTGTTTCGTACCGCCAGACCCCCTGGAGGGGGGGCATTGATCCACTGAAAAAAACCCCGGATCTCTGGTTTTTCGAATCCTCAGATCTCCGCCTTCCCCCCCGTCGGGGCCTCCTTTTTTGTTACGGAGCGCCGGCCACTGCTCGTCGAAACGTCGGCCGCATCGGCCTTCGCCTGAGTCGGAGATCACCGCCCCCCTGTCGGGGGGGCTCAAATCTCCGGCCAGGTGATTGCAAAGGGATCGGGGAAGTTGATACAGGGGATTCTTTGGTGCGGGGATGTGATGGTTGATAGATTAAAATGGGGTGAGGATTTGTTGAAGAGGAAGATGGACCCCAATTCGAAACCGAGCGAGGTTAGCAAGGATGCCCTCAAAAGGATGAAAAGGGAGATAGATATGGATATAAATAAGCAGTGAGATTTTATCTTTCTTTACGTTTGGGGGAATATGTAAATTAATTGCTTTGATCAAAAGTCTCTGCTTTGTGATATTTGTATTTCACAAAAAAATGGCATTTTGATAAATATGTATGTCAATTTACATAGGAAGAGGAAACAAAAAAAAATTTGGGGGGCTCCTTTCGGCCCAGAAGCTCCGGCAAGGGGGCCTTCTATCCGCGTCAGAGCACCCTGCCAAAATCAAAAGGAAGGGGAGGGGCACTGTTCCGGCCACCCCCTCCTGTCGCGTTTAATGAGGAATGGCAAAAAAAAATTTGGAGGGGACTCGCGGCTGCCCCCCACCCCATTTTCCCACATTAAAGCCCGAATTAGGGTGAGGGGAGAAGATAATTGGCCTCCCCTGATGGGCCAGAAGTCCGGTAATTAACAAATTTGATAAATAAAAACTAGGTATTTTTATTAATTTTGACAACCTTTTGGTTGATTTACTTAATACTTTTAATTATTTCATATTATGTTAAATTCAACAAAATGCATATTAATTGGATTAATTAATTTTTTATTTATTTAATAATTATGGAAGGTCGTGAGAACGCTCTGCCGTTAGTATCTAACATAACAGTGCATGATATGTCTCCACGTGGCCCAAGTAATTATTAAATATTTTATATTTCTCCAATAAATTGCATGTGATGTTGATTAAATTAAATTTGATATGCGTGCGTGTGTTGCATAATTATTTAATATAAACTACGTGGATGTTGTAAATAATTCAGTCTTGTGGTTTGGGATCGGCCATTTTGAGATACACCTTTTTATATTCCTCGCTTTCTTTTTCTGTTTTGAGAGATATTGTAGTGAGGTTATAATGTAAAATGCCAAAATACCGGAGCTCATCCAAATTGAAGACGGAGATGAAATCTTCATTATTCTGGGAGCCATAATGGGTTTTCGAGTTGTATTTTTCATTTCTTTTTGTATTTCATTTTTTTGGACTGTATTCAGACATTTTTGGACATTTTGTTTCTAAGGGTATCTGGCCGATCCCCACATGACTGTTTATTTACTTTGCGTGAATTTATTTTTCACAAATATCAAGTCATGCGTATTTAATTGCATAGATAAATGTCAAAATTGGCTAGCGTCGATTTCGGGGTCCTTGACGCAGCATGAAAGAACTACCTGAGCTGGCAAGTGGAACTAAAGTTCCACTTGCATTCAATGGCACTCCTTCACTCAATTCTGGCCCCCGCAACGGTCGAGACAACTGCTAGCAAAGCCCATGCAGCGGCCCAGCCAGCTGGCAGTTCCACTATTGTTGTCTCCGACATAGATAAGGCGAAAGCCACTATCTATATCAGGAGACACATAGATCGGACCTTAAAGGCCGAATGCTTAACTGTAGAAGACCCTTTTGAGTTGTGGACCGCGCTGGAGGCATGTTATAGGCATCAAATTGATGTCATACTACCATGTGCCAGTTATGAGTGGGAAAATCTCCGTCTTCAGGACTATAAGTCCGTTGCTGAGTACAACTCAGCACTTCATAATATCACTTCATGCCTTAAGTTGTGTGGTGAAGAAGTCTCGGAGCATCGCATGTTGGAAAAGATATTTACCTCGTTCCATGAGAAAGATGCAATCCTCATGCAACAGTACCGTGAACGCAACTTCACGAAGTTCTCTGATTTGCTCTCTTACCTTCTTAGGGCAAAGCAGAATAGAGACTTACTACTTGCCATTGATAATCTACGCCCTGCTGGTGATGTCCCTATCCCTGAAGCCCACCATGTTTCTCCCCAGAAGTGGAAAAACAAGAAGAAGGCTAGAAAGAACAAAGGGAAAGCTGCAATGAAGCCAGCAAGAGAACCACCCCAGAACAACAACAACAAGGGGAAGAAAAACTTCACATGGAATCATAAGAACACGGGTCCAGTGCCAATTCCAAAGAAGAACTAGGAGGACAAATGCCATAGATGTGGCATGACTAGACATTGGTCCAGAAACTGTCGCACTCCTCGCCACCTCCAGGACCTGTATCGGGCGAGCCTGAAGCCTCCCCCTGAAACAAATCTGGCGGATATTCAAGATCCGACCAAGTTCACTGCACAAAACTTCGAGAATGATGACTTGCTCGACTGAGCCTTATCTTAGTTTGATTTTATCTTTGCATTTTAAATTCTAGTTTCCTTCATCTGTATTTCCTTTTTCGAACTTTATGAATGCATACTTAGCTTTATTTTATAAAGTCTATTCATTCTGATATATAGATGAAGTGTGATATATTGTGGACAGTGCATCGATGCACTAGTGAAGCATTAAAATTGCTCCCACATACAACGAGACTAAAAGATGCATATTTCTCTCCTAAATTATAGAGTAATCTCCCAAGTTTCAAGGATATTTCGTTTAAACAAACATAACTTGGAATTTATGGATAATAAATAGTGAATATCTTTATGTAACTCATCAAGAGGATGGCCAGAAGACCATCTACGTACGATTCGTTGGACCCACGTCGGGTCCCTATCATTACAGATATTCATCCTATATAAAGCCAACTTGACTGAGCACCAGAAGTGCCTTTCATTGCCAGATTTTTCAACTCTGGCACAATAGACTTGGTCATCCTGGATCAGCGATGATGGACACATCATCAAATGAAGCCCTTGGAGAACCTGAAGATTCTTCAAAAGGTTGAGTTTACTTGTCCCCTTGTCATAAGGGAAAAATTATAGAGAGACCTTCCCTCCTGAAAGTGGGATTAGAGTCTCCTGGCTTCATTGAGAGAATACATGGTGACCTTTGCGGGCCTATTCACCTCGCAAGTGGCCCATTTCGGTACTTCAGTGTACTGATAGATGCATCTACTAGATGATCTTATATGTGCCTTTTTGTCCACCCACAACCTAGCTTTCTCAAAAAGCTGATAATGTGGGTGAATTCACTACACATGTCTTTCAAGACTACAGCCAAGCAACTGGCATTGAAATTGAACATCATGTAGCATGTTCATACTCAGAATGGGTTATCAGAGTTCTGTAAAAGAGACTCCAATGGATTTCACGTCCATTGTTAAATCCCAGCTGGATGTGGATGTTTAGGGATACTCCATACTGCATTCCGCATCGCTTATCACGATACGGCCCTCTTGTGGCCATATCTTATTGCTGATGCCGCTTGCTTATAGTTCACCACCAAACATATCTCATTTGAGAGTGTTTGGATATGCTAATATATCTCCCAATAGCACCATCTCAGAGGACCAAAATGGGTCCTCATCAAAACTAGTTATCTTTATATGGTTTGATTCGCCTTGTATTATTAGATACCTAGAACCCCTGACAAGCGATGCATTAAAGGCACGTCTTGATAAATGTGAATTTGATGAGCAAAGTCTCATTAAAATAGGCACACAGTCTAAAGAAGCCTGAAGCTTCTAAGACCATATCATGGGACATAAAAATCCTAATCTCGTTATGATCCACATACTATTTTCTGTGTGAAGATAAGATCCTGAATATCCTTCACATTCAGACTAAAGTACATCAATTACCGGATAAATTTACGAACAACCAGAAGATTGTTCGTTCACACGTCCCTGCTGCCAACACCCCAGCTAGGATTGACATCTCCAAAGATGGATGCAATCCACTGGCAGCAGAATTGGCTATACCTCAATTGAAAAGAGGACACCCGACATGTTCAAAAGATAAAGTTCCTCGAAAGAGGAAGATTCCTGGAGATATTAAAATGATCCATCTGCAAGATGCTGAGCTCAGACTAGCCCCCTCCTGAATTCTACTGTAGAGGAAACAATAGGAGAAACATCATTATATTACATACGTACTGGAGAGGTACTGGACAGATATAGCACAGTTGTCGACGACGATTTTGGTTTCGTTATTGTCGTTCACGTCGCTGAATATGACGATGACGTCAACCCACTTTTCTATAGCGTAAACGCATAGATTGGCCAAAGTGGGACGAGGCAATAAGAGTAGAGCTGGACTCACTCTTAAAAAGCAAAGTCTTTGGTCCAGTAGTCCAAACACCTGAATGTGTAAAACCTGTGGAATATAAGTTGGTTTTCATAAGAAAAAGAAATAAAGGAAATGTGATCATTTTCCTATTTCATACTAAGCCTAACCGTCTCTGAAAAAGCCAAGAAATGCAGCTCATGGACGTTGTGACTGCATATCTATATGGCAATATAGATATAGAGATCTATATGAAACTTCTAGAAGGGTATACTCTACCCCCCAGAGATGAAAGAGAGACGTAGGAACGTCTTCTCTATAAAGGCTTCAAAGATCATTATATAATCTTAAGCAATCAAGAAAAATGTGGTATAACAGATTTATCGAATTTCTTGCGGAACAAGGATTCACTAATAAAGTCTTCCCGTGTATCTTTATCAAAAAACGGGGACATGATTTGTAATAGTCGTCGTCTATGTGGATGACTTAAATCTAATAGGATCTCTTGCAGAGACCTTTTAGATATCTGATATCCTTAAGCATACATTCGTAATGAAATACCTAGGCAAAATAAGGTATTGTCTCGGCTTACAGATTAAACACCTTCGTGGTGGAATCCTTTTATACCTATCATATTCTTCACACACCAGTAGTTTATGAAGAAAGATATCCATTTGCAATCTGTTAAAAATAGATGCTTATTTATGATGCCTTCCAGTCGCTGGAAGAGGGGGAGGACATCCTAGGTCCTGAAGAGCCTAGCTCTAGTGTACTAGTTACACTCTTTTATCTGGCCAACTGCACATGTCTCTAATAGAACGTCTGCAGTAGAGTTGTTAGCCAAATACAGTGATGCCCTGAAGAGCACCACTGGACCAAGGATAAGCTGCTCCTGCGCAACGTTCAAGGGTCAAGGATCATCATCCAAGGAATATATATCACATATGCAGGTTTACAGATCATCATGACGACTAAGCACAAATGTCCGGCCACCTCCTAAAGATCTACACATCATCCTCCAAAGTCTACATCTTCTGAGAAGCTCATCATCCAAGAAGCAAGTCTAGAATACGCTCAGCCAGGTCCAACAGTACCTTACAGATACAGTGAAGACTGAGTAAAAGAATACATACATGGAGTCATCTACCAACTTCGAAGAGCGTATCACTCCAGAGCGCCACTGTTTTCCAGTAGCATCTAGATATGAGTGAAACTTGTATAGATGAGTGATGATTGTATTTGCTTTCAGAACATGATGGATGTATAGACGAATATAAAATGATTGTATAGATACATAGGAGATCTGCAAGCCCTGAAGCTTGTAAAGATCAGGGGGGAGTTGATAGTAGAGTTGTACTCTTTTACCTTAACCATGGGGTTTCCTACTGGGTTTTCCATAGCCAAAGGTTTTAATGAGGCAACCTCATTTAACTCTTGGCCCTAAAGCGTCCACCCCTAATGAAAGCTGAAAGACCTACAAGCATAAGGCTTGTATGGATCAAGGGGAGTCACCAGTTGGTTGTACTTTTTTCCCTTAAAACTGCTGGTTTTTTCCACTGGGCTTTCCACAGCTAAGGTTTTAACGATGCAATCACAGTGGCTATAGATCCAGAAGTATCCACCCACTTAGCTTTCTACGCTAAGACCAAAGAAATGGATGGATAAAGGGGAGTGTTATGAGTGAGGGAGGCATTTGGCCTCCCCACCCCTCTATCCCTCCATTACTCCTCACTACTTAGTAGTGGAGACCCTCGGTATACCATGAATATGAATATATAGAGGACCTTGGCTATGAGCCATTGTTACTGTTTCTTTGAGTTTATCCAACAATAAAAAATTAATTATTATAAACTATTTTCAGGATAATATGTTAGTTATAAGTTTTTAGGGTAAATTGCAGAAAAATACCCTCTTGTTTGGGCCATTTTTTACGTAAATACCATGAGGTTTATTTTCATCAAAATATATACCCAAACGTTTTTGACGCTTTTAAGTTGATACCTCTTTTTTAATTTTCCGTCGAAAAGACAGAAATTTGGACAAATTTACCCCTGAATGGGCCTTTTATAAGTTAATACTATCACGTTTGGGCCTTTTATAAGTTAATATCCTGAATTGGGTGTGTGTGTCCATTGGGGTGGGTGGGTGCATGAGTGTGGGGGGTGTGTGCATTAGGGGTGGGTGGGTGCATGTGTGTGTGTGTTGGTGTGTAGGTGGGTGTGTGTGCGTGCATGGGGAGGGTGTCTGTGCATGGGTGGGTGGGTGGGTGCATGGGGTGTGTGTGCATGGGGTGGGTGAGTGTGTGCATGGATGGATGTGTGCATGGGTGGGTGGGTGTGGGCATGGGATTTGTGCATGGGGTGGGTGTGCGCATGGTGTGTGTGTGCGCGCACGCATTAGGGTGGGTTGGTGCATGTGTGTGCGTGCGTGTGTGTGTGTGTGTGTGCGCGCGCGCATGCATGGGGTGTGGGTGTGGGCATGGGGGTGTGTGCATGTGGTGGGTGTGTGCATTGGGTGTGTGTGTGCATGGGGGGTGTGTGTGCATGCGCATCAGGGTGGGTTGGTGCATGGGTTTGTGTGTGGGTGTGTGCGTGCATGGGGGTGGGTGTGGGCATGGGTGTGTGTGCATGTGGTGGGTGGGTATGCACATTGGGTGCGTGTGTGTGTATGAGTGTGTGGGTGTGTGCATTGGGATGGGTTGGTGCATGGGAGGTGTGTGTGCATGGGGTGGGTGGGTGGGTGTGGGCATGTGGATGGGTTAGTACATGTGTGATCGTCTACATTGTAGTACCCAAATTGAGCCAATACTTCAACATGTCACACACGCCCATGCACCCACCCATCCCAAGCACACATACCCCATGCACACAACCCACACATGCACGCACACCCACCCTATGCACACAACCCACCTACCCACAAACACACACCCACCCCCAAGCACATACACCCATGCACACAACCCACCCACCCACATGCATACACCCTATGCACACACATAAACCCCCTCCCCTCCCCCCAATGCACACACACCCCACACACACAACCCACCAACCCACGCACAAACGCACACACACCCACTCACCCACCCCATGCACCATCCCACCTGTGAGAGAGAGAGAGAGAGAGGAGAGAGAGAGAGAATTGGGGAGAGAGAGAATCGGTAGAGAGAGATTCGGTGTAGAGAAAGAAAGAGAGAGAGAATCTGTAGAGAGAGGGAGGATAGAGAATCGATAGAGAGAGATATATATAGAGAGAGAGAGAGAGAGAAACAGTAGATATATATATATATATATATATATATATATATATATATATATATATATATATATATATATATATATCTACTGTTATATATAGGGTAAAGTGTTCCTAGGGTGACTCCTTAGATTTAACCTAAGGAGTCGCCCCCATTTTCCCCATCTCCCACATTTTTTTTCGGAATTTTTTTTCATGGGGTTGTTGCTCACCTCATGGATGATCAACATACCCAAAATCAATTCATTCCAATACTTTTAGAGCCACCATCTACCCCTTGCAACTTCATGGGTTTTTCAACACGTCTTCAGACCGTTGAAGTTGCAAGGGGTATATGGGGGCTCTAAAAGTATTGGAATGGCTTGATTTTTGGTATGTTGATCATCCATGAGGTGAACAACAACCCCATGAAAAATAAAATCGAAAAAAAATGTGGGATATGGAAGAAAATGGGGGCGACTCCTTAGATTTAATCTAAGGAGTCACCCTAGGAACACTTTACCCATATATATATATATATATATATATATATATATATATATATATATATATATATATATATATATATATATATATATGGGTAAAGTGTTCCTAGGGTGACTCCTTAGATTAAATCTAAGGAGTCACCCCCATTTTATCCCATCTCCCACAATTTTTTTTGAAATTATTTTCCATAGCATTGTTGGTCACATCATGGATGATCAACATACCAAAAATCAAGTCATTCCAATACTTTTAGAGCCCCCATCTACCCCTTGCAACTTTATGTGTTTTTCAGCACGTTTTCAGACCGTTGAAGTTGCAAGGGGTAGATGGGGGCTCTAAAAGTATTGGAATGACTTGATTTTTGATATGTTGATCATCCATGAGATGAACAACAATCCCAAGAAAAGAAATTTCAAAAAAATTGTGGGAGATGGGAGAAAATGGGGGCGACTCCTTAGATTTAATCTAAGGAGTCACCCTAGGAACACTTTACCCTATATATATATATATATATATATATATATATATATATATATATATATATATATATATATGGGAGGAGGGGCAAAACGGCCCAATTTAACACCGTCAGCCCAATTTCTGCCACATGGTATCAATTTGTCACAAAATGAACCTCAGGATATTTACATAAAAATGGCCCAAACGTGCGGATATTTTTATGCAATTAAACCAAGTTTTTATTATAAGTTTGTGTAGCTGACTTGCCTTGTAACACATGTGAACCAGGTATCACTACAGCGGATCGAATCGCGCCTTTCACGACACGGCGTATCGGTAACCCATCGTACTAATAAATGCATGTTAAAACTAGTTTCATTTCGTATTCAAAGTGTTTCAATTGAACAGTTAGATAATCTTGATAAACTGCACAGTATCGTAAAAGAATCGATTAAACAACGTGTCATACTTGACTGTAAAATGTGACAATCTTGAAAATGACTCGTAAGTTACGAATATGGTAACATCACAGACACTTGGGGTTTTTGGGTAACTTATAATAGAGAATGTGCGGGAGCGACCAGTCCAGGCTTTGTTGTTGTTGTCCCGCTCGTCGGTGACAAATTCACAGACATGAATCACAGATTATTGAACAATATCATATTTGTTGCACAGTTTTGGTTTAACCCGGGTACGTGCACCTGTGGTATGAGATGGACTCTTGGTTGCTCACTGTACTTTGCTTTATAAGTTACGATCTAGGTTCGGCACAGTTATACTCTCGTAACCTTGTCATCTTTAATAATGTTTCTTTTAATTGCTGATAAATTGTGAAAGTCGTAAATCTGCAAAGCTATTCCTACTCTATTTTACATACCATCATAGTATGCTCTTTTACTTCTAGTCTCTGCTAGTTTGCTATCTTGTATATTGTTTTGAATTCCATGCTAGAGATAATTTGAGTTACTCTAATCCTGGTGACCCTTCTTTTTGTGGTGGACTCGCCAGATATTTCACAGGTTGAAGAAGTGACATCTGAGTTGACAGACGCTGAGATTGCAGTTGAGTTTGACCAGGAGGATGCTGGTTACTAAGAGTAAGAGTGAGTGTGTTACGTTATTTTATGTTTTTTAGAGTGTGACTTGGTGTGTATTTGTATTCGGATTGTATTTCCTTTTCTGCACGCTGCTGGTTTGTAATAAGGTTATATTTCATTTTCATGTATGTGTATTTGGCATATTTCTGCAACGGAGCCTGTATTGACTTCATTTGTGCCTAGCAGGACTTGCGCATGTTCCAAACAGTAACAGACCCGGGGAGTGGGTCGTTACACAGCCCACCCAGACGTCTAGTGCTTTGTCTCCAGATGTCTGGTGCTAATTTGCATTACATTCTCCATCCCTATCATGATCAAACGCCTGAAGTTCTAATTCCAGACGTCTGAACATATCGTCAGACGACTGGATGACGAACTACAAACGTCTGATTAATTCAAGCCGAACGTACAGTAACTCGGCCTCTGATGACTGATGGAAAACTGACCTCTGGATGATATACATCGGACGTCTGGTAAATTAGTGCAAATATTTCCAATATATTTTTTCTACAGTCAGTCTTGATTAAGCGTCTGATGTTGTACTGCCAGACGTCAAAACAGTTGACCATACGTCTGGATGATGAACATCAGATGCCTGGACAGTCGGACCAACTATTACAGTAACCAAGTGTTGCTCACTATCTATATGATAAGACGTCTGATTCCTGTGTGTTAGACAACTGAGCAGTGGAGCAAACATCTGCAAGTCTTCTTCAGTCATCTGGTATATATCCGTTAGATTGCATTTAATGCCCAGCCAGAACAGTACAACCACCGACTGGACGCTCTTCTTTGGGCGACTGGTGACTTGGATTTCTACCCATTAATATATGTTTGAATCATTAAATGCTTGGGCTCTTTAGTTGATTTTGAGCAGATTTCCATGGCTTATAAATAGGGATTTAATCTCTTGACTTGAGAGGTTAGCTAATGTCACGCCCTGCTTCCCATTAAGATTGGGAGCGAGGACGCGAGCAGGTTCGCGTGTGCAAGCAAAGAGGGGGTACTTTTGCTTTTCTTCCCTCCTTGACTTAACACAATAAGCGTCTGTGTGAAAACTTGTAGGTTCTTGCATGCATACTCAAAAACAACGCAGATAATTATTATTATTACAATCTCAATCGTCGCAGAAATGAAGTACAACAATAAGGAAAGGAAAAGAGACCTTATGGCCCTTACAACACAGGATACTGATTCGGAGTGAATATTGCGTATTTAACCTCCTAATTAGTCCTATTTTGTGCCCATATGATGCTTAATTGTTCTCTAATACATTCGTATTTTGTACATCATTATCTATTAGAGAAAACACTTAATTTGAGCACAAAACAGCAATTAACTGAGTATTTCTGCACATTTTATATTTTTCCTAGCTTGGTCTCGATCTCATGATTCCAGCGACTATTTATTTGTATTTTTCTGAGATCTGTGCTAATTACTGTGAATTTTTGAATGCAGAATACCATTTATTGGAAAATAATTAATTGCGCACGAATCTTGGTGCGCCACGCGGCGCGATCCCAGCGGCTCCCGCCCACATCGGACGGCGATGAGATAAGGGGCGACGCGGCTTTATTATGGCCGTTGGATCGAGATCCAACAGCCGGAAACAAAAGAAAACGAAGCAGCGAAGCGATCAGATCTCAACCGCCCGATTCGAATCCAACAGACGACAATCATTTCCCACGCGATCGAAAGGCGGGTGACGTGGTTACATCGTGCCCGTTGAGTCGTGATCCGATGGCCATAATTTGGCCCGCTGCTGCGATATGAAAGGGAGAGACGCGGCCGTTGGATCTCGATCCAACGGCCCGCACGCGAACTCAAGCGACGCAGCGGGCGCAACTCCGATTGCTACGTGTTGAGATCTTAAGCGAATGCCGCCGAAACGAACGGACGAGATGCAATCCAACTCGAACTCGGAAGCTGCGATTGCGGAGCGGGCGTCGCACGAGATTTAAAGCACACGCGGCGGCTCCAGAACGAATCGCGTATTGATCCAACGGCTGAAGATTGCGCCGATGATTGGGTTTGGATTTTAAGTATTTGGATGCGGGTTGCGACCCGCTAAGCGCCCCAAACCCGCAATGCTATTATATAAGCGTATTTCTAGGGTTTTGGGGTATTCTGGCGTATTTTGGGACTTTTGGAGCGGCTACTGTGCGTATTTCTCCAGGGGAAAATTCTGAAAAATTCCAGAGGCTATTCTTCCTATTCTAAAGGAGTTTTGGGCTTTAAAGAGGAGATTTGGTGATAAATTCTTGAACTTATACCCCGTATTTGGTGTATTTCTTTGTATTTTGCTACCTAAACGATGTATTTTGCTATCAAATCTGATTTTTACTGCACCATGCGTGGCTAATCTCTTTGTGCTATGGTTGTGATGTAGTTAGGAGTATGTAGTTGCTAAATCTCATGTCTTTAGCCCTATTATCATGTCAAAATTGCTAGTTATGTTGATTTCTACAACGTATTTGATGGGTATTTGCTTATTGTCGATATTGTTGATGTGCCCTATGGCTAGGCCCTGATAAGGCTACCCAATTTGTGTTCTCTAATCTGAACTTATCGCTGCGATTATTGTTTAATGAGATCAACATTGCTAGTAATACGTTTAAGGCTATTTTGACTAGTTTTCATCGATTCATCTTCCAACGCCTTCACGCCTTGACCGGGTGAAGCGTCGTGTGATATTAAAAGACGTGAAATTTCAGCGACTATAAACTCCTAATGAACTCACAACCGTAGCATACTTGTCTCATCGAATACCAAACTTTCGTGATACCGTAATACTTGTAGGAACCTCTTTCTTTGCTACAAATCCTTACACTATTCTTCACCTTCACAAAGGTGGTTGTTTTCTTAACCGTACATTTTATTTGATTAGTTGAATTTGTGTTATCTCAGGTCGACTTGTCCCGAGGATTCGACTCTGGACTCTCCAGGTACTACTTGCACGATCTCCTGCGCTTGGGAGTAAAGCTCACATTGTTTTGAGAGAGGCAAGTTTTTGGCGCCGTTGCCGGGGACAACAGTACTTGTAAGCTATGATTTCAGTTCGTTTATAGGAACATTCGGTGAGATCCTTCCATCTTATAGTCTAGGATTTTTTTTATTTTTATTTTTGTTTTTGTTTTTTGTTTTCTCTTTTAAAAATGGAGTACATGAAATTCTATTGCACGAACAATTTGTATGATGCAGAATATTATAAGGCACACAAACATAGGATGGAGAAGCTCAAGATCGTTGGTTTTAATCAGACTGATTGTGAAACTTTCTTTCAGGCCTGGAGGAGGTTCACAGACATAATTTCGAGCTATCCGCAGCATGGGTTTACGAAGAAAGAGCTTATGGAGTCCTTCCTAGGTGGACTACAACCACAGCTGCAGGAATTCTTGGGAGTCATGACGCCGACAGAGGCGTGGAATTACATGGAGTCTTTACACGAGAATGAAGAAATCATGAAAGAGACTTCAGAGTGTGATGCAACGGAGCCTTCAAGCCTTGATCCAGAGGAGCAATGTGTAGACGTACCTTTGCACCACTTGAAAGAGGAAGTTCAATTGCTCATTCAGACACAGGAGACCACATCCCATCAATTCCAAGATAAATTCCTCGCTCGGAGTCGGCAGATTCAGCAATCTATAGAAAATCTTAAGCTGATTGCCACTTGCTTAGAAGAGAATAAATCTTTTGAAATTCAATTTCCAAAATCTAATTTGACTTCATCTTCTATTGCAGGTATATCGAGCGAGCCATGTCACGATGAAGTCATGAATGAAAGCATTGACATGGCAGGAAGTGTGTGCAAAAGAGAGGACGAACAAGCAATTTTGGATGAACAGGAGGAGGAGACGGCTAGGGACATTGGTTTAAAGAATATCGCTATGGAGCCCGAACCATTCCCTTCCCCAGTTTTCTCCCAAAATCATTTACCCCTCTCCACATTGACTGAGCATCATACCGAGCGTAGTGCACATTTTTCAGGGAGTTGTCATCACCATGCTCTATTTTACTTCACCTATTTTGATGACTATATTTGGAATGTGTTTATGGCAAAGAATTTTAAAATAAATTGGATTGACGTGACTCGTCTCTTGCAGGATACAGGTGACCAGATTATAGAGATGCTGGGAGTTACGTTGCTGGAGTCCAATTTAGCCTTTGGAGGAAGTATACTCACCGAGGAGCGCAAGGAACAAATTGAACAACTTCCTCCACCATTAAAGATTCGTGATCCGCCATTTGACCACGGTGTGTTCTTTCCAGTAGTGTAGATTTTTATATGCTTTCTAGGATGCTTGCTTTGAATAAACTCGTACCCTCTTCGACATTGAGGACAATGTCCATCTTTAGTTGGGGGGTGTGTATGAGATCTTAGGAAAGAATGAACTGTAGAGGAATATGCCCTCGGATCATTTGTATTTGATGCAAATGATAATTTAAGCCTAGATAGGGACTATTTTGCATATGATGCAAAAGAGATTAAATGTGTCTTAAATTGTTTAAGACTATATTTAATTAAATAAACGCGTTGAAAAGGTTACCTAGATGACGGGATCGTCCCGCTCTAAACGCAGGTTCAAACCGCGTCAAAAACGGAGTCCAAATGCACAAGTTATAGCCAAAACAAGTCAGCCCAAACTGTTGGGCTGAAACCAGCGAAAATGGAGGCCCACCAAGCCCGAATTTTCTGGTTAGGGTTTTTTGAAACCTGGGATTTTCTTGACGGCTACGTTTCTAAGAGAAGCATGACTTTTGGCTAACTTTGGACAATTGTTTGAAGGGTCAAACGGACTCGGATTGACGAGCCGTTTTTTCCTACGTGTTCACCGTTGAACCCTCTTCGATTTGGTAGGTTGTACCAACATTGAAGCTCAACGGTGAGGGAGTTAAAATTCACGGAAGTTTGCACTTTGTGAAGTGCAAACTAACTTGATTTTAATTAACTCAAATTAATAGTCCCACATCGGATTTTGAGAAAAGGGGGGAGTCCGCCGCCTATATAAATAGGGGTTTGCTCTCCTCCTCAAAACTCGTCCCAAGCTCTAGATCTGAGCGGCTCTCGTAAATGTTGGAGCACACTCGGATCTAAGCTAAATTAATATTTCTCCTCTCCCTATAAATTTCTGCCTTGCTCCTGAGGGCTCTAGCAAAGCCGCAAAGGAGTTCGGATTCAGATCCGAAATCTACGCGGAGGTTTCACTCGCGTGAAACTTTCTTCGGTGCGTGGTTGGCTCGGCGACATGGGAATGATCGCCTCGGGATGCGGAGCGGTTCGAGGAGCAGTTCGGGGAGCGGTTCAAGGAGCGGCTCGGCGTGGGACGGGAGCAGCTCGGAAGACGGCGAGGAACATCTCGCCTGCCCCAGGGCTGAGATTCCGGGTATGTGTTTAAGTTCTCATTTAATTATTCGCAGTAGTTAGATCCCTCTTGGGATGGTCAGATCCACCCCAAGTTGGCAGAGATCCTGGATAATAGGGTCTGGTTCCTTAGGGTTGCATGTTAATTAGATTAACATAAAAAATTTTCCGCTGCATTTCTGTCTATGTTCCGTCCGACTAAGGACGGGACTAGAGTTTTTGTGCCCTAAGGGTCCCAGAAAACCCTGCATGAACCACCAATCTCACCATTTTAAACTCCTTCGTATACCTCAAATGCATATGATTATGCATTAATTGAGTTCTAAAAATCGTTGATGGCATAAATTAATTTTTTTTCCTTCATGAATTACCGTTAATATGCTATTCATGAAAATTTTTCAATTGCCATGATTAATATCTCGAAATAGTTTGAATTTATTTCATGCATGCTAATGTGATGAAAAAGCTTGAGTATACACGATTTTTTTGAAAAGTCTTCAAGTTGAAGAGGAATTTGGCCTTTGTTATTGATGTTTATATTCAAAGAATGGGTGTTGAGTTGCTTACAAAGAAAAAAATGAATGAAAAATGAATGAAGAAAATGATTAAGTATGGCACTAATACATAACTTGGTTGGCTCGAGAAGTACAGTCCGAGGGGTCCTTTTTGGCCTAATGCCCTATTATTGTCTGATTTGGGAGCCATTGACAGGAAACTCACTCATTTGATGGAGCGATCCAAGTTATACATTTTTCTGTGAATGTTGCTTGATGCGCGTTACGCAGAACGAATAAAAGAAAAGAGAATGGTGAATATACTAAGCAACTTCAATACCCATGTCTTGAATGATTGTTTTGATAGGCCAATTCCTTGGAAACAAGAAAACTAGAGAAAACGACGTGTTATACTTTCGCTTGCGCAAAACGATGCGTGTATGTTATTTATTCATACTAAATTAGAGAAAATATCATATGATTGATCTTGTGCATGGATTGTGTATATTGATGATCTAAATCATGTTGGAAAGCGTATTATTGGGCCATGCCATGAGCAATTGATAGAATTTACTATTTTACCAATTATCCGTATTTATCGCTCTTTTTGTTAGAGACTAGCAAAACGCTAGTTGGGGGGTGTGATTCGGAGTGAATATTGCGTATTTAACCTCCTAATTAGTCCTATTTTGTGCCCATATGATACTTAATTGTTCTCTAATACATTCGTATTTTGTACATCATTATCTATTAGAGAAAACACTTAATTTGAGCACAAAACAGTAATTAACTGAGTATTTCTGCACATTTTATATTTTTTCTAGCTTGGTCTCGATCTCATGATTCCAGCGACTATTTATTTGTATTTTTCTGAGATCTGTGCTAATTACTGTGAATTTTTGAATGCAGAATACCATTTATTGGAAAATAATTAATTGCACACGAATCTTGGCGCGCCACGCGGCGCGATCCCAGCGGCTCCCGCCCGCATCGGACGGTGCTGAGATAAGGGGCGACGCGGCTTTATTATGGCCGTTGGATCGAGATCCAACAGCCGGAAACAAAAGAAAACGAAGCAGCGAAGCGATCAGATCTCAACCGCCCGATTCGAATCCAACAGACGACAATCATTTCCCACGCGATCGAAAGGCGGGTGACGTGGTTACATCGCGCCCGTTGAGTCGTGATCCGATGGCCATAATTTGGCCCGCTGCTGCGATATGAAAGGGAGAGACGCGACCGTTGGATCTCAATCCAACGGCCCGCACGCGAACTCAAGCGACGCAGCGGGCGCAACTCTGATTGCTACGTGGCAAGATCTTAAGCGATTGCCACCGAAACGAACGGACGAGATGCAATCCAACTCGAACTCGGAAGCTGCGATTGCGGAGCGGGCGTCGCACGAGATTTAAAGCACACGCGGCGGCTCCAGAACGAATCATGTATTGATCCAACGGCTGAAGATTGCGCCGATGATTGGGTTTGGATTTTAAGTATTTGGATGCGGGTTGCGACCCGCTAAGCGCCCCAAACCCGTAATGCTATTATATAAGCGTATTTCTAGGGTTTTGGGGTATTCTGGCGTATTTTGGGACTTTTGGAGCGGCTACTGTGCGTATTTCTCCAGGAGAAAATTCTGAAAATTTCCAGAGGCTGTTCTTCCTATTCTCAGAGAGTTTTGGGTTCTAAAGTGGAGATTTGGTGACAATTTCTTGAACTTATACCCCGTATTTGGTGTATTTCTTTGTATTTTGCTACCTAAACGATGTATTTTGCTATCAAATCTGATTTTTACTGCACCATGCATGGCTAATCTCTTTGTGCTATGGTTGTGATGTAGTTAGGAGTATGTAGTTGCTAAATCTCATGTCTTTAGCCCCATTATCATGTCAAAATTGCTAGTTATGTTGATTTCTACAACGTATTTGATGGGTATTTGCTTATTGTCGATATTGTTGATGTGCCCTATGGCTAGGCCCTGATAAGGCTAGCCAATTTGTGTCTCTAATCTGAACTTATCGCTGCGATTATTGTTTAATGAGATCAACATTGCTAGTAATACGTTTAAGGCTATTTTGACTAGTTTTCATCGATTCATCTTCCAACGCCTTCACGCCTTGACCGGGTGAAGCGTCGTGTGATATTAAAAGACTTGAAATTTCAGCGACTATAAACTCCTAATGAACTCACAACCGTAGCATACTTGTCTCATCGAATACCAAACTTTCGTGGTACCGTAATACTTGTAGGAACCACTTTCTTTGCTACAAATCCTTACACTATTCTTCACCTTCACAAAGGTGGTTGTTTTCTTAACCGTACATTTTATTTGATTAGTTGAATTTGTGTTATCTCAGGTTGACTTGTCCCGAGGATTCGACTCTGGACTCTTCAGGTACTACTTGCACGATCTCCTGCGCTTGGGAGTAAAGCTCACATTGTTTTGAGAGAGGCAGATACTTAAAGCTGATACAATGGATCTACAAGCAAAAGCAGCCTAAGAGCATCTTCCTGGAAAAATTCCTGCAACTAGTGGATCACGCTAGCTGGTTGAACGGGAGGACGCGCAAGGAGCACGCCCTCCACTCCCAAGCGTAGGAGTGTCAATGCAATAAATTTATAACCGATGAGTACCGGGTCGGATCACAGGTACAAGTCGTTCTATATTCACAAAATTGATCGATAAAGAAAAATAATAGCGTGTTATAACTACCTCGCTTAACGGTGAATGAGTGTGGGAAAAAGTGTGGTGAAAACAAAATCCTAACCTAAATGGGTAGGATTAGAGAACCAAATTAGAGAATTTAGGATAGCAAGGCGAGAGAGCATGGGTTGTGGGATCATTAAAATTGGTGTTAATCAAGTTCTAATTACCGCAAATAACTCAATTGATCATCCGGCTAAGGACACTCAATCGGAAAATTTAGCATCAAAGAACACCACAATTTGTAATAAGCATGGATGCATCATCATAGCACTAATTAAATTTGGAGCATGGATTCATCTCGAATTGTGCCTTCTCGGGACTTACCCAATCAAAGTGTGCCCTAACAATTCATTCATGATTAGCAAGATAATAGGCCAGAGGAAATTGGAACTAAAATTAACACCCAACATCAATGACTCACAACCCAAGCCATTCTACACTACTCAATCATCAAGAAAAAGATGGAAATTTTATACAAAATTATCCCCAAATTCAATACAAAAGAGAGATGCAAAATTACAAAAGAGGGATGAAGGATTTCACCCAAGAACTCTCCCAAATGTACCCTTGCTTCTACCCATTTGCTCCTCCTCCAAGCTTTTCCATCATCTCCATGGCCTCTAAGCTTTCCCCCAAGCCCTAAAAAATCAAAAAACATCAAGAAGAACTCCAAACAGCCGAGAGCACAAAAAACCCCAGCTCCGGCTCAAATTCGCATAGCCCAGCATAATAGAGGGGAAACGGGCCTGCGGGTCGGGCAATCGCGCCCGACCCGCACCCGATTGGTGCCAAGCCGCCTTCAGGCCCGCTTCATTTGCGCGCGCAGCTTCGCGGGCCGGCCGTTGGGCCGGCCCGCAAATAAAAAAACAAAATTTTTTTATATTACAACGCTGGCGGCCCAGCGGATTCGAAAGCGGGCCGGCCCGAAAAAAGGGCTTTTTATTTTTTTTAATTTTTCTTTTTTAATATCCAGAAATCCTTTTCTACCTTCCAAAATGCACGAAAAATAGCTCCACGCTCCGAAAAATTCTGGAAAAATTCCAAAAAAATCCAGAAAAATCCCAGAAGTACCTGAAAAATAAGAGGAGCAAAAATTAGTCCATAAAGGCCACATTTTATGTATAAAATATGAATATGCTTTAATAATTCACGATATCACGAATACGCACGTATCAAAGCCAAAATAGACGCAATATACACATAAAATGCCCGAAAATGGGGGAAAATTAAGTAATTTATATCCCGAATCACTAGCTGGAACTAGGATCTGCAAAAATGTCCTCAGAACCTGACAGACATTGCATTAAAACATAATTACAATGCCCGTCGGTGAGGGTTACTCATGTAGGTTCCCAAGCATTTGTCTCATTTAAACAATTAAATGAATATAGCAAGCAATGGCATTGTTTACTATTAGAATAAAACATGTGAGCATGGTAGAGTGTAGTACATAAGTAAAGCATGGTGAGCATAGCAATTATACATGAGCATGGTAAGAGAGAGACTAACAGTTTACACAATTTATGACAGCAATCAGCAGTACATTTATGAATATGGAAGTTATAGTAAAAGTGAAAACATGGTAATTTTATTTAACAGATGAAGCATGGCAGACTATTAAAAGAAACAACAGCAGTTCTATAAATTAACTTTCTTGTCCAATTGTTTAAATGTGTGTGCAAGTCCGTGACTAAGGTCCCCTTCGTTAGATGAATAGTAAGTGAATACACCTTCAAGTGCCCCCGAAGGCGACCCGTTTACTACCGGCTAGTGCCCGGGAACCCAACCCCGCCCACGTGTACTTCCTGGACCACGAGCCAGGATGCTAAACCGTCATATACTGGAACATGAGCCAGACTAGTCACATGTTACCCTACTGGAACACGAGCCAGACTAGTCACACGTGACCGACGAGAATAGCCAACAAGAGCCAACGGCATGTAACAACTGATAGCCAACGGCATGTAACAACTGGTAGCCAACGGCATGTAACAACTGGTAGCCAATGGCATGTATTATTCTATGATTATCATGTTCATTCATGTATCTAGCATGCATTTCTAACAGTTAATTTGCAGCATGGTAATAAGCAGTTTAAATAAGTTAACATTTAACAACAGGTAGGAAAGCGTACGCTTGCATCTCAAAATATCTCAGTTTACACAATTAAATGCAACGGTTATAAAACATGTAAAAATGTATACTTGCATTAATACATATTAATTTATTTAGATGAGAAAATGTGGGGGACCTACTATACGATGCGTAGATCTGAAGAGGATGCAGGTGTTGGGTGTCCAAATGATCGTAGCGTAAGGCACGATTTATCTGCGTCATTAAATATCAACATTTATAATAATTAACAAAAGTGTTGAATATGAGAATTAACGAATATGACACAGAAACTTAACTTTTCTTGCTATTGTTCTAAATTAAGGTATATCAAGTTATATGCTGTTGGATCACATTCTTAGTCAAGAATGTCGTGGTGGTAATTTCACGCATCATTTCACGTGTAGATTTTTAGTTATACAACTTTACGTGCAAATGACCAAATGAGCACCTAACTTCAAAAATTCACTATAAATAGTACACTAGCCCGATTTCAGTGATTTTGGTGTCATTGGGTTCGTCTTGGTTGGTACTACGTTACGGTGATATTGGTTCTCTGTTTTGGTTAAACATATTAATGAATTAGATCTATTGCGAGTTAAGCAAAATATTAAGTTAATCCCTGAATTGGGTTCGTCTAATTTTATTGGGTTCTCTGGCTAGGGTGGTATTTATAATGTGTTACACTAACATGGTACACCTTATTAATTTAATATTTATTACCCTAACGTTATTTAACAATTAATAACATGCTGAAATAAACATTTAACAAGTTAATATTAAATTAGCACTAACACCCTATTAATTCCATCTTACCATAAGTTAATGACATGGTTAACATACATTAATAAGTCTAGCTACCAACTTTGACTATGGGTAATAGGATAACATGTTATAATTCTTACCTTATCTACTAACATTAGTTAATATATACTCTCTCTCTCTCTCTCTCTCTCTCTCTCTCTCTCTCTCTCTCTCTCTCTCTCTCTCTCTCTTCACACTCTCTATCTCTTTATCTCTCTGTCACTCTTTCTTTCCCACTGCCTCTCTGTCTCTTTGTTTTCTTTTTTTCTTTTCTTTTCCATTTCGATGGCAGCAAAAAAATCAACGCAAGGGAGAAGAGGGCTTACAGCACGTGGGGAGGAGGAGGCAGGGCCGGCAGCAGGTTGCTCCGGTGGGTTTGCACGGCGACGGCGCGTGCATGAGCTCAGGCGGCGGTGGCGGGGGGGGCTCCCCAGGCGGCGGCGCAGCTCCCTCCGACGGGCGGTGGTGCAGTTGGAGGCGCACGCGAGGGGGAAGTCGAACTGTTTCAAGAAAATGAACTTGATCGGGCCGTTTGAGGGCTGAAGGGCCTTATATATGCACAGGACGTGGACCGCATGAAAAATCGAAATGGCAACGTGAAACTGTTCTGGGGAAGGGGTTGACGCGGTCGCGTCGTCTGAATGACGCGACCGCAAAAGTTCTATTACATTTTGACAAAATTTGGCCTTGGGATACAGAAAGATTCGCGGCCGTGTTGTTTAAATTAACACGGCCATGTCGATTCGTCCAAAAATGGAGATCGACATGACCGCGTCATCTAAAACGACGCGGTCGCAAAAATCCTCTGAGAATTTGGGATTTGGGCTCAAATTTTTAGTGAGTTTTGCAGCTTGTTTGAAAATGAGTTAAATGGCCGCGTGGATTTGGTTAGAAGTGAGGATTTTTGTAGTCGCGTCGAATGAAACGATGCCGTCGCGAAAACCTTCTGAGAAATGTGATTTTGGCTCGACCTTACAATAAGTTAGGTGGCTACATCAACTAAATGACGTGGTCGTGTAATATGGAAAATTTTAGGGTCAAAGATTAACTAGCTTGACGCGACCGTTCATATCATCTTCACGCGGGCGCATCGTTTGTTCCTCCTCTTGTGTTCCATGCGTCTGTGTGAGTCTGAACGACGTGGCCGTGTAGATTCCTCTCCTCCGTACTTCTTCTTCTTCATTCTACAATCAAACACTTGGTTAAATTCCTGGGTTTGGGGGTTTATTCAAGAACAAAAATCTAGACTAACCTAATCTAAAATGAAGATGAAAATTTAAAATGAAAAATCTAAAAAAACACTTGGATTGTCTTCCAAGAGGCGCTCGTTTTAAGTTATGAGCTCGACTCCCTATCTTGATGTCATCATGGGGGTTTAACGGTGGAGAGGTCCCAGATGCGGTCATCTCATTGGTCCTTCTTCTTGTTCAGCTCATGGTGGCTCTCTGCTCACTCCTTCTTCACCTCGAGGTCAAGTGGATGTGGTCGTGGTGGCTTCTCCTTCAGATTTCTCTCGGAGGCTTCCTCGTGCTTCTCCTTCATCGCAATCTCCTTCAGCTTGGCCTCTCACCCAATGGCAGGCTCCACGATGTTGCTAAGGAAGAGCTCCTCTAAATTAGTCTCCTTGATGGCTTCCTCAAGGAGGTCTACTCGATCCATGCAATCTTCTGCTGTGAAGCTCTGCATCGACGTTTTGAGGTCGAACTTGACCTAACTTTTCCAACATTGAGGGAGAGTCTCCCTCCCTTTATGTCGATGAGGACTCCTGATGTGGCTAGGAATGGTCGCCCTAGGATGATCAGGATGCGCACGTCTTCGGGCATATCTATGATGACAAAGTCACGCTGAACTATTATCCTTCCAATCTGTACCGGCACGTCTTCGACCACCCCGATAGGATACTTTATCGAGCAATCCGCTAGTTAGAGCGACATGTTTGTAGGCTGGAGCTCCCTTAGGTATAGCTTCTCACAAATCCCTATAGGCATCAAGCTGACGCTTGCCCCTAAGTCGCATAGAGCGCTTGTGATCTTCAGATTTCCTATGGCGCATGGGATTGAGAAGCTTCTCGGATCCTCTAACTTTTCCACCGCCTTCCTTTGAATGATGTCATTGCACTCTGCAGATAGCACCATCTTCTCCCGCCTACCACCCTTAGTGATTATCTCCTTTAGAAACTTGGCGTAGGTGGGTAACTCTGAAATTGCGTTGAGAAAAGGGATAGAAATGTTTGGCTACTTCAGGAGCTCAAAGAATTTCCCGTACTTCTCGTCCAATTTGACTTTTGCTAGTCTTGATAGGAATAGGATCCTTGGCATATAGGTTCTGGGAGGCTCGTCAGCGGGCTTTCCATGCTCCTTTTCTACCTCTTTCTCCTTGGAGGGCTTAGGATGCGGAGACTCTACCTCCCGCTCATTTTCCTTATGGCTTCCAGATCCAAGCTCAACGTGAGCTTCTCCTTCCAACTCAGCTTCTTTATCCACGATGGGTATGGCAGGGCTATCAAACTTCCTCTCGTTCCTTAATGTTATGGCATTGATGTGTCCGCGGAGGTTCTCTTCAGCTTGCACTGGAAACTTCCCTTGTGCCTTCGAGCGTTGGGAAAGCTGCTGCGCCATTTGTGCCATGGTGATTTCCATAGATTGCTGGCCCGATGCCAGCTGCTGTATGGTGGACGCGAGCAGCTGTGTCGTATTCATCAACTGCTGGATCGATGTCTGGAAGTAGTCGTTCCGTTGGCTTTGGGTCCGGATAGGCCCTCGATTAGTACCTCTAAACTGGATTTCTGGACATGGGGTGCATTCATATGGGCCTTTGGTTGAAACCTTGGAACTGTCCCTGAGGAGGCGTAGTTTGGAACTCTTGTGGCCACTGAGGGTACGATGGAGGGGCTTGCAAACTTGGAGTCCGGTAGGAAAAGTTCGGGTGGTTCCTCCACTCTTGATTGTAGGTCCCGGAGTATGGATTGCCCGGTGGCCTCAGATTATTCCCGTATAGGGCGTTCACTTGCTCGATGGTCATATCCAGAGGCGCCGCCATGGGTGGTAAGCATTCAGTGCCTTGGTGCCACTGCACACCCATGTGCCTTCGAGCGTTAGGAAAGCCGCTGCGCCATTTGTGCCATGGTGATTTCCATAGATTTCTGGCCCGACGCCAGCTGCTGTATGGTGGACGTGAGCTGTTGTGTCATAGTCATCAACTCCTCAGGTATCACAAACTGCCGTTGTATGCAGCGTAGCAGCACCGAGTCCAATGAGAGAAAGTTGTTTAGTTAAGGCATCAAACTTAGCTGAAAGTAATGATACCTCGTAGATGTCATACTTACCTCCCCTCACTAAGGTGCTTCTCTCATTTCTCCAGGAGTCATTTTTTTCTGCCATGGCTTCCAGCAATCTCTTTGCTTTAGCTGGGTCTTGATCATTATAGCGCCATTAGCGGCTGCATCTATGGATATCCTCACCGATGGCATTAGCCCGTTGTAGAAGGCCTGAATAAGCAGCCAATCCAGCACGCCGTGGTGGGGGCAGATTCTTTGGAAGTCCTTAAACCTCTCCCAATCTTCATATAGAGACTCTCGCTCTGACTGCTTGAAATTGGTGATCTCGTTGCACAGCTTAGTAGTTTTCCTGGAGGAAATTACTTCGTTAGAAATGCAAGAGATAAGCTGTCCCATGTAGTGAACGTGTTGGGACTGTGACTCCTAAGCTAATCTTTGGCTTTATCCCTAAGTGAGAAAGGAAAAAGTCTTAGCTTGATGACGTCATTGGTGAACCATTTATCTTCAGCTTGTCCATCTTTTCCAAGAAGGTGTTGAGATGGTCATTCGGGTTCTCCATCGGGGCCCCTGAGAATTGGTCCCTTTGTACGAAGTCAACCAAAGATGGTTTGAGATCGAAGTTATTTGGCTCTACCACCGGCCTTTGAACACTAGATGTCGATCTATTGTGGGGCATGGAATTATCCAGGAGCAACCTAGATGGTGGTGGTTGCGGTGGTGGTGGTGGTGGTGGACCATTCTCGGGGTTAAGTATCTCATCCATCGTCTCGAGGGCTTGTCTCCTTCTCCTCTCGGCGTTAAGCCTTCTCGCGGTGGCTTCGATCTCCAGGTCTAGTAGATGCAAGTCCGCTATGCATTGAGATCTCATATGCATGCAAAAAGGGCTACACCAAAAAGAAACGTCAAAAGCACCAAGAGGCGATGAAAAAGGAAATATGAACAAAAAACAAAGAAAAAGAAAAACAAGTCTTTCGACAAAGACCAATATCAATTCGTGCCTCCCCGACAACGGTGCCAAAAAGCTGATCGCACCCCAAGGGGTCGATGCTAATAAAACCACAGCACACGGGTCGTGTGTAGTCGCTTACGAGTCAAACACGAGGAGGCGGTCAATGAGTATCAGTTTATGAGTCTTCGAGTGAAAACTACGCAATAGTGTCGGTGATTGATTGGTGAAAAGTAGAAAGAGTGTGCATTAAAGGATAAAAGCTCTAGGGTGTGGGGAATCCCTGCCATTGGACTAAGTTTAGGGTTAGACTAGTAATCAACCGGTTGCCGGGTTCTTTGGGACTCGGGAGAGGTCGTGTGACCCAAGGGCTTTCGCCTATCCCCCACTGTCGCGGTGCATGATAGGTTATTCCCATATGTCATGTCCTACCCCCCGCTATCGCGGTGCAATGATAGGCCAACCCAACCTACACCGATGTCAGTGGTCTCCGATGCATAGGTGTATGTTGGGCGCATTTCGCTCGACGAATATCCCCAATCTTCCTCCCACCCATAGTGGTGTTCGGGGATTAGACATACATTGGAAAAGCTCTAATCGATGCCCGACTCCCGTTAGCCGCACCGATAGTATGGACATCATAGGGATCGGATCACCGGATTGGTCCCTACTTTTGGTTGGTGGCCAATCCGATCGCCCCAACGGGAAGGTGCAATTTACGACGACAATAATCATCCCATTATACCCCTAATCTCAATTAACCCAGTGTTGTTCTGCGAGGATGCGCACCCCCAAAAAAGGGTAAGGCACACCCTCATCTCCTAAGTGCAAGGGTGTCAGAGAAATTTATTCCTGATGAGTTTGGGGTCGAATCCACAGGGAGGTGGTTGTCACACTACCTATCGTTTCCTAGGTTGATTGGACTTCGAATTTATTGGTGGAGATGGATTACGAAGGAATGTCGTAATGGCGATGGAAGTGGAATGCGAGGGTGTCACGATCAGCAAGGCACAACCAAAGACTCCACACAAAAAGAGAACAAAAAGAACAAAGAGAAAACAATCGAGAGAAAGATCATTAGGGTATCGGAAATCCCTGCTAGGACCTTCGGGTTTGGATAACGGGTCAAGGATCCCTTCGTCGAACGACGAATGCGGGTAGGAGTGTCACATCCATAGATGAGAAGGAGTACTCAACTTTAGCTGTTCCTACTCGTCTAACGCATCCCTATGCGAAACCGTGCTTTCGCAGTCGGCTTTGCACGGGGACGTGTGCATTACACTCGACACTTGGTTCATGTACCACAAATCTGTATTCACTCTCATGATCTACGGACTGGAGTACCACTCTACGGTTGGTTCAGGCAATCGGGCTACTCTCGTAGTCATCGACTAGCGGATCAGGGATTTGTAATCGACCTTAGCGCATGAGTCACTCTCGTGATCGCGAGCCTTATAAACGGCCACTAAGCCCAAATCAGATTCGTGGGGATCATCCCTGGAACGTAGAGCTACTTTCGCAATCCTCCAATTCTAGGGCTAATTCCCCAAAACCCCTTATCCAAACTACCATAGAGCAACCCCTAGATTCGTCCAACTAAGGTTAACCCATCACCCTAACCCTAGAATCCTATGGTTCATCCCTAATCCTAGCAACAATCATTACACGAGAGATAGAAACAACAAGTATTGACATCACAAGCAAATAAAATGAAAGCAATAAAGGATTCAATAATGAAAACACATAAGAGAGACAACAAAAGAGATTTAACAAGGAAGAATACTTATCTAATGAAAATCCGGTACATAAACATCTAAAAGGGGGCCTGGGGCATAGCCTAACCTCTGAAAATCATCCCGAAAGACAGAAAATAAGAGAAAGGGGCTAAAAATGGCATCCCCCAAATGGTGGCTCAATTCCCTATTTATATCCTCTCCAAGAAAACCCCTAAAAACGCCTTAAAAGCAGTTTCTCGACATGGCGCTCGATCGAGCACGCCCTAGCGCTAGGCCGAGCACCTCCCTTGGCGCTTGGCATCGATGCTTGGAGAAGGGGCCGCTCGACCGAGTGAGGTAGCCGCTCGACCAAGCGCCTCCTTTCGAGGAATCCATGTCGCTCGATCGAGCGACACAACTCGCTCGACCGAGCGAATTGGACGCGAACTTTCCTGAGAGCTGCAAGGCAAAAAATGGGAGCTCACTGACGACTGGCTCGAGCAAGCGTTGGGGGTCTCTCGGTCGAGCAAGTTGGATCATTCGGTCGTGTAACGACCACTTTTCGTTGTGCGTTGTTCGTGCACGTGCTTTTGGCCGTGCACGTGTTTATTTTAGACTTTATTTGATTGTGAATACTCTTGTGTGATATGCCGTTGCGAACGTCTCTGAGAGTATTAAATAGTGGCACTACCTTGAAACGACACTTCTCGAGTCGTTTTCCCACAATTTAAACTCACTCGATGAGACGTGACGATTTTCACTTTTGACGGGAGACGTTCCTATTTTTAGTTTCGTCGTCCGACGTCGAATTTGAGATCCGTCTTCTTAGTTAGCTCACATTCGTCGCCACGAACACCACGATATTTATTTTATAATTTTTGGAGTTTATTTGACCACTTTTATAATTTTTACAAGTTTTATATTATTTTTAATAATTTATTTTTCAATTAATTTCGGCCAAATAAAATTTATTTGAGTTTTAAACGTTTTAAGGAATTTTTGAGCCAATTTCCAGCTCATTTGGACCAGGTCAAATCCTAGATTGGGTTGGAGAAGTTTAAAATCAAATTTCAAATCTTTTTGAATTCTAATCCTATTAGATTTAGCCCTAGACCAAGTCAACCCCCCCTATACTATATAAGCAACCCCTAGCAAGTCCTATTTTTCCAAAGAAATTAGCCCTAGCCTCTTCCAAAGTCATCTTGGACGTTGCGACGAATCGTCGCAACGTTGCGACGTTCAGCACCCCGCACGACCGAGGAAATCCCCCGCATCCACCCGCTCTGACCGGCCGTCCCGCCCGCATCCGCTCCGCTCCGCACACAACGTCGACCGCCGCTTCGTTCCCCCGCCTGACCGAGAGGGCCTCTCGGTCAGACCGAGAGAACCGCCCGGTCGCCCCGCTCCGCACCGACCCGCTTGTCGCCCGCTCTGTCGCCCCGCTCCGCTCCGTGCACGACCGAAGGCCCCGCCCGCTGTGACCGAGCGCCCGAGCGCTGCATCGCTGCGACGCTGCTCCGCCCCGTACCCAAGCGCCTGACCGAGGCCCCCAGCGTGTCTGACCGAGAGAAGCGCTCGCCCCCGCTGCTGCGACCGACCCAAAGCGTCGCACAGCGCCGCCCACCGTGTCTGACCGAGCCAAGTCCCCGCATTGGCTGTGTACGACCGACGGCCACTTGTCGCAACCCCGCATCCGTCGCACCGCTTGCCTCCGTGGGCCCCCCCAAGTTCTCCAGAGTTATTGTGGGTCCCCCAAAGGCCCCTAGGACTACTGTGGGCCCCACTTTGGTACGTTCTCTTCGACGACTTGCCGCGTACGACGTCGTCGCACGTCGTAGCCCGTCGTCGCACGTACGAGCTTTGGAATCTGGAATCGTCACCCGGGATATTTTCTCTGATTTTCCAGCGAGGAATCTATTTTGGAAACAGGACTTGGAGCGCGTTCTCTTATTCCAACCCCCGGCGTCGCTACCCGACGCCGGTGTAGCTTTCGCGTCGTGTTGAGGTAACGTTTTGCACCCCTAGGACCCCCAACCCAATTGCATGCTAATCAAGACTAAAAATCAGTATTTTAAAGTATTTTAAATGTTTTAGAATCCACTAATCAAGATTAATAAAACGGATGTAGGCCGGTGGACTTGTGCACGTAGGAATCGTGATTTTGGACTCGTTGGACGGTGTTTCCTTGACGTGATAGTTGCAGGCAAGTGAAACTTGCCAACTCTTGTGTAGGGCCATGTTTTTAGGCCACTTACTTGCTTTTAGCGTAAAAGAGACTAGTCAGTGAAATGATAGCTGGCTAGACGCCTACTTGATCTAGTTTGACAACGAAACTAGATCCGTCACCTAAATGATCTAGCTTGACAACGAAGCTAGATCCAACCCCTTAAAATTGTTGTTCATGCATGCTAAACTGTCACGTTTACTTTCCTTACCTGTACGCTTTACTTTAACTGCCATGTCATGTCATCCATGCATTGAATGTTGCATTCGTAGCACACGCTACATACTTGTACTTGCTTGTCCCGGGCTAGGTGCACCCCTACGCCATACTTGTTTACACACTTCCTGGCTCGTGGTCCAGAAGCGAGCATTACCGTTCGGGGGTAAGGCCCTGGCTCGACACACGTGGAGGGGTAGGGATAAACGTTCGCTTGAGCTTAGGAGTTGGCCCGCGCAGCCACTCTAGCCAAAAGACGGAATCTCTGTGCACGAGGTGCTTACTTTTCTTGTCTTGTACTTGTCTTGTGAATGTCATGCCATGCTCGTACTTTACTTTACTTTACCCTACTTGTTGCACTCATTTCTTTAAACTGCCATGTCATTGCATCATGCTAGAACTGCTAGGTTGCTTTACTTTTACCACCTTTCAGTTTCACTTGCACAAGTCTTCCAGACTTGCTGACATGTGCCCCTTGCTCTTTTGGGTGCCACATGTTAGACCCTGAGCCAGAGACAGTTGCTGAAGACGAGGTGTTTGCTGACGTTGAGCCCGAGCCTACGTTCGTTGAGGAGTTCGAGGACACCGGAGACCAGTCTTAGAGACTGATTTTACTTGCTTTTGCTTTAGGTTGCTGTTAGATGTCGGTGCTTGCACCTTTTCCTTGTTTTCGTACTTTGTACTTTTGTTGGCCATGCTAGGCCTCTTTTTAGACTCTTTTATTTGTAGCCTGGTGGTTTTCCTGCGTTGTTGAGATTTATTATTATGGATATTCTGAGATGTTCTTTTTGTCTCTTTCGTTATTGTTATCTTTGTTTCGTTTCGCATTGCAAGGACCTGCAGATTAAAGTGATTGACGCTTATCGGACTTGCGGCTTTGTAGCTTCAAGTCTGAGCGGACCTTCTCACGCTTCGCCTCCACGTTTTTGGGAAGCGGGGCGTGACAGGTTTTGTTGGTGGCCCATGCAGGTCCAATCTTGCAATTGCGAACTAACGGAACAACGATAATAAACGGAATATCCATTAAATAAATTGCAACATCCAAGTCATTAAGCTTTGAGTCTAATTTGTTTGCTCGTTTTCCACGTCATTAGATGGCTGGACGACGACAGACCCGATCTGGCAGTGGGCCCAATCGTGCTGAGGTACCTGATAGAGAGCCCACCAATGCTGAGATCATGAGGATGATGCATCAGATGATGCAGGTACAGCAGGGCATGCTCCAGAACACTCAGAGTGCTCCCCGCCATGAGCCAGGAGCGAAGCAGTTCCGGGAGCTGGGCCCGACGTACTTTGATGGATCTGAAGGACCGTTGGCTGCAGAGGAGTGGATCAGGAACACCGAGGATAATCTGAAGATGTCGAAGGTCAACCCGGCTGGATGGGTTGATCTGGTGAAGAGGCAGCTGAAGGATAATGCCCGAAATTGGTGGGATGCCGAGGAGGAGTTGTTGGTGAGCCCTATACCTTGGGCCACTTTCAAGTCTAGATTCGATGAGGAGTACTTTCCGAAGGCTGCTAGGAGGGAGATGGTGCAGCGCTTCATTGAGCTGAAGCAAGGGAGTCTGACGGTGGACCAGTACCACCAGGAATTTACTAGATTGAGCCGCTTCGCGCCAAAGATGGTAGAGGATGCTGAGGAGAAGGCTCAGAAGTTTCTGCAGGGTCTTTCTCTAGACTTGCAGAGTCTGGTGTCTACGTCGGACATGGAGTCGTATCAGAAGTTGCTGGTAGCTGCTCGGAGACAGGAGAAGATTGCAAAGCAGAAGAGAGGACTGATTTCTGGAGCTGGGAAGAGGCCTATGGAGCCGTCTAGGCCTGGGGTCAAGCCTACCCAGCCAGTGCAGTTCAAGAGGCCAGGTGGGCCTATTGTGAAGACTTGCCATTTCTGTGGCAAGACCGGGCATTTCAAGGATCAGTGTAGGAAGATGTTGGGACAGTGCCTAGTTTGTGGAGATCCTACTCATGCTGTGAAGGACTGCCCGAGCTCTAAGATACCTTGGAAGGATCCTGTTGCCGCACAGCCGTTGCAACAGAGAGCACCTGCACCTGCAGGTCGTGGAGCGCCTCTTCCTCCGCAGAGGCAGGCCTTTCAGCAGGCCGTGCAGCCGAGGAGGCAGGCTTACCTGATGACGGCAGTGGAGGGCGAGACTGTGGATGAGGTTATCGCAGGTAACTCTCGATCTAGTTGTTCTTCCCTTAGTTAGTCCTGACTTGTTAAATTATGCTTGCATATGATTGTTTGCAAATAGGGTTGACTGTTAGACTGGTAAATAGAGTCCTTGCTGGGAATCGATTTAATCGTCATAGGAGTTACTTTAGTGGTCCTTGTCTACCCCTGACCATATTAGAGTTCTAGAATTTCCTTTAGTCGTTCGTTTGGGTTCATCGATTATGGACCGAGCTGAGCGCATTCCATTATCGCCTAGCTCCTTTAGAAAGACCAAGCGCCAAGTCCTAAGCTTCAGTTGGGCGACCGTAGGAGTTTCCCCGTAGATCCCCCTGATTCATATCCTAGGTGTATGTATGTTTTGAACATCTGACTGTTTCCCTTGCCCCGATTCCCGAGATCGCCTCATGACTATCGTCATCAATTTTTGAAACTCTCCGTTGCAAAATTTTGAACCTTCTGCAAGCATTTTCTTTTTTGATTCCCTTTTTCCCTAAGTTTTAAATGTGTTCAAAGTCTAATATGTATATATACTTATACTTCATGCTCCTCGTTGATTTAAATTCTTAAAATTTTGTCGAAATTTTTGGAAAATAGTTATAATGCTTTTTCAGCCTACACTTTCGCATCTATGAAAATACATTTTTCTTTCATATACTAATTCTATTCTAAACCGTACTTGCATTCAACTTGTAATTTTCCCTTCTAATTTATGCCATTCATATACCTTCCAATCACATGGGATTTCAGATTTCAGCAAGTCGATTTAATGCTCACCGTTTTCCCTATTTTAGACTTTTGTAAAAGTTACCATTTCATAACCACTTTCTGATTTAGACCCCACACGAATTGATTTTAAAGCTTCACTATCAATTTTGATAATTTTACGACCAAGTTATTAATATTATCTTTTCACTTCCCCTACGTGCTTTTAGAAAAAAAAAAAATTTCGAGACTAAGATGAGTTTCAACTACTTTTATCCATACCAGGTTCGTTGTGCTCGTATGCTAAGGACCTTGTGTAAATCAGTTTTTTTCATTTTTGCAAATCCTGGTTCCCTTGAAAAGCAGCTTCAATATTGATTATTTTAAAATTTTCCATGACCTAAAAGTTTTGAAGGCATTTAACATGAGTTTAAATTCTTCCGTTACTTGATTTCCTTCTTTGACTTTCGCAAACATTATATTAAATTACCGCCGTATAATATTTTCTAAACTACGCCTTCAATATTCGTGTAAATGATTTTACTTCCTCTTTTAATGATTCTTTAAAACCAATAGACCATTTTCTCTTATTATGAATATTCGACCCAAACCTATTTTGAAACAACACGTCTTATCGATCTCCAAATATTTCTTCCAAACGAGGATTTCAACTTTTGAAGTACGACGGTTTTCAAATTCCGCATATGTTGGCTTGAATGAGCGTACCCTCCATGGTATATTAATGGTTGCTTATTGAGTGTTATATATATTCGGAGTTATTCATGATGTGTGAAGTTGTTTGCATGTTAGTAGTTATAGTTTGGTGTGTGGGTAGCTATACCATACTAAGGATGCCTGTGAGATTTAGAGTAGAAGTACTTAATAGGCTGTAGGTAATTAGGGATACTTATAATGGTTGAAGCAATGTGCTGGTGAAACTATATGTAGGCTAGGTGTGATAATAATAATAGGTTTAAGTATACGACGTATGTGAATGTATATATACACGTGTTAGTGGTATTAACGTTTGACTATCTAGTGCATATATAAGCACTTGAAATGAATAAACCTGGTTAAATTATTATATGGCTTGATTGGGGTAGTTACTAGAGCGACTAGTTATATTAGAAAGTCCGAGGACGGACTTTATTCTAAGGTGGGGAGGATGTAACGACCACTTTTCGTTGTGCGTTGTTCGTGCACGTGCTTTTGGCCGTGCACGTGTTTATTTTAGACTTTATTTGATTGTGAATACTCGTGTGTGATATGCCGTTGCGAACGTCTCTGAGAGTATTAAATAGTGGCACTACCTTGAAACGACACTTCTCGAGTCGTTTTCCCACAATTTAAACTCACTCGATGAGACGTGACGATTTTCACTTTTGACGGGAGACGTTCCTATTTTTAGTTTCGTCGTCCGACGTCGAATTTGAGATCCGTCTTCTTAGTTAGCTCACATTCGTCGCCACGAACACCACGATATTTATTTTATAATTTTTGGAGTTTATTTGACCACTTTTATAATTTTTACAAGTTTTATATTATTTTTAATAATTTATTTTTCAATTAATTTCGGCCAAATAAAATTTATTTGAGTTTTAAACGTTTTAAGGAATTTTTGAGCCAATTTCCAGCTCATTTGGACCAGGTCAAATCCTAGATTGGGTTGGAGAAGTTTAAAATCAAATTTCAAATCTTTTTGAATTCTAATCCTATTAGATTTAGCCCTAGACCAAGTCAACCCCCCCTATACTATATAAGCAACCCCTAGCAAGTCCTATTTTTCCAAAGAAATTAGCCCTAGCCTCTTCCAAAGTCATCTTGGACGTTGCGACGAATCGTCGCAACGTTGCGACGTTCAGCACCCCGCACGACCGAGGAAATCCCCCGCATCCACCCGCTCTGACCGGCCGTCCCGCCCGCATCCGCTCCGCTCCGCACACAACGTCGACCGCCGCTTCGTTCCCCCGCCTGACCGAGAGGGCCTCTCGGTCAGACCGAGAGAACCGCCCGGTCGCCCCGCTCCGCACCGACCCGCTTGTCGCCCGCTCTGTCGCCCCGCTCCGCTCCGTGCACGACCGAAGGCCCCGCCCGCTGTGACCGAGCGCCCGAGCGCTGCATCGCTGCGACGCTGCTCCGCCCCGTACCCAAGCGCCTGACCGAGGCCCCCAGCGTGTCTGACCGAGAGAAGCGCTCGCCCCCGCTGCTGCGACCGACCCAAAGCGTCGCACAGCGCCGCCCACCGTGTCTGACCGAGACAAGTCCCCGCATTGGCTGTGTACGACCGACGGCCACTTGTCGCAACCCCGCATCCGTCGCACCGCTTGCCTCCGTGGGCCCCCCCAAGTTCTCCAGAGTTATTGTGGGTCCCCCAAAGGCCCCTAGGACTACTGTGGGCCCCACTTTGGTACGTTCTCTTCGACGACTTGCCGCGTACGACGTCGTCGCACGTCGTAGCCCGTCGTCGCACGTACGAGCTTTGGAATCTGGAATCGTCGCCCGGGATATTTTCTCTGATTTTCCAGCGAGGAATCTATTTTGGAAACAGGACTTGGAGCGCGTTCTCTTATTCCAACCCCCGGCGTCGCTACCCGACGCCGGTGTAGCTTTCGCGTCGTGTTGAGGTAACGTTTTGCACCCCTAGGACCCCCAACCCAATTGCATGCTAATCAAGACTAAAAATCAGTATTTTAAAGTATTTTAAATGTTTTAGAATCCACTAATCAAGATTAATAAAACGGATGTAGGCCGGTGGACTTGTGCACGTAGGAATCGTGATTTTGGACTCGTTGGACGGTGTTTTCTTGACGTGATAGTTGCAGGCAAGTGAAACTTGCCAACTCTTGTGTAGGGCCATGTTTTTAGGCCACTTACTTGCTTTTAGCGTAAAAGAGACTAGTCAGTGAAATGATAGCTGGCTAGACGCCTACTTGATCTAGTTTGACAACGAAACTAGATCCGTCACCTAAATGATCTAGCTTGACAACGAAGCTAGATCCAACCCCTTAAAATTGTTGTTCATGCATGCTAAACTGTCACGTTTACTTTCCTTACCTGTACGCTTTACTTTAACTGCCATGTCATGTCATCCATGCATTGAATGTTGCATTCGTAGCACACGCTACATACTTGTACTTGCTTGTCCCGGGCTAGGTGCACCCCTACGCCATACTTGTTTACACACTTCCTGGCTCGTGGTCCAGAAGCGAGCATTACCGTTCGGGGGTAAGGCCCTGGCTCGACACACGTGGAGGGGTAGGGATAAACGTTCGCTTGAGCTTAGGAGTTGGCCCGCGCAGCCACTCTAGCCAAAAGACGGAATCTCTGTGCACGAGGTGCTTACTTTTCTTGTCTTGTACTTGTCTTGTGAATGTCATGCCATGCTCGTACTTTACTTTACTTTACCCTACTTGTTGCACTCATTTCTTTAAACTGCCATGTCATTGCATCATGCTAGAACTGCTAGGTTGCTTTACTTTTACCACCTTTCAGTTTCACTTGCACAAGTCTTCCAGACTTGCTGACATGTGCCCCTTGCTCTTTTGGGTGCCACATGTTAGACCCTGAGCCAGAGACAGTTGCTGAAGACGAGGTGTTTGCTGACGTTGAGCCCGAGCCTACGTTCGTTGAGGAGTTCGAGGACACCGGAGACCAGTCTTAGAGACTGATTTTACTTGCTTTTGCTTTAGGTTGCTGTTAGATGTCGGTGCTTGCACCTTTTCCTTGTTTTCGTACTTTGTACTTTTGTTGGCCATGCTAGGCCTCTTTTTAGACTCTTTTATTTGTAGCCTGGTGGTTTTCCTGCGTTGTTGAGATTTATTATTATGGATATTCTGAGATGTTCTTTTTGTCTCTTTCGTTATTGTTATCTTTGTTTCGTTTCGCATTGCAAGGACCTGCAGATTAAAGTGATTGACGCTTATCGGACTTGCGGCTTTGTAGCTTCAAGTCTGAGCGGACCTTCTCACGCTTCGCCTCCACGTTTTTGGGAAGCGGGGCGTGACAGGTCGAGCGGCCCTTTACAGCCTTGCTCACCCTTCATTGCATCATAGCTCGGCCGAGCGCATGATGCGCACGGCCGAGCGACCTGGAACTCATTACCAGCCTTGCTCTCCTTTCCTTGCTCTCCTTCCTTCCCCCCTTTCTTGGCTTCTTTGCTTCTTCTTTCTTGCTCTTCCCTAGCGGTTTTGAGTCGTCAAATGTGGTTCCGCCAATGATCCGGCATCGGTGTTCGTGCCCTCACCTCCAATATGCTCCGATTTGCTCGATATTCCCTGAAATGCAATCAAACGCTCTCAAAGTCAAATAGTTCTAGTTATTAGCGTAAAGGCGTATAAAATCGGGATTTAAGCAATCATTTTGACATGTAAACATATGGATAGAATGTGGAATATTTTGACACATCACCCAGCAATTAAATCAATTAGTTAGTTTAACCAATAGCCCTAATCCAATGGGGTTCATCCCATTGCCCTAGAAGAAAACTACTCACTACCCATTGCAATAAAGGGATTCCTAGAAATAGGTAAGCATCTAAAGCCAAGGATTTAGATTTAATGAGCAATAGATCACAAAACAAGGCAATAGTAACAATGGGAGAAAATTTCTATTAAGAAAAGTTAAGATATTACACTAAAAAGCAAATAGAACAATGAAAATAACGAAGAGTATAGAATCCTTACAAACTTGTCCAAAACCTAGAAAATAACAGAAAATGTCTGGAAAAAGGATTCCTCTCGTAGGAGGATGAAGTGGCGCTTATATACGCACGCCCAAAAGACCAAAATAGCCCGCAGCGCCCTAGCCGCCTCAGAAAACTGATCTGACACGACCGCGTCAGAAATGACGCGGTCGCGTCATTCCTTTGTGCAAGGTGGGGCCGGGGCTTCAGTGACGCGGTCGTGCCAATAGAGACACGGCCGCGCCAAAAATGACTACGCAGCTGCGTCGTCTTTTGCCGCAGATGCGTCGATTTGCTCTTGTCATCGTATATTCGCAGCTGCGTCAACTTCCTCCGTGCAGACTACATAAGCTTCTGATCTTCAATCTTTATCTCTTCTGACGCGGCCGTTTGGTGGTAATTAACGTGGTCGCGTGGATGTTGCCTCCAATGTAGTTTGATGCGGTCGTTTGTACATGGTGATGCAACCGCGTGGGTGGATGTCTTTCACGAAATTATCTTCTTTGCACCAATTGACTCATCGGCTTCGCTCCTTTCGCATCTTTGCGCTAAAATCTTGCCATATGGTCCCTAATCGGCACATATTTCCTGCAAAGTATGTAAGGGACCACAAAAGCAAAAGAAGAGACAAAACGGGGAAAACTTGGGAAATGGAGAATGAAACGATGTAAAACATGTATGAAAAGAGAGGAAAACTATATACAATAAACACTCATCAAGTGTCATAGGGTTAGAACATGCATAAACTCAAAGAAGAGTTTTTCTACCTTCAACAGGTGTCTGGTGCTTATCCTCCAGATTTCTGATGATCATATGCATATAGTTCTCCAAAACCCTTGTTGGAACAGACGCCTGAAGTTCTAATTCAGACGTCTGAACAATTCAGCAGACGCCAGGATGGTGAACATCAGATGTCTATTTAATTCTAGCCATAGAAACAGTAACTCAGCCTTTGATGACTGACAGAAAACAGACATCTGAATGATGAACATCAGACATCTGGAAATTCACTCACAAATTTCCAGTAGCTCATTTCTGTGATCAGTCAGTTCTAGGCATCTGAAGTTGTATTATCAAACGTCTGAAAAGTTGACTAGACGCCTGGATGATTGGACCATATATATTTAAGTAACGTTGTTACCCATTGTCTAATGATCAGAGGTCTGATGGCTTGGTACCAGACGACTGAACAATGGACCAGACATCTGGGAAGTCTTCTTCAGACGTCTGGAATATGTCCGTTAGACTACATTTAATACCCAGTAAGAACAGTACATTAGCCGACTGGTGGCTCTTCATCAGGCGACTGGTGACAAGGATTTCTGCTCGTTTATAGCCTTTTGAAGCATTAAATGCTTGGGTCTTTAGCTATTTTGAGCATATTTCCATGGTTTATAAGTAGGGCTCTAATGACTTGACTTGAGGAGTTAATTAAGCATCTAAGACTTCATTCATTACACTCTCAAGTGCACCAAAGTTATTAACTTCTCATCTAGAGCATTCGTGAGCATTCAAAGTAAATCAAATCAAGCTCTAAAGTTCAACTTGTCTCCAAAGCTTTCAAGCTCATCTCATAGCATTCATTACTACACATCTTGAGACAAGTTTGTAAGTGCTCTCACTATCATCATTTAAAGCACATACCATACACCTTTATTGCTTCATTCTTAAGAGTAATATTCAATGCATAGGTTGTGAAGTTGTTTCATATTTCATATCAAACTCTGTAATTGTATTTGATAAGTTCCTCTCGGGTTGAGAGAAGTCCATTCCCGGTTTGTGGAAAGTGGAAGAAAGGCGCCTCTTGGGTTGAGAGAACTCCATTCCTGGTTTGTGGGAAGTGGAAGAGAAGTTTCATCTAGGTTGTGAGAGTAGTTCATTCCCGGTGTATGGAAAGTGAAAGTAAGTTGTATTACTTTGCACTTGTCAAGTTTGGCAAGTGGACATTAGTGGAAACACTAAGCATTAGCAGGGAGCTAGTGGGTTGCTGGAGTAGGATTCAAGGGATTCGGGGAGACTCGGTGAATCTGAACCAGTGTATATCTCTTGTTTGTATTTGGATTCTTGTGTTGTTTTTCTCAGGGTATATCTCTTGGTTGTGTTTGGATTCTTGTGTTATTGTTCTCTTTATCTATTCCACACTTAGGTTGCATAAGGATTATTTAATTTTTCATAAATTCATTATTAAGTTTTTATAAAACACTATTCACACCCCCTCTAGTGTTTTACCATATAGTTTCAGATCGTACAGCCCATTCGTCTTACGGCCAACGATGTAGTAGGGTCGTTCAGTTGCGAGGGGGCGGCCCCTTCGACTTATAGCTAACGACTGAGTAGGATCACTCGGTAGCGAGGGGCGTGGCCCCTTCGTCTTATAGACGGCGACATAGTTGGGTCGTTTAGTTGCGAGGAGGTGGCCCCTTCTGCTTATGGCTGATGACCGAGTATGGTCTCTCGGTATCGAGGGGCGTGGTCCCTTCGTCTTACGGTCGACGACGTAGTAGGGTCGTTCAGTTGAGAGGGGGTGGTCCCTTCGTCTTATGGCTGACGACCGAGTAGAGTTGTTCGGTAGCGAGGGGCGTGGCCCCTTCGTCTTATGGCCGATGATGTAGTATGGTCATTCAGTTGCGAGGGGGTGGTCACTTCGGCTTATGGCTAACAACCGAGTAGGGTCACTCAGTAGCGAGGGGCATGGCCCTTTCGGCTTACAGCCAACGACATAGTAAGGTCGTTCAGTAGCGATGGGGTGACCCCTTCGGCTTACGGCTGACGACCAAGTAGGATCGTTCGGTAGCGAGGGGCGTGGCCCTTTCGTTTTATGGCCGATGATGTAGTATGGTCGTTCAGTTGTGACGGGGGGTGGCCCCTTCGTCTTACGGCTGACACATAGTCGGGTCATTTAGTTGCGAGTAGGTGGCCCCTTCAGCTTACAGCTGACGACAGAGTAGGATCGTTCGATAGTGAGGGGTGTGGCCCTATCGTCTTACGACCGATGACGTAGTAGGATCGTTCAGTTGCGAGGGGGTGTCTCCTTCGGCTTATGTCTGACGAGCGAGTAGGGTCGCTCGGTAGCGTAAGGCATGGCCCCTTCGTCTTACGATCGATGACATTGTAGGGTCGTTCAGTAGCGACGGGGTGGCCCCTTCGGCTTACGGCTAACGACCGAGTAGGATCGTTCGGTAGTGAGGGGCATGGCTTCTTTGTCTTACGGCCGATGACGTAGTAGGGTGATTCAGTTGCAAGGGGATAGCCCCTTTGGCTTATGGCTGATGACCGAGTAGGATCGTTCGGTAGCAAGGGGCATGGCCCCTTCGGCTTATAGTCGACGACGTAGTAGGGGTGTTCGGTAGCGAGGGGTGTGGCCCCTTCATCTTACAGCTGACGATCGAGTAGGATCGTTCGGTAACGAGGGGCGTGTCCCTTTCGACTCACAGTCGACGATGTAGTAGGGTTGTTCACTTGCGAGGAGGTGGCCCACTCGGCTTATGGCTGATGACCGAGTAGGATTGTTTGGTAGTGAGGGTCGTGTCCCCTTTGTCTTACAGTCTACAATGTAGTAGGGTCGTTTAGTTGCGAGGGGCTGGCCCCTTTGGCTTATGGCTGACGACCGAGTATTGTCTTTTGTTAGCGAGGGGTATGGCCCCTTCGTCTTACGCCAAACGACGTAGTAGGGTTGTTCAGTTGTGAGGGGGTGTCCCCTTCGGCTTATGGTTACGACCGAGTATGGTCGTTCGGTAGCGAGGGGCGTGGCCCTTTCGTTTTATGGCTGACGAAGTAGTAGGGCCGTTCAGTTGCGAGGGGGTGGCCCCTTCCACTTATGGCTGACGATCGAGTAGGGTCACTCTTTAGCGAGGGGCATGGCCCCTTCGTCTTACGGCCAACGACGTAGTAAAGTCGTTCAGTTGCAATGGGGTGGCCCCTTCGGCTTACGGCTGACGACTGACGATTGAGTAGTTTCCAAGCATGTTAATGTGAATTAAAATGAGCATGATCCATCTAAATTTCTCTTAAGGACTCGATCCTTGTGATTAGTATGCTTGTCGAGGATTAACTAAGCATTAGATGGAACGATCCCCATAAAATTCATTAATACCACATTGTGAAAATGTATTTTGAAGGAAAGCAGACTTTATTAATATAGAAAGCTTTGACATTCTGATGAAAGGAAAAGCGTACATGCATTTTAATTCTGCTCGGGGCTATTTCTGCCTGGCCTTTATTTGATCATTGTCTAGAAGCATTCTAGTCGACCACCTTAGTGACGGGTGACCCAGTCATTAGCCCTTTGCCTTTCGGCTTCGAGGTCCCTTCCTTATTTTACTAGTTGTCCCCTGGCTTTTTGGGATGACCGCGTTTGACTAGTTTGTCAATCTCTATTCTTTTTGATAGGCTCGTTGACGAGTCCCTCGTGTTGGGAATATGCCTGGACTTCTGCCTTGGGAGCATTCGACCTGACATAAGCATCTTTGGCAGGATGATCCTTGCTTCGGGGACTCTTGTCTCTCTGTTGCCGATCTCAAGATTCTTGCCTGGAGTTTCCTCGGGTCGTGCATCTCGCTTTGCTTCTTCTCGATGCTTAGGAGTGTCGTTCTTTGCAGCAGCAAGTGCTTCCTCCGAGGTCATGAATCAACATGTCATGTTGAACAGCTCCACGAGATTGCATGGTGGGAATTCGTGCAAGGACCTCAGTATGTACTTATTTCTAATCGATTGGGTGAGGGCTCCGATGATAATGGAATCCGAAACATCATTAGTCTCCAGTCTTTCTTCATTGAAGTGCTTGATGAAGTCGCGAATTGATTCTCGCTTACCCTGCTTTAAAGTGAAGAGATGAGATGATTTGTACTTCGGGCGTCTCCCTGCAATAAATTACCTGCAAAAAAGGTCAGACAATTCGTCGAATGACCCGATGCCGTTATCAGGCAATCTATTAAACCAACTGTCTGTCACCTTTGTGAGCGTGGTTTGGAAGGCTTGGAAGAGGTATGGCTCATCGGCCCCGTGAAGTTCTATCACGTTTTGATATCTACGGACGAGCTCCCATGTGTCTCCAGTGTCGTCATTCATTTGTAAGGCTGGGATTTTGAATTTGGGGAGCAACGGGGCAGCTATGATGCTATCCTTCAAAGTATTCCACTGATTGGTAGGAAGAATGAGGGGCGAACGTTCCTCCTGTTGCTGATGAGTGGCATCATGGAATGGTTAGGGCTTACTTCCCTCTCCTTTCTCTTTGTGCCAATAGCAGGGTTGGGTGGACTGTGACCTGGGATGAGATTATCCCCCACTGATCCAAGATGTTGCGGGTGGTTCGCCCATTATTGGAGGGTCTAGGACCTCCATTGTGTCCGGGGGTGAGGTAGTTATTCCCCATCTCTCCATTCTGTTGAGATGGATGAATGATATTTGGCTGCAAGTTTCATTGTGGCTCGAGTCCTTGCTCGCTTAGCCCCTGGTTTCCTTGGACGGTCCACCCTCCTCTTGGTTGTGGACGCTCGATGTCTCATTGAATAGCAGCGGCTAGTACGTCCAAGCTCTTTTCCATCTTCTTAGCAAACTTGTTAAATTGTTCCCGAGTCACCACTTGAGCATTGTGTGGGATTTCTTGGTTCGCATCTGGAACACCCTCTCTCAGTGTGTTCTCCACTAGATAGTAGAGTAATCCAGTGTATTCGGGTCCAGTCGACATTGGGCTTTAGTTGCTTCGAGATGTTGACTGGTATTTCCCATAGACGGTATCAACTGTTAAGGCCAAATTTGGCGATAACTGTATTTGGGCTGATGTGGACTGATCTGTCGAGGTGGAGCCTCGTCGGCTAATGAAATGGGAACCTCGGTTAGTAGAACCAGAGTCGTTGACGATTAGAATAGTGAGGCGATGCGGAAGCTCACTTGACCTGGTGGCTCCATACGAACGTCGTTCGACCTTTCGATGGGATTGATCCTTGTACGACTGTCATTCAGAGCTATCGATTGACCTCCTGTTGGGTCACGCCATGATCCTCCTGCACCATAAGAGAACGTCAGGGGGGTCAGATCTGGGTTCCGACCCAAATCCCCTCTGATGCTTAAGTTAGAGCGGGAACTTAAGAATTAGCTTGGAGATGTCGAGATCGACCCATGGAGGTTCGTCTCGAATCAGTCGTCGCAAGCTATTTGGAGGAAGAATTATCAAGTGGGAAGCAGAATGTAAGAGTATTATGTTTATCATACCTTGGGATCCATATATTCTGTTCATCTTCAGTGTATTTATAGACCTCGGAGGTCTCTTCAGTGACGTTGAGGGGATAATGGTCCCCAATTATGGGGCCACAATCCTCTCCTTTAATAGGGGTAACCGTTACCCATGCCTCAGCTATTTATGGGCTCATTATTGATCGCATGTTTGAGCTGATGGAAGTCCAACTGTCAAATGACACGTGAGCTTTGACTGGGTCAGCTCCAAACTTTTCTCGTGGGCCTGGTGGGCTCTAGATCCATCTGAATGAATCCCTCGGGTGCCGGCCCAAGGGTTTAACACATCCCATCAACAGAGTAGCCAGAGAAAGGCTAAAGGATTTCTCTCGGGGATTCGTGTAGATATGGAAGTCCAACCACGCGGATCTACAAATCAGGACGTTATGAATTCAGGTACGCTTCCGTATAAAGTTTCAGTTTATTTTTCTCATAGATTTGACATGAATATATCTAGATTGTTTAGCATGATTTTGCATATTATGGTCTAGAAACAACACCAACATAAAAAGTTAAGTTGTTTTCAAAATGAAGCGAAGTTGGAGATGTTTTCTTAAAAGGGAGTTGCTCCGCGCACCCACCGTTTTACTCATGCACAGAACCACTTATTTACAAGTTTATTATTAATCCCGTGCACATACCACTTATTTATAAGTTTGTCACTGAAATTACACACCGTGCACTCCCAGCGGCAAACTTTTGAAAATGCCCTTAGGAGTGCTCGGTGAGTAAAATGCCCGAACGGCGACAGGCGGCGATGCCTACTTAGATCTCCCTAGCCTCGTCCCCTCTGTCGCCCCTTCCTCAGACCTCCACAGACCCTTCGCCGCCCTACTCTGACAACCCAGCCCCCTTTCTCCCACCTCACATGTAATACCCATATACTTGAACTAGTATATTGTGTATATTGTTGTACTTATATGGGTATGGATAGTAATATATGAGTATTAATGTACATATATATGGTATATGTATATGTGTGTGATGTGTACGTGTGTTATGGATGTGTACTATGGATATAGGTTAAGAGTGAGTATGCATTTATATGTGTATATGCATACTAAGAGGTGTGAATGGCTATATGAATATTTGGATGTAACTTGGTGTGTAGTGTATCTTGGATGTGTATATATGCATGCACACACACACACACACATGGGAATAATGGGTATCATACGCCGTAAGAGTCCTTGTCTCATATTCCCTCTCATATAAAGAAACCAAGTACAAGCCTACATGGGCTTGTACTTGGTTGTACTTAATTGCTTTATGTGAGAGGAAATATGAGGCAAGGCCTCATATGTCGTATGATACCCATTACTCGATGTGTGTGTGTAAATATATATATGTATGTATGTATATATGTATGTATGTATATATGTGTATGCATGTATGTTTGTATGTACATATATGTATGTATGTATGTATATATATGTATATATGTGTAAATATATATATGTATGTTGTATATATGTATGTATGTATGTATATATATGTATGTATGTATGTGTATATATGTATGTATGTATATATATGTATATGTATATATATACATACATATGTATGTGTGTGTGTGTGTGTGTATAGATGTAGATGTATATATATGTAGGTACTAGTCATAACCCGTGCCCGCGGGCACAGTTCATTTAAGATTTTCACCCGCGAAATCTTTGTTCCCAAACATTATTTACACAGTCAAATTTGTGCGAAACAACAAATTCGGCGTAGAACAATAAATTCGGCGATGGCGCATTTGAGTCGGAACAACAAATTAGCGTAAAAAAATTTATCTGGCACCTTCGGCGCGAAGGGTAGAAGTGCATAAGTGTGTGTGTATGGTGTGTGTGTGTGTGGGTAAAAAGTGAAATGAGAGGGGTTTTTAGCAAAAAGGGGAAATATATGGTATTCTGCCAAATGTAGTGATTATGGGGGGTTTGAAAACAAAAGGAAAAAAGTAGTGGTTTTTTCAAACACTCATCTCAACCCGTCTTTTACCAAGATTAAATCCTAGCCATTCTTATACCAACCTCTTTATACATCAGCATGACATCAGCTTGTCCCAGTCAGCCCTAGGATTCAAAAATAGTTGTGTTTTAATATATAGATGTTATACTTGTTGACATTTGACTTGTGTATGGACCCTGACTGTCTCGGTGGTTGTATGTATATTTGTAATGATATATGTGGTTTTTGTATGATTATGCATGTGTGTGTCCTTGTATATGGATGTATGTGGGTACGTGTCGTTGTATGGATGATTAGCCATAAGGTGGGTGTATGCTATATGTCTGTGCATGGATTCCGTATGACTAATCATATTCCTATCTTGTGGTGTCTCTAGTATGCGTGTGTAAAGTATATGTATGTATCTATATCTCTATATACATCTATATGGGTAGGGGTGGACAAAGATCCGATTAAATGATTGAATCCACCCGATCCGATCCGAAAAAGTAGATCGGATATCCGATCCGATGAAAGTGACTTGTTATTAGTAAGCAGATCCGACCGATCCGTTTGAAACTGATTCGGATTCGGATTTTAGTTTTCATCCGACAGAATGTGATCCGATCCGATTAGGTTTTGAGCGGATTGTGTTATTGTCTAAGTTCATCCGAATATCTGATTCTCAATCCGATCCGATTGTTTTTCACTACTACCTAAAAGCCACCGAATCAATGCATTCAAGGCTATTGGTTAAGAAGACTAACAGACTCAATTGCATCCTCTTTGAAGGAGAGCTCTTTGTAATGCCCTGCTAAGCTACTGCACAAGTACTATAGGGGGGGTGAATAGTACTTTAAAATAATTAAGAGGCTAATTCCTAATTACCTTGCAAACTCTACCAAACAATGCGGAAATGCGGAAATGTAAATGTTAGACAACAAAGAAACAATCGCAAACAAACGATATTACTGGGTTTGGATCCACCCAAGTCTCCCCGACTTGTTCCTGGTGATCCTACGTCCCAACCACCCGGATCACTTCCGGATACTTGAGTTAGAAACCATAACTCAAGATTTCCACTATGAAATACTTGTGAAAAAACCTTCACAAGTCAAATCATACACAAATGAAACTTGTGACTCCCACAACCCGGGATCACAAACAAACTCTCACAACCGAGAGTAAATCACTTACAATAACAAAGTAAATTGAAATGAAAGTTCTTACCACAAAATACCTATGCCTTGAGTATAACTTACGATTTAGGGCAAAACGGATTTTGAGGAAGATGAAGAGGCACCAAACCCTAGCTACAAGTAGATGACCAGCAATGGAGAGCTATGAGGTTGATGGTGACCTAGGATCAAGCACTTGGCTTGGAAGGCTCACAATCAATGAATATCTCTTTTGAAATAAGAGTGAGGAGAGATTCTTGAATGGAATGAAAGAGCTTTGAATGGGATTGAATGCTTTCTCTTTGATCTCTAAACTTTTCTTAGTATCAGCCTTGAGTGCAATGAATGCAGCTCAACAAGTATATATAGGTTAGAGGAAAGAGAGAGAGAAAAACATTTCAATTAAAGCTCCAACGGCTCTATTCTGAACCAAACTAGTCGGTCAAAGAACAACCACCGACCGACTAGTTCATCAACTAGTCGGTCGGTCAATCAACATGAACCGACTAACTGGTGAACAGGGAATAGGTCGAAGTTCAGACTTAAGGAACTAGTCGGTCAAAGAAGACTTGCCGACCGACTAGTTTCACAACTAGTCGGTCGGTGAGTTAACTTAAACCGACTAAGAGATAAAACACAAAGTCTGAGAACAAATAGAATTAGTCGGTCCAAGAACAAAAGATGACCGACTAGTTCATCAACTAGTCGGTCGCCAAATGTACATAGACCGACTAACGACAAACAGTAACTTGGCATGTACAGTAGAAGCTCAACTAGTCGGTCTAAGTAGGATCACTGACCGACTAGATCACAAACTAGTCGGTCGGTGAGTCAACGTAGACCGACTAACTTTAAACAGTAAAGAGCTTAGAATTGAGAAGGCAAACTAGTCGGTCCAAGAAGCTTTGTCGACCGACTAGATCACCATCTAGTCGGTTAGTTCTTCATCTTGAACCAACTAACATGCACAAGAAGTCGCGAATCGAAGCGCGATGCTTCGGGAAGGTTCGTATGGACTTCTACTAAGATCCTATGTCTAAGATAGGAGTGTTATGAATATTAAAACGTAAGACCTACTCAAGGCTTAACATTCTACGGAACGAAGCTAAAAGACTATAAATAAAACTTGACGAACCGTCTTCGAAAGCTTCGATCCGAATCTTCATGACTTCTAAAATGGTCCAAAAGCTTCAACGAAGCTTTAGGCATACGATCACGCGCTTTGAGAAGTCTCGAGACGTCGCTTTGGATGTTCAAATGAATTTGGCGATGATCTCCATAACTGCGCTCACAAATTGTTAGTTCATGATATATTTATGTTTGTTCATCATCCAAAACCAAATCCGGGGAGTCCAATATCCAACATTCTCCCCCTTTTTGGTGATGACAAACCAACATAAATAATAATAAAAAATAATGATTCAAATGTAATTTACTTACTCCCCCTGCATTGATGACACGTTAATTCCAAAATGAATAATAATAATACGCATCAAGCAGACGAGTAAAGTATATAAAATGAGAATAGATTATTGAAATTTAGGAATTGAAATTCCATTTATATATCTTAACTCCCCCTGAATCTAACATATCAAATTAGATTCTTGGAAAAATGCTTAAATTATCATTTAGCTCACCGTCATTATTATATCTCTCCCCCTTTGGCATTAGCAAAAAGAGTGGGAGGAGATCAACGACAACAACAATGGCTTCAAATAATAGCACGGGAGTCGTAGAATACGACCACGGTCCAAATGACACCAAAGGAAAATTCGAAATAAATCAAAGCGTGTCAATGAGACCAAAGTCGAAAATCGATAAATAAAATCATCAAAACTCAAATAAATTTTACGAATTGAGTTATGGAATATACTCTCCAATATCAACATTCTTGGTTAATTTAGTGCATGGAAAACAATTCTATGTTTTCATAAAATGAATCCTATTTAACCAAGTATTATCGTCGAGCGACGAAATCAAAACATCAGAGACATATAAAATACAAAATGTGCACAACATAATGAAATGTCAACATCGATGTATATATATATATATATATGAAGCATGAGTACAACAAAATGATACATCGCCGACATACATAACATCGATCCAACGATCGGGGCACAAAATACATCAAAATATAACAACATATAACAAATGTCACACCGGACATCAGAGTATCATACTACATCAAAATATCCAGAATAACATCAAAATACATGAAGATACATCAAAAATATCAAAAATATCCAGAACCACCCTCTATCCTACCCAAACTCTCTCACACTAGATCTATCATCCAAGGTGCATCGGGAGTGTCCTCAAAGAAGCTCAAGAGGCAACGGCAGGATCTGCAGCAGCAGCAGGCTCTGCAGCAGGAGTGGTGGTCATCGGATCAGCAGAAGTGTCCACGGGAGCGACGGTAGTGGCCTCGGGAGCACCAATGGTAGTATCCACCGCAGGAACGATGGCAACATGAGTACTCTCGGGGTCACCAGCAGAAGAGGCAGCAGCTCCAGAAGTGCCCTCGGGGGCACGAGTGGAAACACGAACAAGCTCCTCAATCTCCTTCTCATCCAACTCCTCGTCAGAGACTGATGGAGGGATCTCAATACCCAGACGAGAGTCGATACGAGCAAGTATCTCCTCAGTCCGAGCATAACGAGACTCCATACGTCTTACAGAACGTGCGAGCTCGTCAAGAGTGGTAGAGGGAGCAGCTGAGGCAGAGGCAGACGCTGAAGCAGAGGGGGTCGTCCTCTGAATGTGACGGAGCGCCGCAAGAGACTTCTTGACGGCCGTCGCATTCATAGGGGGACCGAGAGGACGCTCATCATCAGGTGGAAGTGTGACACGGAAGTGGCGAAAAACTAGAGTCAACAAGCACGGATAAGGGATATGCACAGACTTCGTGGACTTCCGGATACACTCGAAAGAATCCATCTTATCGAGTATGATCCGAGCCCAGTTAATCTTGCTACCCATGAAGATGGCATAGATCAACTTCAGGAATGGCTGGGAAGGCAAAGAGGAGGAGCCGTACTTAGGAAGTAAGCACGACTTCAGAATCAAGTTCAGGACCCAGCCATTGGGCTTGAATGACTTGGAGGGGACGCCAATCATGGCGGGAGGAATCTCATGGAAGATCTCAGAAAGAATGACCTGATCGAGTGAAGAGATGTCATCGACGGAAATATCTGAAGGGAGGAGGCCAGACGACGAGCAACCGATCAACTTTCCTAAGATTTCTGCCGTGAGGACAATCGGTGTTCCCAAGACAGTAGTCTCAATCGAGTGGGTCTCGTCGTACTGACCCTGGATCCTATTAGCGTAGAAAAGCTTCACAAGGCGAGGGTAGGGGTGAGGATTCGCCTTAGGGTCATATCGAAGGTAATCGATAAGACCCGAAGACGACAGAAGATCTGCGAGGCCTGGGAAGTCTGAAAACTGAATGAAATGCTCCAGAAGCAGCGGGCAGTGTTCGATACGGTTGTAAGCTGCGAGACACATAGGGTCATCGCGACAACGAGAAATCGACACTGCCAACCGGCATCAGAGCCTTTCCCTTAGGCTGACGTGTACGGGGTCGAGAGCTAGACTCAGGTTGTCTAGGAGGAGGTGAAGGTTCCCTATGGGTCTCGGTCTCGAGAATGTACTCGGTGTCGGAATCCGTAGGTGTATGGAAAGAGGAGGGAGACGCAGTTTGCTTCGAAGGCTTGGGTTTGGGCTGAGATTGGGCTCGGGGCTTCGCTGTCGCCGACCTCTTACGCCTAAGAGGAGGCGAAGACGAAGAAGGTTGGGTGGTCTTCGATCGGCGTTTCGGAGGGGTTCGCGAGGGTTGAATGGGATCTGTAGGGGATGGTTCTATGGTCATAGGCGATGGGCTCGTAGGACGGATCGGAATACGTGTACGTGCCATAAGCGCGACACAACACGCACGGATCAACACAAGAAATCTAAGATCACAAACCCTAAGCAAGCCCTAGCCGAAACCCTAACTCGAAATCAAGCCCTAGAGTGCAGAAAAACTAACCCTAGAGAGCTAGAAAAAGAACCCTAGTGAGCTAGGAGAGTAGTGAGAACAAACCCTAGGTGAGATCGGCCGGAGATATGGTCGGAAAACGGCGGAGAGGGAGTGGAAGACCAAGATACTTTCGGGGGTTTTGAGCAGGAGGAGAAATTTTGATCGACTAGAAGTGAATTAAGTCGAATGAAATGAGTTTAAGTCAGTCGGGAGCTCAAAAGACGCAACTGTCCCCATCACAATTAGTCGGTCACAGTTCAAGCACTGACCGACTAGATCACGACCTAGTCGGTCGGTCAATGAGCTTGAACCGACTAGTTGTAAACAGTAACAGAAGCCAAAATTCCTGACAAGAATTAGTCGGTCTAAGCTCATTCACTGACCGACTAGAACTGAATCTAGTCGGTCGGCCAATGAACTTGGACAGACTAAGAGAGTCCAAAAATTGAAAATTTTGAAATTTTGATTTCTCTCCTAATCGCACTTGGACAAAACATCGAAATACTCTCATTAATCATTATACTACCCCATTAAACATCGAAAATCTGAAAATTCAACAAAAATCCAGAAAATTCCAATACATCAAGCATGTGCAAATATAACGAAATAGAATAGCATGCAAGATTATTGAATAAAAATGAATCCTAAATCTCGGATTCACCTATAATCCCCAATTCTCGACGCAACCGCACAAAGGAGTCTTCCTTTAGGGGTTTCGTGAAAATATCGGCGATTTGCTTCTGGGTTTCAACGTACACTAAAATGATGTCCTTTTTAGCAACATGATCATCTAAGAAATTGTGTCGGACATCTATGTGTTTAGAACGGGAATGGTGTACCGGGTTCTTAGAGAGACATATTGCACTTTGGTTGTCCACCAAGATAGGGCAAGTATCACAGTTTATACCAAAGTCTTTAAGTGTGTGTCTCATCCAAAGAACTTGAGCATACGCGGCACCGACGGCAATATATTCCGCCTCGGTGGTTGAAAGTGATACGGAATTCTACTTCTTGGAAACCCAAGAGACAAGAGAATTTCCTATAAAATGGAAAGTGCCACTAGTACTTTTCCTGTCGGATTTGCATCCCGCATAATCTGCGTCACTATATGAGATTAACTCATACGTGCTAGATTTTGGATAAAGTAATCCAAAATCAAGTGTGTAACTTAGATAACGGAAAATACGTTTTACCGCTACTAAGTGAGACTCCTTAGGTTGAGATTGATAACGAGCACATACACATACGGCAAACATAATATCGGGCCTACTTGCAATAAGATAGAGTAAACTACCTATCATACCTTGATATAGACGAATGTCTACATCTTTTTCGCCCGCATCTTTATCAAGATGTGTAGTAGTGCTCATTGGAGTCTTCTTCCCGGAGGCATTCTCCATTCCAAATCGCTTTAGCAACTCCACCGTGTACTTCGTTTAGTGGATGAAGATTGCATCGTTCATTTGGCGAATTTGGAGACCTAAGAAATATTTGAGCTCACCCATGTGGCTCATCTCAAATTGATCCTTCATCACATTAGAAAACTCTTCGCAAAGAGCAAAGTTAGTAGCACCGAAAATGATATCATCAACATAAATTTGAACTAAAATTATATCATTATTCAAATACTTAACAAATAATGTGGAATCAACTTCTCCCATTTTAAAACCTAAATCCAAAAGAAAATTCTTTAAACGGTCATACCAAGCTCGAGGAGCTTGTCTCAAACCGTAAAGTGCTTTCTTAAGTTTAAAAACATGATTTGGAAAATTTTCATTTATAAAACTCGGAGGTTGAGAAACATAAACTTCCTCAACAACATCTCCGTTTAAAAACGCACGTTTAACATCCATTTGAAATAATTTAAAATCCTTATGGCATGCAAAAGATAACAATAATCTAATTGATTCTAATCTAGCTACCGGAGCAAAGGATTCTTCGAAATCGATACCTTCCTCTTGCCGATAGCCTTGAGCTACTAACCGAGCTTTGTTCCGGACGACGACTTGGTTTTCGTCGGTCTTGTTCTTGAAGATCCACTTTGTCCCTATGACGGTGTGGTTCTTCGATGGCAATGGAACAAGCTCCCAAACCTCATTCCTCTCGAATTGAATGAGTTCCTCTTCCATGGAAAGGATCCAAGCGCTATCTTCGCATGCTTCATTAACATTCTTTGGCTCTATCGAGGAGGCAAAGGCACAATGAGTGAAGTGGTTGACTTGAGATCTCGTCTTGACACTATCATGGATGTTGCCAATGACTTGCTCATGAGGCTGGTCACGAACGGTATGAAGCCGTTTGGGAATTCCCTGATCACTAGGAACATTCTCAACAACTTCATTAGTCGGGTTAGTATCAATAGAATCAATAGAGTTAGAATTACCAATTGAATCACATAAAACATCCATGGAGTCATCATCATTAGTAATTCTAGTTGGAACAAATCCTTCATTGAATGAAACATGAAGCGATTCCTCGATCGTTGAGGTTCGTTTGTTGTATATCCGGTAGGCTTTGCTACGTGAGGAATATCCAACAAAAATCCCCTCATCAGATCTTGGATCGAATTTGTCCAAACTACCATACGTGTTTTTAATAAAACATTTCGAACCGAAAACACGAAAATGTTTAACTTGAGGAAACCTACCAAACAACAATTCATAACAAGTTTGTTTAGTACCAGGCCTCAAAAGTATTCTATTAAACACATAGCAAGCGGTGTGTACCGCTTCCGCCCAAAATTGATGGCCAAGTTGGCTATCATCAAGCATAGTGCGAGCACACTCCACTAGCGTCCTATTCTTTCTCTCAACTACACCATTTTGAGGAGGTGCACGAGGGAAAGAGAAGGTGTGTGTAATACCAACTTCATCACAAAATGTCTCAAAAGACTCATTCTCAAATTCCCCTCCATGATCACTACGAATAGTGACAATGGTGGTTCCTAAGAGATTTTGTACTTTCTTAACAAAAATTGTGAAGTTTTCGAAAGCATCATTTTTATTACACAATGAAAATACCCAAGTAAACCTAGAAAAGTCATCAACGATGACAAGTCCATATCGTACATTTCCTAATGAAGCAACTCTAGTTGGCCCAAATAAATCTAGATGTAATAGCTCTAGTGGCCGCTTAGAAGAAATGCTTTTCTTAGGTTTAAAAGACGATTTTGGAAGCTTGCCTCGTTGACACGAGTCACAAAAGCTTTTCTTTTGAAAGACAAGCTTAGGGAAGCCTCTAATAGAGTTTAACTTGGAAAGCTTAAATAGTGTTCCAAAGTTCACATGACCAAAACGTCGATGCCATAAGTGTTGTTCACTTGTGTTGGCAATGAGACATTGTTCATGTGATCTTGGAAGATCTAGGATGTATATATCCTTATGGCGTGTGCCGGAAAACAATAATTCATTATTATCTTTTCTTAAAATATGGCACATTCCTTTCGCAAAGCTAACTTTGTAACCTTTGTCACAAAGTTGGCTTATTGAAATGAGATTGTGGTTTAATCCTTTAATAAGGTAAACATCATTTATAAGAGGTTTAGAAGGATTACACACTTTACCAACACCTATGATGGTTCCGCTCTCGTTGCCTCCAAAGACTACCCGGTTTCCATTTGCAATGGGAACCACTCCGGAGAGCAATTGAGCGTCACCCGTCATGTGTTTTGAACGCCCGCTATCGAGTATCCAATTCCTCTTGGAGCTAAATTTAAATTTGTTGCTCCGTTTCTTTTTCTTGAGTACCTAAAGATAGACAATATCGTATCATGGTACCCAAGGTCATTGGGTCCAAAAGATTAGACCTTTGGAAGCCAAGTCCAATTGGACTTAGACTTCCCCACATAATTATCATTATCCACTACATTCATAAAATAATCATTCATGTTGAATTGTTTTTCATCCATGCTTGTGTCCTTTGGGCTCTAAATTGTGAAGATTTTGGGAGCCTTAATCCTATTGGGAGCATGCATGCGTTGTTGATTTCTACGTGATGCATGTCGTGGATAAGCATAAGGAACATGATGAAATGGTGCATGTGGATAATTATTCATACGATGATATGGGTGTACATATGCATGTGGAGGAACACGTGCGTGAGGGTGTCTCACATGGTGTGCATGTGCCCGTGGATGTGTAGCATAGAAATCATCATATGTGTGAGCCGGTGGAGTAGGACGTGTGTTCCTACGTGGCATGGTATTCGTGTACATGTAAGCATGGCCCTTCTTTGGAGGTCCACCCAAAGTGGGTTTCTTTCCAAATGGAGGTGTGTACGAGGTGTAAGCACCATTGGTAGATGAACTACCAATAGAGTGTTTGCTACCACTCGTTGAGGCATCAGAAGTTGGCCTAACAAAAGTAGTGGCCGCTTTGGATGAATTTCTCATCGTATACCCCAAGCCAATGTGGTGATTGCCCGGAAGTAAGTCATTTAGGATTTTATCCAAATGGTCCTTACCCTTATTGAATTTATTAATTCGGCCTAATGTGCATTCATATTTCTCGGTGAGAGAACGCATAGAAGCATCCAAAGTGGATACTTGCGACATGAACAGATAAACACGAGATTTGAGATTTTCATTCTCAATACTCAAAGTCGAGTTTTGAGAAGTCAAATCCGCTATCTTGTGTTCTTCCGGATCCTCAATGCTAACATGTTCAAGTTGAGTCTTGAGATTAACAATCTCATTCTTCAACTCTTCAACAACGGTGTCGTTGTTGGGGATGATAGTTTTAGGCGAGGTTTGGATGCTAGCTAAATCATCTTTTACTTTAGTATACCTATTTACTAATTTAGTGTATTTAGACCATAATTGCTCATTAGCATTTCTAAGGTCATCCATGGTTACCTCATCGCCTTCGTTGTCGCTATCATCGGAAGAGGAATCTTTATCTTGCTCCTCTCTAGCCATGAAGCACATGTGTGCTTGCTCCACTTGCTCATCATCCGACTCTCTGATAGAGGAATCATCGGAGTCGGTGAATGTCCCGACAAGCCCCTTTTGTACCCTTTCTTGTACTTCTTGGACTTGTCGAACTTCGGCGCCTTCCACTTCTCCTTTTGCTTGTTTAGAGGACACTCCGCTTTCATGTGTCATGGCTTGTTGCATTTAAAGCACAAAGAAGAGGAGGCGTTAGAAGAATTAAACTTCGATTTGTTTTTGAAGTTACCTTTTCGGAAGAACCGGTTGAACTTCTTCGCCATGAGTGCCATGGACTCCAAGTCCAACTCGTCTTCCGAGTTTTCATCATCGGTCGATATGGAAGTAGATGGAGCGGCCTTGAAAGCAATAGCCTTCTTCTTTGGCTCGTCTTGCTTTAGGTAGGACTTCATCTTTTTCTGCAACTTCAACTTGCTATCCTTGCGTACCTCATAAGACATCAAGGTACCCATTAGTTGAACAACGGTATAAGTTTTCATATCATTACCTTCCTCGATGGCGAATGTACGTTTCTCCCAACTAGAAGGAAGTCCATCGATGATCTTCGAGACTTTCTCCTTTTGGGTGTAGGTCTTACCGAGAGCCTCCAACTCGTTAGTGATGTCGATGAAGCGAGCATAATACTCCTTCATCTTCTCACCCTGTAGCATATGAAATAACTCGTAATCTTTATTAACTACTACGAGTTTGGAGTCTCTTACCCTACTAGTCCCTTCATGCAAGATGAGGAGGGAGTTCCATATTTGATATGCACTCTTACATGTGCATATCTTATTGAAATCCTCGGGCTCCAAAGCGCATTGCAAGGCGTTCATTGCCTTGGCATTGCTTACCTCCGCGGCGATCTCCACGGGAGTCCATTTCTCGAAATCTTCTTCGACGGGCTCGACATACTCCTTCATCGTGGCCCTCCACAATGAAGCACTCCGAAGGAAAGTTTCCATCCGGCATTTCCAGTACCCGTAGTTGGTACCGTTGAAGAAGGGAGGCCTCGTTGAGGAGTGTCCTTCCATCACCGAAGACGCTCCTTCACGATTCTTGAAGGTGCTATAGTCGGAAGGTGGACGAACGGTCTTGTTGTCGTTGGCAGACATAGCTATAGACTTGGCTCTGATACCAAATATAATGCCCTGCTAATCTACTGCACAAGTACTAGAGTGGGGGTGAATAGTACTTTAAAATAATTAAGAGGCTAATTCCTAATTACCTTGCAAACTCTACCAAACAATGCGGAAATGCGGAAATGTAAATGTTAGACAACAAAGAAACAATCGCAAACAAACGATATTACTGGGTTCGGATCCACCCAAGTCTCCCCGACTTGTTCCCGGTGATCCTACGTCCCAACCACCCGGATCACTTCCAGATACTTGAGTTAGAAACCCTAACTCAAGATTTCCACTATGAAATACTTGTGAAAAAACCTTCACAAGTCAAATCATACACAAATGAAACTTGTGACTCCCACAACCCGGGATCACAAACAAACTCTCACAACCGAGAGTAAATCACTTACAATAACAAAGTAAATTGAAATGAAAGTTCTTACCACAAAATGCCTATGCCTTGAGTATAACTTACGATTTAGGGAAAAACGGATTTTGAGGAAGATGAAGAGGCACCAAACCCTAGCTCCAAGTAGATGACCAGCAATGGAGAGCTATGAGGTTGATGGTGACCTAGGATCAAGCACTTGGCTTGGAAGGCTCACAATCAATGAATCTCTCTTTTGAAATAAGAGTGAGGAGAGATTCTTGAATGGAATGAAAGAGCTTTGAATGGGATTGAATGCTTTCTCTTTGATCTCTAAACTTTTCTTAATATCAGCCTTGAGTGCAATGAATGCAGCTCAACGAGTATATATAGGTTAGAGGAAAGAGAGAGAGAAAAACGTTTCAATTAAAGCTCCAACGGCTCTATTCTGAACCAAACTAGTCGGTCAAAGAACAACCACCGACCGACTAGTTCATCAACTAGTCGGTCGGTCAATCAACATGAACCGACTAACTGGTGAACAGGGAATAGGTCAAAGTTCAGACTTAATAAACTAGTCGGTCAAAGAAGACTTGCCGACCGACTAGTTTCACAACTAGTCGGTCGGTGAGTTAACTTAAACCGACTAAGAGATAAAACACAAAGTCTGAGAACAAATAGAATTAGTCGGTCCAAGAACAAAAGATGACCGACTAGTTCATCAACTAGTCGGTCGTCAAATGTACATAGACCGACTAACGACAAACAGTAACTTGGTATGTACAGTAGAAGCTCAACTAGTCGGTCTAAGTAGGATCACTGACCGACTAGATCACAAACTAGTCGGTCGGTGAGTCAACGTAGACCGACTAACTGTAAACAGTAAAGAGCTTAGAATTGAGAAGGCAAACTAGTCGGTCCAAGAAGCTTTGCCGACCGACTAGATCACCATCTAGTCGGTTGGTTCTTCTTCTTGAACCAACTAACTTGCACAAGAAGTCACGAATCGAAGCGCGATGCTTCGGGAAGGTTCGTATGGACTTCTACTAAGATCCTATGTCTAAGATAGGAGTGTTATGAAGATTAAAACGTAAGACCTACTCAAGGCTTAACATTCTACGGAACGAAGCTAAAAGACTATAAATAAAACTTGACGAACCGTCTTCGAAAGCTTCGATCCGAATCTTCATGACTTCTAAAATGGTCCAAAAGCTTCAACGAAGCTTTAGGCATACGATTACGCGCTTTGAGAAGTCTCAAGACGTCACTTTGGATGTTCAAATGAATTTGGCGACGATCTCCATAACTGCGCTCACAAATTGTTAGTTCACGATATATTTATGTTTGTTCATCATCCAAAACCAAATCCGGGGAGTCAATATCCAACACTCTTGGTTGTCAAGCTCATCCTCCTTGAAGTTGATGCCAAACTAGTATGAAGATATTGCAAACAGAGATAGCTTCCTTATGTTATTCTAGCAATTTATATTTTGTAAGGATATTTCGTTTCGACATTGGAATTGACTTCAGTGTTTAAAAGTTAAACTTTCAGAATCTAATGAAACGAGTTACAAATTATGGCATCAATAACTTTAAAATTTCAATAAAGCTAATATTAATCCGATCCGAATCGTATCCGATCCAAAATTCTAATCATCCGAATTTTCAGATTAACTTTTTTTATTAGTGGATGCGGATCAGATTTTTCATCATCCGATTCAATCGGATCGGATGGTGGATTGAGGCATAATCCGATCCGAATATTCAGATGCCCACCCCTATATATGGGCATCGGTGAAGATATGTGTGCTGTGTGTTGACATATTTTGGTGTCTATATTATATGTGAGTATAAGCGATAGATGTATCTATTATACATTTGACAGAGTTTTTTGAATCCTAGGGCTGACTAGGACAAGATAAAAGTCTGTTGAGATTTCATCTAGGCAAATCAACGGTGTAGATGCGTTGTTGTAAAAATTTTTTCAGTTAAAGAGTGGAATCGTTGCAAACCGCACCCATAAAGTCAATAAACATTCACGAAAATTGGATGAGTCATCCACCCGTAAATAGTCATTGTCGTGAATTGAATGACTCATCTGATAGTCATTCACGCAAAATGCATTCAAGAGTAGGCATTTAGGAAAAAAATAGTCATCCAGAGTAGTCATCCAATTAATCCACCCATAAAGTCAATAAACCGAATGAGCTCCCCTGTGTGGGCCCCACTAAATTCAGGGAAAAAAGTAGGCATTCAAGATCAACGTCTATATTTTGATCCGCACCCAATTAACGCACCCAAACCGAATGACATCATTCGTGGGACCCACTAAACCGAATGACATCCGCACCCAATTAACGCACACGCGTTGATAATTCCCAACGCCTCGGCTTCCAATTAACGCACAGAACGCACGCGACGCCTCGCCTCACCAACGCCTCGGCTTCCCCACGCGACGCCTCGCCTCACCAATGTCTCGGCTTCCCAACACGACGCCTCACCTTCTATACATAATTTCGCAATCATCCAGAGCACCCGCCAGCCTCAAGCCTAAATTGGTTCTTCCTCTCCCATCGCAGGTAACATTTGGGTTTGTTTCTGTAACATTTGGGTTCTTCCTCTCTAAATTGGTTCTTCCTCTCCCATCGCAGCCTCAGGCTCTTGAATTATCGCCTCAAGAGCTTCCATTTGATCTTCGTTGGAACATTTTCTCAACCATCCTCCAAAAGGTACACTGTTGTTTGCATGGCCTTTTGGTCTTTTTCTCTTAAGTCTTTTGCTCTTAAGTCTTAAGTCTGTGATAATTTGCTTATAAGCAAATAGGGATAAGCAAAATATGGTCTTTTGCTCTTAAGTCTTAAGTCTGTGAATTTTTCTCTTAAGTCTGAAAAGCACATGACGTCATTTGGTCTTTTGCACATATAATTTTTCACAGTAAGCACATGATTTTTTTTGATCGAACTTTCGTTCAGCTCTTCTATAATCTCTTCTCACAAAACTAGAAGAGCTTTGGAGATGGGTATTTGGGTTTTTATTGCAGAATGGTTGAAGTATGCATTTTCTGATAGTTTTATTGGGTATGCATTTTCTGTTATGATGAATGGTTGAAGTATGCATTTTCTGATAGTTTTATTGGGTTTTTATTGCAGACTTGAAAAAGACACTAGGTTAAACTACTTCTGGATAAGATCTATCAGACTCTTATTTGTAAGTACCTTGATAGTTCAATGCATGAACTCTTGACAGGAATGTAGAACACAGTCTAATCTATTATAAAGAGTGACCTGAATGTCTTAAATGCATGCATCATAAGGTTATACTGAATACACAGTAAACAAATCGAAAACTTTTATGGCGCAGGTTTCCCTTTTTCTGGTGCATTGTGCTGCATGTCTCTACTATTTGCTAGCGGATCGATATCCACATCAAGGGAGTACATGGATTGGTGTACTGCTGCCAAATTTCAGTCTGTAAACTCAAGCGAGATGATCTTTATCATATTTTCAGATGAACATACCTTGCTTTTAATTCCATGGAGACCCAAATGTATCCAGAGATGGTTTGTAGATTTGAATGTGCATAAGTAATTGGCAGGATTTGTATGTTTATTTAAATTTCTCCCTATATATTATGCATCTCAATAAAATATAAATTTAACAGCAGATTACGATTAGATTGCTTTTCAAATATTGTCTCTTGGTATTGTTGATTAGCAACAGGATGCTCTTTTCAAATATCGTCTCTTGGTATTTTTGATTAGCAACAATATGTTCTAATATTTTCAAGGCACAAATTCAGACAACTGTGGTCATATACAAAAATTCAGCAACAGTGTGCATTTCAGAAATTGATTCCTTTCATATACAAAAAAGATTGTTTCTTCTTCTCAGGCAGGTCATGAAGTTGCATCTTGCCTTTGTACATCTTCCCATGCATGTTCGTAAAAGCCTCTGATATTGCTTCATCGTGCTGCAACACATATTCGTTGAGTTATGATTAACTGATATTAAGAAAAAACGGGGGAAATTACCCACCAGCTCTGGTTTGGCATAGACCCTTACGATCCTGTCTCGATAACATGAAGGTTGAAATGCTTATTTGAGATGGAAAATTTCTGTTGCTTTCATAATCCTGTAAGCATAAAACCAAAAGTCCAAATCATCACCAAATTGCAAGCTTAAAATTGCAATAATAATGTAAATTGATAGGTATTGAAGGGATGGTCATACATCCAACTGTCTTTGCTTTCCCTAAAAACAAATCACAAAGACCCAAAAAATAATACATAATCATGTCTACAAACGTCCCCTAAAAATTCTGTCTACAAACAAAAGTTTGTAGAACACCAAAACTGCATCACCAGAATGATCAACTATCCATAACAGAGATAACCAATGATTCTTAACACATCCGGAAAACAACAAACATGAATAACTTTTTGGGTAGAACGAAAATTTTGAGGGGATATCTTAAATGAATCGTGGAATAGTAGAGTGAAATTAATGCATTTGATCAAAAAATTTAAATGAGGATTATTTTAAACGCGCCGAAGGCGCCCGCTAATTTTTTTAAAACTAATTTGTTGTTCCACACCGAAGGCGCCCGCTAAATGTTTTTACACTAATTTGTTGTTCCGCGCCGAATTTTTTGTTTCATGCCGAATGCGTCCATGTCGCTAAATATTTTTACGCAAATTTGTTGTTCCTCGCAATTTTGACCGTGGAAATAATTTTTTGGGGAACAAAGATTTTGCGGGGGAAAATCTTAATTGAACCGTGCCCGCGGGCACGAGTTATGACTAGTATATATATATTTATTGTATGGTCATTGCCCCTACTTGTGTATGGTAGTGCTATTGTATGATGTATATGTATAGTGTGGTAAGTAACCTACCATTTTCTCGACTGTAATGCTAGTGTGATGTAATGCATGTCTTTATGTGTATGTGGTGTATAGATCTTTGTATACTACTCATGTACGGGTGGGTAATATTTGGGCACGTGAGTAGTACATGTAGATGTCTATGGCGTATATGTATATATGTAGATATCTGGATAGATATGTCTATTAGCCTATTGTGGTAACTTCGATATGTGTACATGTGGTATGTGTACATATTGGTATATCAATGCATCTAAGTGTATAATAGTGTGCATATGTGACCATGTGTGTATGAATAAACATAGAGTGTATATTACTATGTACGTGTTATGACGACTTGTCTGTATGTATGCATAGATCGTGAACATGAATGTGTACTTTTAGATGTATAGTCTACGGTGTCTTGCGTGCATCTATGTGCGTAGTACATATATAGCGTTGTTATATTTTATGGGTAAGGAGACCCTTAGATCTATCCAGCCCTTGGTTAGACCCTTAACCAAGAAAGTCCGAGGATGGACTTTATTTTTAAGGTGTGTAAGATGTAATGCTCATATACTTGAACTAGTATATTGTGTATAGTGTTGTACTTATATGGGTATGGATAGTAATATATGAGTATTAATGTACATATATGTGATATATGTATATGTGTGTGATGTGTACGTGTGTTATGGATGTGTACTATGGATATATGTTAAGAGTGAGGATGCATTTATAAGTGTATATGCATACTAAGAGGTGTGGATGGCTATATGAATATTTGGATGTAACTTGGTGTGTAGTGTATACAGAGTTTGAATAATTGAGTGTAATGGTGTATATTAATATGTGTTAATACATTGGATGTATCTTAGATGTGTATGTATGCATGTAAATACATATACATACATACATACATGTGTGTGTGTAGAGGAATATGGGCATGAGCTGACAGCGTAGGAAATTTTTCCTGCGCTATCAGCGATTTGGGGGCCCCAAAACAATTTATTTGAATTTTTTTGCAGTTGCTTCTACTAGTTGTTAACTACATCCCTACGAATTTTCAAGTCAATCCAACACCGTTTGAGCCTCGGTTCATGCATTTCTAAAAAAACCGCTCCCGAAAACCGAACTGTCAGCACAACCTTTTTGAAATGCATGAACGGAGGCTCAAACGGTGTTGGATTGGCTTGAAGTGGGGATGTAGTTAACAAGTAGTAGAAGCAACTGCAAAAAAATTTAAAAAAATGGATTTTGGGCCCCCTAATCTTGACACCGCAGGAAAAATTTCCTGCGCTGTCAGCTCAGGCCCATATTCTTCTTATATATATACATATATATAAGATAAACATAGGTGTGTGAATGTGTGTGGTATGAGTATGCATAGTGAGTGGGGGCTTAGTGTGAAAAGGGTTGGGGGTTAGTAGCATTTTTGTAATTAGGAGGGAGTGTGTGTGTATAATAGAAGAGTGTGTAAAGCAATGTCACACTTGTAGAAATGGCAAACTTGTAAATAAAACACCAAATTGAAGGGCATTTATTTAGGAGTATTAAGAATGGCATAAGATGTAAATACCATAAAAAGGTAGAGGGTATTTAGTTAAAAACTTTGTGCAATGGCAAACTTGTAAATAAAGGGAACCTTAGAAGAGAGATTTTTATTTATTTCTTTTTCTTTAATCTTCTACACCCTTCTTCTTCTTTCCTTTCCTTTTTCTTTTCATTTTTATTGTCTTCCTTTCCTTTCCTTATGGGACCGAACCCAAAAAGGAAAGAAACAAAAAAAAGAAAGAAAAAAGAGAGGAGCGAAACAAAGGAGAGAAGAGAATGAAGGAGGAGTGATGAAGGGAAAGAATTAATGAGAATCATTTAGAGAAAAGGAAAACCCAAAGAAAGGAGAAGAGGAGAAAGAAGAAGGAGAAAAAGAAGGAGTCCTCCACATTTATATGAGGTAGGAATCCCTCTCTTTTTGGTATATTATTCATTCTCAATTTAAAATGCTAAAGGTGCCATTTTTAGTTAGTTTTCATGCAAAAGGTGCCACCTTTATTTGGTATTCATGCAAAAGGTGCCGCCCTTATTTGGTATTCATACTAAAGGTGCTATTTTTATCAAGCAACTATGTTAAACTTACCACCTTTTTGGCAGGAATCCAATTTAATATGGCATATTGTTGTAAGGATTTAATGTAGAAAAGGTGACACCTGATCTAATAGATCAGGTGCTAAGACACAAAAAGGTGGAAAGTACAAGCCCCACATGAGCTTGTACTTGTTGGGGGCCCACCTTTTTGTGTCTTGCACCTGATCCATTAGATTAGGTGCCACCTGATCTACATTAATACCTTGTTGTAAATGTCTCTTGTTCCAATTAAATAGCACAACTCTTTTGTTAATATTCAAGTTATGATTTTCTATGAAATGAATCTTGTTAGTTTTCCTTGAAATAGAAGCGTGTCAATAATAAAGATGGTGCCTTTACATAAATTAACCATATTTCAAAACTAAACTTGATACCTTTATATGATATGCTTATTTTTTTTCAATGCAAGGAGTTGCCTTTACATGAAAGTCAAATGTTAATAAGTAAAGGTGTTGCCTTTTTATGAGAATTCACAAGTTGTTTTGTAAAAGTGTGCCCTTTTTATGAGAACTCACACATTGCCAGGTGACAGTGTTACCCCATTATTAGCATTCATATGTTTCTATGCAAGATGTCTTCTTTTTTTAGAATCCATATGTTGTTGAGTAAAGATGTTGCCTTTCTTATTCACTTATATGCACCCTTAATGAAGTTGCTCTCGTTTCCATTGCTTAATATGTAACCATTGCCTATATTGATGCTTTTAGTTGTGGTTGGTATACATAACTTCATATTTGTTTCCATGCATATGTTCCTCACTTATCCATGTTGCTATTTAATTTGGGATGTCATGGCGACGCATAAGTAATGTGGAATGTTGACAAATGAAGGGGTGCTCTCTTATGTTCTTTTATTTATTCTCACATTCACCATTGGCATGAATATGTTGAGTTGGACTTTTAAATGAGAAATGAAATGAAATAGACCTTTATGGACATGCTAATATTTCTACATGCAACCTTGTTCATGCAAAAAGCCTAAGCCTAATGAATTTATTGGATGAAAGAATGCGCGTTAAATTAAAATATATCTTGGAATGTCTTGATCCTCTCTAAAGAGGGTGAGACTCAAAGATGGGGTTGGGGGGAGAACTGGGTACTAGTAGGGTATGAAGACTGGACTATGTTGTGATGCTGTTGATGTACATTGCTCAGTTTCGGGTACTTGTGGTGATTGCCGTACCTTGCACAGTTTTGGGTACGATGAGTTGTGATTTTTTGGAGTTTTCCTTACTTGCACCCCCAGTGCGGGGGAATGTGTGAAGTGAGAAGCCCCGTTAAGGAAACAGTGCTCGTGTACCACTGGCGGGTGCTCCTTACCGCCCCACCTTGAGGTTGAGTCCAGTTCCTCATATTCAACGACATACACAGGTTTCCAAATGACATTTAATTAAATACTTAAATGCTTTAACTTTCTAATGGGTGATTCCTATTTTCCAGTTGTAGCTCTTTATAGTTTTTACCTTGCAGTTTACTTACCTCTTGTAGTGCAGTAATGGATATTTAAGTGCCTTATTTCTTTTGCTCCCTTTATATATTGATGTTTTGCCATGCCATGTTCATGTAGCACTTCACTTGTGGCACTAGTTCACTCGGTAGTTGCATTTATGTGTGTGTCACGCCCTGCTTCCCTAAAATGGAGGCGAGACGTGAGAAGGTCCGCACAGACGTGGAGCTGTGAAGCCACACGCCTGATAAGTGTCAATAAAACATATGCAGGTCCCTGTAACCACGAGCAGAACAAGATAATAACACAAGGAGATACAGAAATAAAATCTCAAATCTCGGTAATGTCCAAACATTAAAATTAAGTTCAACATCCAGAAAAGCCACCAGGCTAAAAGAAAGAGTCTAGGCCCAAAACACGGCCAACAAAAGCCAACACGACACAAAGTATTGGTGCTACGCACCGACAACAAAAACAGTCTAACAAAAAGGTAAGCTCAGCTAAGGCACTAAGACTGGTCTCCGGTGTCCTCAAATTCCTCGATGAACGCGGGTTCTGACTCAGCGTCAGCGAACACCACGTCCTCAGCAGCAACCTCAGGCTCAGGATCTAACATGTGTCACCCAAAAGAGTAAGGGGCACATGTCAGCAAGTCTAAAAGACTTGGGCAAGGAAACTGAAAGGAAGGTAAACTAACAACCTAGCAGTTCTGAAAGTATGCATGACATGGCAGTTTTAGTATGAGTGTGCAAGCAAGACATGGTATAACATCGAGTACAAGTGAACAATTATCATGGCATGTCAAGAGTAGCCAAGCTACTAACATTCTCAATCTTCTCACTAGTCACGTTTTCAAGTTATTTATAGATGTTTACGTCTTACAGCTGTAGGTTTTCTGGGACCCTTAGGGCACAAAAACTCTATGCCCGTCCTAAGTCGGACGGAACATAGACAGAAAAGCAGCGGAAAAATAAACATGTTAATCTAATTAACATTTAACCCTAAGGTCCAAGACCCTAATCCAAGATCTATGTCGACTTGGGATGGGTCTGACCATCCCAAGAAGGATCTAGCCTACTGCGATTAAATTAAACTAATGCTAATAAACACATACCCGGAATCTCAACCCTGGAGCAGGCGAGATGTTCCGCACCGTCTTCCGAGCTGCTCCCGTCCCACGTCGAGCTACTCCTCGATCCGCTCCCCGAACCGCTCCTTGAACCGATCCGCATCCCGAGGCGATCAATCTCGTGTCGCTGAGCCAACCACGCGCCGAAGAAAGTTTCACGCGAGTGAAACCTCCGCCTAGATTTCGGATCTGAATCCAAACTCCTTTGCGGCTTTGCTAGAACCCTCAGGAGCAAGGCAGAAATTTATAGGGAGAGGAGAAATATTAATTTAAGCTTAGATCCGAGCGTGCTCCAACATTTACGAGAGCCGCTCAGATCTAGAGCTTGGGACGAGTTATGAGGAAGGGGGAGGGCCTCTATTTATAGAGGCGGCTGATTCTCCCGTTTTCTCCACAACCGAGGTGGGACTATTAATTTGGGATTAATTAAATCAAGTTAGTTTGCCTTTCACAAAGGGCAAACTTCTTCGAATTTTAACTCCCTCACCATTGAGCTTCAATGTTGGTACAACCTACCAAATCAAAGAGGGTTCAACGGTGAACGCGTAGGAAAAAACGGCTCGTCAATCCGAGTCCGTTTGACCCTTCAAACAATTGTCCAAAGTTAGCCAAAAGTCATGCTTCTCTTAGAAACGTAGCCGTCAAGAAAAAACCTAGGTTTCAAAAAACCCTAACCAGAAAATTCGGGCTTGGTGGGCCTCCATTTTCATTGGTTTCAGCCCAACAGTTTGGTCTGACTTGTTTTGGCTATAACTTGTGCATTTGGACTCCGTTTTTGACGCGGTTTGAACCTGCGTTTAGAGCGGGACGATCCCGTCATCTAGGTAACCTTTTCAACGCGTTTATTTAATTAAATATAGTCTTAAACAATTTAAGACACAAATAATCTTTTTTGCATCATATGCAAATTAGTCCATATCTAGGCTTAAATTATCATTTGCATCAAATACAAATGATCTGAGGTCATATTTCCCTACAACAGCTGAACTGTTGGACATTCAAACTGATTGGCCGCTTAACACTACCCCAGAACCCAGAGTTTACGCCTTACAACTGAAGTTGCTGATCGGGCAGACTCCCAGTTGATTGGCCGCTTAACCCTTACCCCTCCCACACGTAAACAAGCCAGGGTCCCTGCACACGATGCTCAGTAAATGAGCCAGGGTTGTCCCGCACAAGAGCTTGTTTTCAGGTTCACAATTTGGTGTAGGGTTGTGACCGCTAAAAGCAGGTGCCTAGCCTCAATCAATTCACTAGGTGTAGCGGAGCTACGCAATCACGGGAACATTTAAAGAATGCAATGACATGACAATTAATTCGCGTACCGTTAATTGGAATTAAACATGACATAGTAGTTTTATGCAACATGATAAATGACGGATCTAGCTTCGTTGTCAAGCTAGATCCTGAAATTGCGCCTAGGCGAGTATCATTTCGTCGCCTAATCTCTTTTACGCCTACAACAAGCAAATGGCCTAAGACATGGCCTAAAACCCTAAGTGGCAAGTTTCACTTGCCTAGCACCGAGGTTGACGATCACGAAGGTTCATCTCACAATCGCTAATCTACGGGAAAAGTCGCTGTTATGGAGAAACAATCATCAAAACAACATTCATATTTATTAGGGTTTTACAAAAATCACAAAACGGGTTATGAGAATATTAAAGGATCGAACACTATCGTAGGAAACGGAAGATCGATGCCGAGCAAGCACGGCAACGGAAGAAACGATCCGGAGAACCACGGTTCAGATCTGGAATGGATGGAGAAATCTGGAGAAAATGGGATTTTGTGGGTTTTGGGGGTTTTCCGGCGGCCTAGAGGAGGTGGCCGGCCTAAATGGAGAGGGAGAGGGGCTCTTGAGGAAGGAGGAATGGCTAGAGGAAGCTTGGAGAAGATCAGAGGTCAAGGGGGAAAGGAAATGGCCAAGAGAAGAGAAAGAAAGAAAAGAAAACGTTTGGGGTTTAAATAGAAAATCGTGTGGCGGCTGGGCGAAACCTAGGGTTTCGACAGCGATTAGTCGGTCAAAGAAGGTTGGCTGACCGACTAGTTTGAGAACTAGTCGGTCGGTCGGCTAACTGTGACCGACTAACACCAAACAGTAACTCAGGTTGACAAAATGGTCAATGAATTAGTCAGTTAAAGAACAATGGCTGACCGACTAGTTTGCAACCTAGTCGGTCGGTGGTTGTTCTTGGACCGACTAACGATAAACAGTAACTCAGGTAAAATTAATCGAAGGAACTAGTCGGTCTGAGAGCAAGTTCTGACCGACTAGTTTCACATCTAGTCGGTCGGTGGTTGTTCTTAGACCGACTAAGAGTAAACATTAACTCCTGTATAATTGATTCAATGAACTAGTCGGTTCCAGTAGAGTTCCTGACCGACTAGGTCTCAATCTAGTCGGTTGGTCCCCCTTCTTGAACCAACTAAGGTGCACGAAAAGTGCCGAAATAAATCGCGAAGCTTCGGGAAGATTCATATAGCTTCTAAGATCACTCTAACTCTAAAATGTGAGCGATTTGAATTTCGTCATGAGCGACTTACTCCAAGATCAACGATTTTAAGGATGAAGCTAGAAAATCACGACGAAACGAACGAAAACGAAAGCTACGGAGACGAAAACCACACATAAGGAGAAAATCCACCAAAACATATATATAATATAGATAATCCAAATACATGAAAAACCAGTCGTTACATCCTCCCCAACTTAAGAAAAATTCCGTCCTCGGAATTTCCCAACACTCACATGTCCGGGAAAAAAAGTGGGAAACGCTCTCGTATCTCATCCTCATTCTCCCAAGTAAACTCTCCTGGCGAGCCGTGTTGCCACATCACCCTCACAAGATTGACAACCTTGTTCCGGAGTGACTTCTGACGCCTGTCCAGAATCTGCACTGGCTGCTGGTCATACGTCATATCGGGACGAACGGTAATCTCTGAGAAATCCACAGCATGAGATGGATCGCTAATGTATCGACGAAGCTGCGACACATGGAAAACATTGTGAACTCCTTCCAAAGACGGCGACAAGGCTAAGCGGTAGGCTACCTCGCCAACCCTCTCCAGACGTCAAACGGTCCAATGTATCGCGGGCTCAACTTTCCTCGCTTCCCAAAGCGAATCACACCACGATTCGGGGAAATCTTCAGGAACACATGGTCGCCCGGCTGAAACTCCAAAGGACGGCGTTTAGCATCCGCCCAATGCTTAAAACGGTCCTGAGCAATCCTCAACCTCTCCCGAATGTTCCTGACAACATCCACTGCCTCCACAATCATCTAAGGTCCCAACAGCTCCCGATCACCAACGTCATCCCAACTCAATGGCGATCGACATTTCCTCCCATACAGCGCGGCGAAAGGCGCCATGCCAATGCTCGCCTGGACGCTGTTGTTGTAGAAAAACTCTACCAGATGTAGATGGTCCTCCCACGAACCCTTGAAATCCAACATGCACGCCCTCAGCATGTCCTCCAAGATCTGAATCGTCCTCTCGGACTGGCCATCCGTCTGCGGATGGTACGCCGTGCTGAAACTCAGACACGTACCCAAACTCTTCTGCAAACTCTGCCAGAACTGAGATGTGAATCTCGTGTCTCTGTCCGACACGATACTCACGGGGACTCCGTGAAGTCGTACGATCTCCTGCACGATTCACGTTACATCACTATCTAAATTAGGAAAAGGAAATAGAAACGGAGAGTAAAAGAATTTACCTCCATGTATCTCCTCGCTAGCGCCTCAGTGGACTGTCCTACTCGGAATGGAATAAAGTGCGTGGATTTGGTCAATCGATCTACGATCACCCAAATCGCGTCATTCTGCTTCGGACTCCGAGGTAGTCCAGTCACGAAATCCATAGTGATGTGTTGCCACTTCCACTCTGGAATCGGAAGCGGTTGTAGCAACCCGGCCGTACGCTGATGCTCCGCCTTCACTTGCTGACAAACCAAGCACTTGGCCACACTCCGAGCCACACTCCTCTTCATACCATGCCATCAAAAGTTCAGACGAAGATCCTGGTACATCTTGGTCCCACCAGGATGCACAGAATACGACGAACTGTGTGCCTCCACCAACAACTCCTCTCTGATATCCCCAGCTGGCACACACAACCTGGCTCCAAACCTCAGCGAGCCATCCTCATGAATCAAAAAGTCAGTCCGCAGACCGGCTTCTACCTGCTCCCGAATATTCACCAGCTTCGGATCCTCAGCCTGGCCAGCCTTGATCCGATCCACAATCGACGACTGAATCTGCATACTCATCAACGAAGAAGCCTCCCCAGGAAGAACAATCTCCACACCAGACTCGCAAAAATCCTGCTGTAATCTCCACTGCGAGGTCAAAATCATCACCGCTGGAAGCCTACTCAGTACATCAGGAACCACATTCACCTTGCCAGGGTGATACTGCAAATCAATCTCATAATCCGCCATGAGCTCCAACCATCGACGCTGTCGCATGTTGAGCTCCTTCTGAGTAAAAATATACTTCAAGCTTTTGTGATCGGTGAAGATCTTCACTTTCTCACTCAGCAAGAAGTGCCTCCAAATCTTGAGCGCAAACACGACAACAGCCAACTCCAAGTCGTGCGTCGGGTAATTCTTCTCATGAGTCTTGAGCTGACGCGAAGCATACGCCACAACATGTCCGTGCTGATGCAACACACAACCGAGACCCTTTCCAGAAGCATCGCAAAAGATCTCAAATCCTCCACTGCGATCAGGCACAACAAGAATAGGGGCAGTCGTCAATCTCTCCCTCAGAACACCAAAGGCATTCTCACAATCACCTGACCAAACAAAAGGCACATCCTTCCGCGTCAATCTGGTCATCGGCTCAGCAATACGAGAAAAGTCCTTAATGAAGCGCCGATAGTAACCAGCAAGCCCAAGGAAACTCCGGATCTCAGACGCTGACTGCGGAACAGGCCACTCCCAAATAGCCTTGATCTTCTCGGGATCCACTGAAATACCATCTCCAGTCACCACATGCCCGAGAAAAGCAACTCTGTCCAGCCAAAACTCGCACTTCGAAAACTTAGCATACAACCGATGCTTCCTCAAAATCTCCAACACCGTCCTCAAGTGCGAGGCATGCTCCTCCTCCGACTTAGAATAGATTAGAATGTCGTCAATAAAGATAACGACAAACTTATCTAAAAAGTCATAGAAGATCAAATTCATCAGATTCATGAAAACTGCGAGTGCATTGGTTACACCGAAAGGCATAACCACAAACTCATAGTGTCCATACTTCGTCCAGAACGCTGTCTTCGGAACATCTTCCTTCTTCACCTTTAACTGATGATAACCACTCCTCAGATCCAACTTCAAAAACACCCTCAAACCTCCAAGCTGATCAAAAATATCATCGATACGAGGCAACGGGTATTTATTCTTGATGGTCACCGCATTCAGCTCCCGATAGTCCACGCACATACGACGCGAACCATCCTTCTTCTTCACCAGCAGCACCGGTGCTCCCCACGGAGACACACTAGGATTGATATAACCCTTCTGCAAAAGCTCATCCAGCTGCTTCCGCAATTCCTCCAACTCAGCGGGTGCCATACGATATGGCGCCTTCGAAATCGGCTGCGCTCCCGGAATAAGATCAATCGAAAATTCGAGAGCTCGATCAGGTGGCAATCCAGACATCTCCTCGGGGAAGACGTCATCGAAATCACGCACCACAGCTGGCCTCTCCAGCTCCATCAGCATAGCCACAATCTCCACCGGCCTGGCCCGAAAACTGACAGGGCCAAGCGAACTGCTACCTCGGCTGAACTCAAATACTGGATGTTCGGGAATCTCGAACACCACCTTCTTCCTCCGACAGTCGATCGTAGCATAGAAGCTCGCAAGCCAATCCATCCCAAGGACTGCATCATAGTTGATGATGTCGTGGACAATGAAATCAGTGTAAAGCTCATGTCCACAAACCACCAACGAGCAAGAATTGCAACACGATGCACCGAGACCACGCCATTTCCTGTGATGATATTCCAACTCTTGGAAAGAGGGGAAGTCGACAAGGAATGCTTCTCCACGAAGCTCCGAGAAATAATGCACATCGATGCACCTGAGTCAAAGAGGACTCGTGCAGGAAATGTGCACACCAAAATCACACCTACAAACAGTCTAACAATCAAGCCCAAGTCTAGCAAACAATCATATGCAAGCAACCAAACATAATCTAACAATCAAAACTAACTAAGAAGGAACAGCTAGAAGGAGAGTTACCGGCGATAACCTCATCCACAGCTTCGCTCTCCACAGCGGTCATCAGAAAAGCCTGCCTCCTCGGTGAAAAAGCCTGCTGAAAGGCTTGCCTCTGAGGAACAAGAGCTGCTCCACGTCCAGCAGGAACAGACGCTCTCTGCTGCAACGGCTGTGCTGTAACAGGTGCCCTTCAAGGCTGTTGGTTCGCATGCCGACAATCCTTTGCGACATGAGAAGCATCACCACAGACCAAACACTGGCCCAGAAATTTCCTACACAGATCCTTGATGTGGCCAGGCTTGCTGCATAAATGGCAAGTCTTCTGATTGGGCCCTCCTGGCCTCTTGAACTGCACCGGCTGATTAGGCTTGAAACCAGGCCTAACCACCGCCCTGGCCTGCTCCATAGGCCTCTTCCCAGCACCAGAAACATGTCCTCTCCTCTGGCTCAGGTTCAGCTCCTGCCTCCTCGCCGCTACCAGAACCTTCTGATAAGAGTCCAGATCAGAGGAAGACACAAAACTCTGAAGCTCCAAAGCAAGTCCATGCAGGAACCTCTGAGCCCTCTCATCAGCATCCTGCACCATCTTCGGTGCGAACCGACTAAGCCTAGTGAACTCTTGGTGGTACTGGTCCACCGTCAAGCTCCCTTGCTTCAGCTCAATAAAACGTTGCAGCATCTCCTTCCTAGCAGCCTTCAGAAAGAACTCTTCATCAAACCTGGACTTAAAGGTAGCCCAAGCTATCGGCTCCACCAGCATCTTCTCTTCCACATCCTACCAGTTTCGAGCATTATCCTTGAGTTGCCTCTTCGCCAGATCAACCCATCCAGCCGGGCTGATCTTCGCCATCTTCAAGTTATCCTCTATGTTCTGAATCCACTCATCGGCAGCTAGATGACCCTCAATCCCATCAAAATAAGCGGGACCCAACTCCCGAAATTGCTTCGCTCCCGGCTCGGAGCGAGGGGCATCCTGGATTGCCCGAGCAGCTCGAGCACCTGGAGCATTCTGGACTTGCAGGAGCACGCCCTGCTGCACCTGCATCATCTGAAGCATCATCCGCATCATCTCCCCATTGGTGGGCTCCTGCTCAGGCTCCTCGTCATGAGGGGGCGCGCTACCACCACCACGGGTAAATCGCCTTCCTGCCATCTAATGACACAAAAAAACGAAACAGATTAGACTCATAGCTTATGACTCGGATGTCGAACTTAGTTTATTGGACATTCTAATATTATTATCGTTATTCCGACAATTCGCAGTTACAGAGAGAGAGACCTGCATGGGCCACCAACAAAACCTGTCACGCCCCGCTTTCCTAAAATGGAGGCGAGACGTGAGAAGGTCCGCACAGACGTGGAGATGTGAAGCCACACGCATGATAAGCGTCAATAAAACATATGCAGGTCCCTGTAACCACGAGCAGAACAAGATTAATAACACAAGGAGATACAGAAATAAAATCCCAAATCTCGGCAATGTCCAAACATTAAAATTAAGTTCAACATCCAGAAAAGCCACCAGGCTAAAGAAAGAGTCTAGGCCCAAAACACGGCCAACAAAAGCCAACACGGCACAAAGTATTGGTGCTACGCACCGACAACAAAAACAGTCTAACAAAAAGGTAAGCTCAGCTAAGGCACTAAGACTGGTCTCCGGTGTCCTCAAACTCCTCGATGAACGTGGGTTCTGACTCAGCGTCAGCAAACACCACGTCCTCAGCAGCAACCTCAGGCTCAGGATCTAACATGTGTCACCCAAAAGAGTAAGGGGCACATGTCAGCAAGTCTAAAAGACTTGGGCAAGGAAACTGAAAGGAAGGTAAACTAACAACCTAGCAGTTCTGAAAGTATGCATGACATGGCAGTTTTAGTATGAGTGTGCAAGCAAGACATGGTATAACATCGAGTACAAGTGAACAATTATCATGGCATGTCAAGAGTAGCCAAGCTACTAACATTCTCAATCTTCTCACTAGTCACGTTTTCAAGTTATTTGTAGATGTTTACGCCTTACAGCTGAACTGTTGGACATTCACACTGATTGGCCGCTTAACACTACCCCAGAACCCAGAGTTTACGTCTTACAACTGAAGTTGCTGATCGGGCAGACTCCCAGTTGATTGGCCGCTTAACCCTTACCCCTCCCACACGTAAACAAGCCAGGGTCCCTGCACACGATGCTCAGTAAATGAGCCAGGGTTGCCCCGCACAAGAGCTTGTTTTCAGGTTCACAATTTGGCGTAGGGTTGTGCCCGCTAAAAGCATGTGCCTAGCCTCAATCAATTCACTAGGTGTAGTGGAGCTACGCAATCACGGGAACATTTAAAGAATGCAAAGACATGACAATTAATTCGCGTACCGTTAATTAGAATTAAACATGACATGGTAGTTTTATGCAACATGTTAAATGACGGATCTAGCTTCGTTGTCAAGCTAGATCCTGAAATTGCGCCTAGGCGAGTATCATTTCGTCGTCTAGTCTCTTTTACGCCTACAACAAGCAAATGGCCTAAGACATGGCCTAAAACCCTAAGTGGCAAGTTTCACTTGCCTAGCACCGAGGTTGACGATCACGAAGGTTCGTCTCACAATCGCTAATCTACGGGGAAAGTCGCTGTTATGGAGAAACAATCATCAAAACAACATTCATATTTATTAGGGTTTTACAAAATCACAAAACGGGTTATGAGAATATTAAAGGATCGAACACTACCGTAGGAAACAGATGATCGATGCCGAGCAAGCACGGCAACGGAAGAAACGATCCGGGGAACCACGGTTCAGATCTGGAATGGATGGAGAAATCTGGACAAAATGGGATTTTGGGGGTTTTGGGGGGTTTCCGGCGGCCTAGAGGAGATGGCCGGCCTAAATGGAGAGGGAGAGGGGCTCTTAAGGAAGGAGGAATGGCTAGAGGAAGCTTGGAGAAGATCAGAGGTCAAGGGGGAAAGGAAATGGCCAAGAGAAGAGAAAGAAAGAAAAGAAAACGTTTGTGGTTTAAATAGAAAATCGTGTGGCGGCTGGGCGAAACCTAGGGTTTCGACAGCGATTAGTCGGTCAAAGAAGGTTGGCTGACCGACTAGTTTGAGAACTAGTCGGTCGGTCGGCTAACTGTGACCGACTAACACCAAACAGTAACTCAGGTTGACAAAATGGTCAATGAATTAGTTGGTTAAAGAACAATGGCTGACCGACTAGTTTGCAACCTAGTCGGTCGGTGGTTGTTCTTGGACCGACTAACGATAAACAGTAACTCAGGTAAAATTAATCGAAGGAACTAGTCGGTCTGAGAGCAAGTTCTGACCGACTAGTTTCACATCTAGTCAGTCGGTGGTTGTTCTTAGACCGACTAAGAGTAAACAATAACTCCTGTATAATTGATTCAATGAACTAGTCGGTTCCAGTAGAGTTCCTGACCGACTAGATCTCAATCTAGTCGGTCGGTCCCCCTTCTTGAACCAACTAAGGTGCACGAAAAGTGCCGAAATGAAGCGCGAAGCTTCGAGAAGATTCCTATAGCTTCTAAGATCACTCTAACTCTAAAATGTGAGCGATTTGAAGTTCGTCATGAGCGACTTACTCCAAGATCAACGATTCTAAGGAAGAAGCTAGAAAATCACGACGAAACGAACGAAAACGAAAGCTACGGAGACGAAAACCACACATAAGGAGAAAATCCACCAAAACATATATATAATATAGATAATCCAAATATATGAAAAACCAGTCGTTACAGTGTGGTATATATGCTAGAGGCAGTTGGGATATCCTACTGGGGCACACATTGACGTACTCCAATTTGTGGTTTTCAGGTTTATGGAGCTAGAGGCAAGGAGATGGAGTTGGCGTTTTGGTTGAGGAGCTTGGGTTGTGAGTTGGGTGGTGAGGGGAGAGGATGAGAGTTTTGTACCTTTGGGGGTTTGTTATTTTGGGTGAGTGTATAAGATGTTGGATAGTAGATGTGAACTATGCATTAGTGGATAATAAGGGGTAATCGACCTTGTTTGTCTCTTGGATGTTCTCTTGGTGACTCTCTGTGTTGTTGGTTTGGCATTGTTTGTATGTGGAAACATTGCATGTACTACCCCAGCAGTGCGAAGTGGCCTGCTAGTTTCTTTTCTATTTTTCTTTTCTCCTTCGTAACACTCGCTACTCTGGGAGAACCTGTGACAGATTCGTACTTCCCGGGTATTCTGGGGAGTGGGACGTTACAATCTCCAGCTCACCTCTCTCTCTTCCCCACCGTCCAGTCCAAACCCTAATAAATTGGAGGGTAACATAGGAATAAGTGGTAGGTGCACGCGAGTAAATTGAATGGCAAACTTATAAATATGTGATATGTGCGCAGGGAGTGCGCAAAGCAAAACGGTAGGTGCGCAGAGCAATTTGGGAGTTGCTACGTGCACATACCGTTTTACTCGCGCACATAACCAACATTCGGTTTATTTACAAGTTTGCCACTCAGAATTACTCCCCGCGCACAACCGTTGGAAAATGACGAAAATATCACAGGTTGTGTGCGGTGAGTAAATTCCGATGGCTGGTGGCGGACGACAAGCGGTCTCTCTCCCGACAAACATCGCTAAAGCGGCAGCCTTCCTCGGCGTCGACGTCGCCATCCTCAGCTCATGCCTCTAACCGTCAACGACAGCCAGCGCGTTGTCCTCTTCGACCGGTTTCGCGGTGTCCTCGACACTACCGTCGGGGAGGGGACCCAAATCCTTGTCCCATGACTCGAGACACCCTTCATCTTCGACATCCAAACCCGTCCACACACCTTCACCTCCAATTTCGGCACCAATGACCATCAGATGGTCAACCTCACCCTCCGTCTGCTCTGTCACCCCGACGTCGATAAGCTCTCGACGATGACGCCTCAAATAATTTCATCGTAAGCTCCCAACAATTGACGCTCAACCTCACCCTCAAGGCCATCGTCGCCCAGTTCAACGTCGATCAATTGCTCCCTGAGCGGCCTCATCCTCGTTTCCAAGGCAGTCGTCCCCTTCTCCGGCCTCGTAGACCGTGGTTGTGGGGGGCGGGGGGCGGGGAGCGAGGAGGCGACGGTGGTAGAATATGTTTAAATTTTGAATGGCAAACTTGTAGATAGTAGTAGTACGCGCTGAGCAAAACGGCATGTGCGCGTAGCAATTACGAAGCATTTCCCTTCTAGGAAAGTTCAGTCGCCGCAGCATATATTCTACTTCTCTCCGATATCTCGGTTCCAAATTCTTGGGTTCTCTCTCTCTCTCTCTTATCTCGTCCCATTACCCGATCTCTGTGACCCTAGAATAACATTCTTCTCAAATTTCCAAAACTATAGGTTTGTTGATCTCTCGGATTCTTGACAAAATGGAGTGAAGAGAAATTTGCTAGCGATCCGAGAGGGAAAGAATGGAAGGAATCGGGTTCGAGGATCTCCCTAAGATCGGCGGCATTGCTACGGTATCGCTCCTCCACTCCTTCATCCCCACGCATTGGCTCCCCTTTTCCATCGTCGGCCGTGCACAGAAATGGACTCTCTCCAGAACTCTCCTCGTCAGTAAGTTCCATTCCTTTTTGAAGTCTCAGTTTCATGCAGATCTGTCACTAATTTCCATGTTTGAGCTCATCTGATGCCGTAATTCTAGCAATTTTGGGATCAAAAAAGTTTGATGTTTTGATTTAGTTAGCGTTTGTCTATTGAGGATGGAAGGCAGTATTTTTTATGAAAAAAGTTGAATTTGGTCTGAGAAGTTTGATTATTTATATCGCGATGTCTTATTCGGATGAGAAATATTCAATCTGACTGTCATTTTGTATGTTGTTCCCTGTGTATGAGCATGGTATCAGTACGAAGCATCGGGAACCATATAAGCTACAAATATAATTTCCATGGTTTCAGTTTTTGGTTGAAATTGAGGACTCAATCTAACCAAATTAAGGTAGAAATTTATATTTTGGCGATACTTCTGAGTATCATTTGGGTAGAAATGAGGTCAGAGAATTTGATAAAGCTTTCCTTTTGCAACCGTCCTAAAATCAATCCATTTTATGGTGCTATGGCCCTGTCTAACTGTAGAAAGGATACTGAAAGAGAAAAGCCATCTTTGGTCATGCATTGTGAGCTCAAATAACTTGGGAGAAATCCTTGAAATTTCTCCAATCACAAGAAGTAGTCTCGCGGAAGGGAAGCTGATAGCAAGGTTTTGCTATAGCATAGTCTGTTTAAGCCTGAGGCATGAGGTGCATTAAAGAGCATTTGGAAAAACACATTCTTAAAATACATTGCATTTTGCAACTACCATGTATCACCAACATACACTTTATGAGATCACTTTTTTGTGGTTTGAGGCTAGTGCTCCTAATAGATGATACCATTAAGGGCAACACGTCTGCATCCTTGCATTATTGTCCTTTTTTAAGGTTAGGCTTAGATTTAAATGCTGAGTTTGTGCCATGTTCACACTTCACAATACCCTTCAAATGGTACTTTATAACTGAATTTAGTTGTTACGCTAGTACTTACTGTTTTGTTATTGCTAAATCAAACATCCCTATTGGTTTGGACTTAATCAGGAAAATTTGATGCAGATTTACTGCTATAAGTTACGTTTGTAGTACAATGCGAATTACGTGTCAATTGTCTCTGTTATGGTCTAAGAAAGTATTTTTGTTTAAGTATGCTTACATAAGTTCCTGACTCTCACTTGACGCAGTTACTAAACGTTAATTTTCCTATAATAAAAAGATGTGATATAACATCAGGTTGAAGCCTGTGCCTAACTTGTTTAATCAGCAGCTTAACTTTGCTTTCTTTACGCGGGTGGGAACATGACATTTTCTTGTTTCTGAATGCATGAGCTACATATGTTTTTGATGTTCTTGCACGGTCATTTGCATGTCATGCTGCTTTGGGAAATTTTTTTGTTTATTATTTGACAACCCATATTTGTCTATGTAATCCAAAACTGTGTTGTAATCTTTCTAGAATTTTGAGCTTAACATTTGCAAAATTCAGGTAGTCAACTTTATCAGTTATTATGGTGCATTTTATTAGCAGATCACTAATGGGACTATATGTTTGGTGTGTTGTATACTTGCGTCTTACTTTGATATTTGCATGGTGCTTGCTTATCTTTAGATTCTTTCTTACTCCTCACATTTCTCTGAAGCATTCTAACAAAACCTTATCAAACTTACAGCTGCATTTGGAGCTGTATTGCACGTGATGTCAACCTCGCTTCTTGGTATAACTGCAATTACCATGGCTAATACTATTGCCGGTGAGGAGACAGTACATCGTCTTGCCTCCCTGCTCCTTGTACTTCTCGGAGGAAGTTATATCCTGCTGTTTGCGTTAGGAAAAGGTGGCCATAGTCATTCTCACAGCCATCCTATGGAAAAGATGGCAGTGGCCGGTCTTGTTCTTGTGCCAGCTTTGTCCCCTTGTGCAACAACACTTCCAGTGTTCCTTGCAGTAGGCAACTCATCCTCTATGATGGTGCTTGCTATAATTGTGCTGCTATTCAGGTAATGCTTCTTTTTAGTTAGATATTTTTCTTCTACATAATAAGTTTTTGACGTTGGCAAACCAGAATCTTAAAACTGATTAAGCATGCATGCAAAGAAATGGTAAAACATGGGCTATACTACTTATACGCTTAGCATTATAATGGTAAAAGATGGTCAGTCAGTGTGGTATTTTGGTGCTTCTTGCGCTTGTCGGATCTTGTCAGCGGGCAATGCTCGGGGGACCAAAAGAATTTGTTAGCATGATGAGGTGTTAGCTGAAGCCAAACCTTTGACAGCCCTTGTCTGGTTAGAGCAAAATGAGGTCCAAGCACTTGTCGGATCTTGTCAGCGGGCGATGCTCGGGGGACCAAAAGAATTTGTTAGCATGATGAGGTGTTAGCTGAAGCCAAACCTTTGACAGCCCTTGTCTGGTTAGAGCAAAATGAGGTCCCCACAAAACTATAAGTGAGTTAACACAGTGGCGGAGCCAAGAATTCAGTTGGGGGGAGGGGCAAAGTAGTTAACCTCACATAAATTAAATAATAAAATAAATAATTTAAAAAAGATCTATAGAAATTTCATTGAATAATGATCTTCATGAAGTAATATATGTGTTTATAGTTTGCGCCTTCACAAAAAAATGATCCCAAAAAATTCATCTATCTGCTTCTTCCACTAGCATTGTCTACCACGTGTTTTCATGCCTTGAAATCGCTTGATAATCACGGCATTGCTGATGCTACCAAAAATATCACTTTCTATGTATGTAATCAAGCAATTATTCATCCATTCATCTCCCATTCGGCTTCGTAAGCGATTCTTCACTATATGCATAGCAGAAAATGCTCGCTCAGCTGTAGCTGTTGCAACTGGCAAGATTAAGGATAATGTTATCAGCAAATAAATCAAGGTTTGAGGTTTCGGCCGCAACCCTAGGGTTCTGGCCGTTTCGGATCGGTCTCGGAGGGGACCGGTCTGAAACCACCCCACTTTTTTCGGTATCGGCCGGAACCCTAGTGTTTCGGTCAGTTTCGGCCGATTCTGGCCGAAACCCTAGCGTTTCAGCTTGAAGACAAAGACAAATCCGGTTTAAAATTGAAAAATAAGAGGAAGAAGAGGCAGAAAGAAGAAAAAACTGCCAAAAAGAAGAAAAAGAAAAAAATGAAGAAGAAAAAGCGATGCACTTACCTCGCTGCCCCGCCGCCTCTATCGGCTCGCTGCCGTACCTTGCCACAGCGCCGCCTCCCTTGTCGCCGCGTCTCGCCGCCTCGCGTGCTCCATCGCCGCCCCCCGCCTCTCCCGTGAGAGAGAGAGAAAGCCATCGAGATGCCATCAGAAAGAGCAAATGCCCTAAAGGGCAAATTTTAATTTAAATGGCAAACTTGTAAATAAGTGGTATGTGCGTAGAGTAAAACATCCATTGTGCACAACAAAAAAGATATTATATGGCAAATTTGTAAATAAGTGGTATATGCGTAAAGCAAAGTGGTGGGTGCACAAATCAACTCCAAGCTATTTTTGACAAACTTGAAAGTAAGTGGCATGTGCGCAAAATAAAACGGTGGGTGCACAAGCCAAACTTCAAGCTATTTTAGTTTTTTACGCATCTAATATGGTTTTAATATTTAAAACTACCGATACGAACGAACCGAAACCAACGTCCGAAACCGCCGAAACGGACGATACCGATATCAAAACCTTAATTTTTGAGAGAGCGATACCGAGACCGAAACCGAGACCTCAAACCTTGAAATAAACAAGTGGATATACTACATCTATCTGTCTCCACCATTTTCTTTGCAAGATCGCCAATATCATTCATTTCCAAGAAGTCATCACTGCCACACATATCAAGAATGTAAGTCTCTAACTGATCGGAGAGCATCATAAGATCCAACTCCGAGAAATCAACTGGATAAAATTGAGCAAGACGAACTAAACTCCCTTTGTTAAAGGCTGCGAATGAGTTGCTTGGGTTTAAACATGACATGCAAAGAAGCAACTCGCTGTTTACTTCATCAAATCGATCGTTAAACACAGAAAGTTGTAGATCAATGACCGTGTAAAACAACTCATTCCGACAGTGATGAAGATTTGTCATTGATTATGCATTACGTCGTGCTCATCCTCGAGCTACAAATGCAATATCCATTTGAGGCGCGACGATATCGAATTTTGCACAAAACAATGAAACTTCTTGAAGAAGTTGCTCCCACCCAGTATCTCTCATCGTCTGTAATCGTTGCTTGGATACATTGACTAAGTTAATTGCATTCACTATATCTTGATCTTTTCACTGCAAAGGTTTGCCAATTCATTTGTATTTTCCAATATATTCTTCATCAGATGTAAACCCAAGACAAAATTAAAATCTTGCAACAAGCCTAATAAGGCAAATGCTTCAATCGTTGCCTCTTGATTTTGACCATCTGCTGCCATAAGTTCAAGAACATCAATAACAGATGGGAACATGAAAATCAAATTTACAATTGTAACAGAATGTGAGCTCCAACATGTGTCACATGGTCGTTTCATGCTAGTCTCTTGATTTAATCCTTTACCATTTGAAAGTTCACCACTTTCCACGAGCTCAATAATTCTAGACATTTGCTTTATTCGAAGTGCATCTCGACGTTTGCATGATGTTCCAACAATATTGACAACACTAGAAACCACATTGAAAAGTAAAGCAATTTGGTTATGGTTTTAGCAACATAAACAAGTGCTAACTGAAGTTGGTGTGTAAAGCAATGAATATAGTAGGCAGACTCATTCTCATTCAAAATGAGTGTCTTCAGTCCATTGGATGCACGTTGCATATTGCTTACCCCATCGTATTCTTGCCCTCTCAACCTCATAATATTCAATCCCAACTATGAGAATAATGCTTCAAGTGCCATCTTCAATAAAATTGATGTCGTTTCAAGAACATGTATTACCCCTACAAATCTCTCAATCACACATTCTCTCTTGTCCACATAACGCAAAACAACTGCCATTTGTTATTTAATTGAGATATCATGAGATTCATCAATCAACATGGCAAATAATGCATCTCCAATATCTTCAAGAATTACATTTATGGTCTCAGCAGTTGCTGCTTCAGCAATATCTTTTTGAATATCAGGTGAAGTCAACTTGAGGTTGTTTGGAGTATTGTGAAGAACACTTTTAATAGCTTCATTCTGCCTGGCAGTGTGTTCCAAAAGTTCAAGAAAGTTTCCTTGATTGTGTGACCATTGTGATTCATTATGACTGCGGAAAGCTAATCCCTGACGTAAAGGGAAACATATACAATCAATAGATGTGATTAAACGAATCTTATACTCCGTTTTCTCCTGCTCGGTATGTCTTTCAAAAAATGATTGAATATGACACTCTTGCTTCAACAAGGCTTCACTCTTTCTATAAGCTTGATTGTGAGAACTATTAACCCCTCTAACATGTGCTTGTAATTTTTCAAGTTTATTCCAATTTGTAAAACCTCCAACTATAAAAGCATAGTCACCGCCTCCTACATGAGATTTAAATAGATAGCAATATAGGCAAAATGCAGCATCCTTTGCTATGCTATACTCCAACCAGCTTCTATACTCAGTAAACCAATTCTCATTAAAACGACGCAACATTTTCCCGAGCTCTCGTTGTGGAAATTTGAAATTCCTTGGTTGAAAAGGACCCTTTTGTAGATACGTTCTACAAACTATATCTTGATCATTCGGATGGTAATCAGATATTTGAGCTCGGAGTCCCGGATTTGATTCAAGATTAGCTACGCAATCTATGCGACTTATCTTTGGTCGGGGTTGTACTTCGACAACAGTGTTTAATTCTAAGATTGATAGCTTTCGTCTGGCGACAAATTTATCCATTACTGGAAGACATTAGACAATTCGGGGGATAATTAGTTTTTACTAAAAATAAACAAGTAATAGTTTTAATATAACATGTTCTAGGCTCCTAGCATATAAATATAACATGCCCAACAAATAAAACAATAAAAGAATCAAATAATAGCTGCTAATGGTAATGAAATCAAATAATCAAACAATAAAATAATTAAACAGTTGGGTATATTAAAGTTAGAAAAAGACATGCAAATTGTCTCGATTCTGGACTTCAAATCACTGATTCGAGAGAGAGTGTGTGAGAAAGATTCGATCAATTCGAGAGACATGCGAGACACTGAGACTCATCAGTGATCAAAATTTTGGAAGAGCACATATGATCAATATATGTCATATTTCATTTGCAAAAAATTTCAAATGAAAATAACATATTAATTTGCACATAGTATTCAAAACAATTGGTGGTTGCATATAGCATTTACATGCACAAAATTACATATATTTATATATTCTTTGTTGCATAATATAAAAGCTCTCGTGTTTACCGAGTAGAGCATCATTCATGAAGGCTATTGACTGACGATTGATTGAAAAAAAATACACACGAGTCAATTGGCTTAGTGGTATCCATCATCTCTCCCTGGTGAGAGATCGCAGGTTCGATCCCTTGCATTCCGATGTATATAAAAAAATATCATAGCTCAAGTTTATTTCCGGTTTAATACTTACATCAAGCATAAAACATTTCTGTCTTATCATCAAGGCTTTAGGATCTTTTGGTACACATTATTGTCTCATCACCTCACAAAGAAAAAAGTAAGGAAAAAAGCGAAAATATATATGAGGGAAAAAGACGGCATGTTTCTACCAATTTCAAAGGGTCTGCATCATGTAAACTGGCAACTAGTTTCAACAAACAAAAGCATAAATCAAAAGGGGGGACAACATCCAAACTAGCACAAAATATTGCCTACACGAAGAATCACTAGATACAGAACATCCAACTCTCTCACCTCTCTTACAACAAAGAAAGCATTAGAACACTGGAAACCACGAACAAAAGGCACGTCGTCATCAACTCACCAAAGCTCGCCTTGGCCCTTGTACGAAGAAGACTTGCCAGGCCTCGTCATCTCCGATTCGTAAAGACGGTCCCAAATTGACCAAGAACCGTTCTCCTTTTTTGCAGAAGAAACCCAATCAGCAGAAGAAACGAAGGCGGCAACGCGGCGTGAACGTGACAGGGTTTTTTTTGCGGTTTTATTAAATTTTTTGTGGGGAATCATTGGGCTGGGCCTTGGACCTTGGTGGGCTGGACTTGAGGGGAGGGGGCAGATTAATTTTTCTTTTCTTTTTTTTTTTTTTTTTTTTTTTTTGGGGGGGGGGGGGGGGGGGCAGCTGCCCCCCTTGACCCTATGTAGCTTCGCCCCTGCCGATACACCATCCATCCATTGGAAGCCGAGTTGCTGCATACAGATGGAAACTAGTATTCTGGGTTGATATTCTGCATGGTTCTAGACAACGTTTGAAATCTCAATATCAGTATGGTTTAGAACCACAAAGAGTTGTATGGTGTCTGTATTCCCAATGTACGCAATATTGACCATTTAGGATCAACAATATCACTTGTTAAATTTTTTAAAGATTAATAGATTATTAAAAATCTGTTTTAAATTAAAAATGTTAAGATGTTAACAACATTTTCATATCTTTTTTGAAATAAGTAATGGACATTCTATTAGAATTTTGATTTTTTTTTGACAAAATATTTTATGGTCCAGTAGTTGAGGCAATATAATTTATATTAAATGGCATATTTGAGTTTGAGTTTATTTTATAGCTAGAAAAGCATATGATTTCCCATGCATTCACTATAATTCCATGGCTACTGCAAGACAAAGTTCTGTTGGCTAATTGTTTAACACTTGAAGAACGATATGACATTCCCTACTTATCAAAGTTTCTGGGGTTACGACAAATGGAATCTGATGCAGTTTTTACTTTCATTTCATTTGGAAATTTGGGAAGAACACTAGACTGAAAACTATTTGAATTAGGATGCTCTATATATGATGATAACACATGTTTTTTGGCTTACAAATCTGATACAACTCGATATTTAAAAAAATAGCGATATTCGTGTTATCACTCGGATCCAATATGCTAGGGATGATATATTCTGGGTATATCAAAATCCTATAACAATATCGATCCCCATCGGAATTGGCTAATATTTTAACCCTTCATTTTTAAATTTTCCTAAAGCAAACGAAAGAGTTTGCCAGCTTGATGAGGGTTAGATTTTGGCAGCTCCATTGGCTATGGTAAATTTAGTTACCCCAAAAACCGTGGGGCCTAGCATTTTAAGTGCACTCTATCCATCAGTTGTATTGCTATATACTGGGACTAATATTCTCGAATATTAACATAGTCTCTCTTGACTTTCTGGTATGCATACGGGTGGAATCTGATTTATTAAGGGCTGAAGGAACCGATACCCTATCCTTTATCATATCACTTAATAGATTACTTTGTGGGTCATCCTACCTGCTTCTTTCGGTTCTGGACAAATTTGACTTGGTTGTTGATCGACTCCTGGAGTCAGAATCAATTGTCAGTTTTAATGATTTTCAGTGTAGGATAATTCTTTCTGTCCATTAGTGAATCTTGTTTGTGTATCTTGCAGTATTGTGTATAATACTTGCTTATTTTTCATTCTTATGTTAATGAAAATGCTAAGGTCCAAACATAATGATTTTCAGTGTAGGATAATTCTCTGTCCATTAGTGAATCTTGTTTGTGTAGTTTGCAGTATTGTGTATAATACTTGCTTATTTTTCATTCTTATGTTAATGAAAATGCTAAGGTCCAAACATAAGATGTTCAAAAATTTGTTTGCTAACCAGGCTCTAAAGTTTTATATCAAGAATGTATTGTGTGGTTCTGACTAAGAATGTAAACCTTCCCTGGCGATGTTTGTGGCACATATACGTACAAGCGGGCATGCAGATATTAGGAAAGTTGTGCTGAATTAGATCCGGGAGAAGTCTTCCTTCTCATTATTATCACATTTTCTCTCCTTTTCTGCAATTGATCGAGACTGAAGACAAAAGGTACATAAAATATACAAATAAAAGAAAGACAAATGAAGAAGCTATTCAAATGCCTTATGGCTGCGCTAAGATCAAGTTTGCATACTGCTTGAGAGTTGCCGCTCCTGTCGCGTCAGTGGTTTGTTAATAGAATAGCACAATGTACAATTAGAGTATATGTCTTCTGGGTCACATAAATAATAGATTATAAAGGAATCTCCACCAAACCAATCTATGATATATGACCACTGTTGCTGGCATTCATTCAGCTAATCTGCTTGCTGATTTTTTTACTAATTTTCTGCCAAACTCTTGATGGGAATGTGGCTGTACTCATGCTTGAGCCTGAACTTTTTACATATTGTTGGAAGCATGCACATAGAAAGGTGCATTACAAAGTTTTAATTTGACTGAGATTTGACGCATGACGGAAGTGGCAAGGGATGTGGGAATTTGGAGAAGAAGAAAGTTGGAAATTTGATAACTTTTTAGATGTCGCACCTCGTAGATCTACGGATCACCGACTCGTATGCCTCGCAGATGGAGGTTTTTCAGACCTCTCGATTAGGCAACCAAGCACGCTCTCGCACACCAATGCAAAAAATTCAATTTTTATGGAGAAACTAAAAGGTTTACACCAAAATTTTTATTCTTTATTTATCTATAAAAATAATCAAGTTTGTGGCATTTATATAAGCTTGTAACTTGGGGTTCAAAACCACATGTAATGTGCGACTACAACTTCAAAATAATAAAGCATTTAAAAATAAAATAAAAATTAAAAGGACTCGAACTCTATATCTAAAAGACTTAAAACAACTAGAAGGCTCAAATGACTCAAACTCTATCTCTTTCTTAATATTAAATAATAAAACATTTAAAAAATTAAAAAAATTAAAAGGACTCGTATTCTATAGCTAAAAGACTCAAAACAACTATAAGGCTCAAATGACTCAAACTCTCTCTTTTTTAAATATAACATCTAAAATAAAAAGGACCTCATCTGAAATTTAAACTTGAGCATTATCATTCTTTTCGATTTGAGAACATCACCATTTAGTGAATGATGACTGGAATAGCACAATTGGATAAAAATCAATAGTCACTTGTAATTAGAGAAAATATGTTCATGAACTCTGAAGTGTAGTAGGATATAGATTTGTAGACAAATATTCTCTGAAAAGTTTTTTCAAATGACTCAAGGAAATGAAGGCATATGAAACCTTCTTGTTGGTAGGATAGAGAAGATCCGAGATGACAAACTCGATATGCTCAATTTTTTAAGCTTTTGTGAAATACTCGATTCAGTCGTATCGGGCTCATCACTTGGTAAAGCTCGTTGAGAATTTGTATGATACATGCAAAGCCTCCTCATTTGTTCTACTACGAACCTATGCAGGCAAAATCTAATCATCTCGTCATGTATAACTGTAAATTCATGTAAATTTCTATTTCATTTTACAACAGACGTGTGAATGCCATTGTTAATTGCAAAAATTTCATAAGTCTCAAGATGTAAAGCACTCAATCATATGCAAAATGCTCATGTAATGTATTAGGAACGAAGTCAAAGCCTAACTCTATGGAACTGAAATTCACATGGTGAGATATTTGAGTTAGTGGCTTATGAAGAATTAACACATTCTTTTGACTGTCAATTATGCTCTTGGATCTACAAGGAATCAATAGAATTTTCTTTCCTCCAAATATAAATAGCTCGTCTTTTATTAGCTAGCTCTGCTTTCTGCTTACCCTTTCCCCTTAGCCTCAGCCTCCTTATAAGGGCTTTTTGCGCTTGTAAGTTACAATGAAAGTTGCCAGTGACGGAGAGTATCGAAGTGACAGAGAGTATCGAACGGATAAAAGATCTGCTTATGGCCCTTCTCTGTGGGGGTGAATCAGATCGAATAAGCAAGCAGACCATAACACTAAAAAAAGGAAAAGGATGAACGCCTTTTCCTTACGCTTTCCTATGAGATATTACCTTGGCATCCAAAGCCTTTCAAGAATGTGACTTCCAACCAAAGGAATTGAATGATAAAGATTGATCAAATCAAGAGCCGTTCTCATTGCCTCACCCCAAAAGTACTTAGGCAACTTTGGATGAAAAAGCATAGAAAGAATTATGGTACTATAAATATAATTTATAATAACGTTCAACACTATATGGCTCTTCCCATATTAATAAAGCTGTGCTTTTTTTACTTCAGCAATCCATAGCTAAGCTAGAAGTTGACTGTCACTTTCGACATGCTTCCTTTTCGGATCAAAAATATGTGTTGGCTCCCTTAGAATGTGTAACATTTAAGTCATAGCAAAATATGTGTAGTATTCATATGTATGACATCACATCAAATGCTATCGTGATAGTTCGAAAACTAAATAAATATTAAACAACGTTGGGTGGCAGAATGTGATTTACCATCAACTCTCGTAATGTTATAAGGCTGGGTTTAGTTTTTAATCTCATTTTCTTAATAGCTAATTTGACGACTAAGTTTAGCTACATCCGTAAATCAAAGATCTATCTTAAATTTTGATGTAGGTAAAGAAAACTTTAGTTGTTCTCTAATCATCCTTATTCATATGTGTAGCAACTGGACACCAAATGACTTGTAATCGGGCACTAGATTCCTCCACAACATTATCTATATTATCAGTCTCATCCAGTGAAATGTATTCTTCTTCAATTAATAATGTCATTATTGATTTCTCCTACAAGTATGCTTTTATTAGGGCACTGTCTAGCAAAATAGCCAAAGCCATGACATTTGAAATATTTCACCCATTTATGTTTTTGTCGTAATTGTTTTTCAACCTTAACATTTCCATTTATCTCCTTAGCGGCATAGTTTTAGATTTAGTCATATTATTATTTGACCGTTTAAATTGGTTCTTAGCTTTAATAGCAGACTTTCTGTACATATGGCTCTTATGGATTTTATATTTAAGGTTAGGTTTAATGTTTGGTGTGCACATTGTCTATAGTATAAGGAAACTTATCCTGCTTAATATCACTCTTAATCTAGAACAAAACCTACTAAGGGTATATCGAGTGTCCTCTTATAGCTCACTACTAACACATAGATCATTGAATTTAGTCATGCATTTTCCATAGTCATGCTTCGTTGACATAAGTAGTTCAATTCTTCTAGTAGGCAGTCTTTATTGGTAGGAGATAAATATTTCTATTTGAGCTTGATTTTTATTTTATTCCAAGTCTGTATATGTGTTAGATGTTTTCTCTCGTTGTCTCTCTATTGATGTTCAAATGATTTTGGCTGACCATACCAATTTTATCTTAGTAAGTTGGATCTTCTGCTCATTTGATAACTAATATCATTAGAACAAATGCTCCATCTTTGCTATGCCAATTTGAGAATGTCTGAGGATTATATGTTCTATTAAAATTGGGAGTTTCTATCCTAATTTAGAGTAATATTATCTCGCCCAAAGTTATCCTCAAAATTCTTATTTTGTCTCTTATTATTTCGATTATTTTCATTTTTGATCATTCTAGACTCATTATCAAATGTACTCTGTGTTACATCCATGAGATTTTGTTCTTTAGTTAATTTATTCTCTAGGGCTTCTAGGTGATCTCATGTTCAATTTATGTCTACTTTTAGTTCTATGCATATCTTTTGAAGTTAATTTTCTAGCCTTTGAATTGCATTAGCATTCATGTTTGATTCAAAACTTTGTCACTTTGTAATAACATGCAATGCTAATAATGCAAATGTAAAATGTAAGATCCTAAACACTAACTAAATACATGCACTGATTATGCAAATAAAATAAAATACTAGGGTTCAAACCTATATAACAGAATGCAATTCTAGATACACCAATGCTACACATAGATTGAGACTATAAAATGATGCAATACTAGTGACATCAACCAATTTGAACAAAATCTCATAGAGAAAATTTCAGAATTTAACATTCAAAGATTTGATCAGATTAGAGGTTATCTGGAGTAAAAATCAATTTTGTAGTATCACGTAAGGTCTCTAGAACTTGTAAAGCATTAATCTAGATAATTAGGGTCGAAAAATCTCATGTGAAAAGCTCGAGAGATCGCCAAAATACGCTGAAAATATGGCTAAAGTATTGAAAACCTGGAAAATCCTTAGAAAAGGCGAAGCCTCACTGTAGCAGTGGCTCGGTTCAGTTGGTCAATGGTTGCTTGAGCCGTTGACCGGTCAATGACTTGGTCGGTATGAGTCATCTTAGGTTAGCTCAGATCGGCCCAGTTTTGGCTCAGTCGGCTCGACAGAGCAGATGAACAATGTCAGCTCAACTGAGTTGATGAACAATGTCGGCAGCTAAGTTCAGTGTGGTTTGATGATAGAAACGGCTCGTTAGAGCCGTTGCGGTAGCACTTCAATGTCATCGAGTTTTTTGGCTAATTCCGGCAACAATTATCGATGATTTTTAGTGCCGGTTGTTCCTCTTGGTTAGGCGCGTCTATTAAGGGTGTCGGAGGAGGATGCAGACGTCGGCAATGACTAAACTTAATGAAGACTGTGGTGGGGGTGGTGAAAAACGGTGACTGAGGTGTTGGATTACGGACGTGATGGCGGTGGGCTGGGCCGGAGGTGATAGCGACGATGTGGGTGTCAGCAGCGACGATAATCTATGGTTTGGGTTTAGGGTTTTTGCTCTTTTAACTTTTCTATTCCTTCTCTCTTTCTGTTTTTTCCTTCAATTTTTTTGTTTTTTTGTTCTGATTTTTCTCTGCGTTTTCTTCTTCCTTTCACTTTTTTCTTACTTTTTATTTTTAAAATATCTGTCTTGATTTTTTAAAATCTTTTTCATTTTTTTAATTTTTGATCTCACGCTTGATTTTTTAAAATCTTTTTTCTTTAAAAATCTAAATCCAATTGGAAGGAATGAAGAAGAAAAAGGAGGTTTTCTTGATGACGAGGGAAAACATGAAGAAAAGTTGGGGTTTTTTATGACGAGGGAAAAGGATGAAGAAAATTTGGTTTTTTTATCTAAACCTAACTAAAAGAAAAAAGTTTTTTTTGATGAGAAAAAGAATAGAGAAGAAGAAGACACCGGGTTTTGCTCTGATACCGAGTTTGATGCAGTATGGAAGCAGAAAGGGATGTGAGAATTTGGAAAGAAAGTTAAAAATTTGATAACATTTCAGATCTTGCACCTGGAGATCTTAGGTTCATCGACTCACATGCCTCGCACACGGAGATTTTTTGGACATCTTGACTCACATGCCTCGCACATCAATGTATAAGATTTAATTTTTATAGAGAAACTAAAAGTTTGCACCAAAATTTTTATTCTTCATTCATCTATATAAAATAAATAAGTTTGTGGCCTTTATATGGACTTACAACTTGGGTTTCAAAAATCATATCTACTGTGGGACTAAAATTCTAAAATAATAAAACACTAAAAAATAAATAAAAGACTCAAAAGGACTCTAAACTCTATAACTAAAAGGCTCAAAACAACTAGAAAGACACAATGCACTCAAACTATATCTCCATCTCAAATATAAAATCTAAAATAAAAAAGGATTCCATTCTATCAAGATTGCACTGAAGTCACACTTTAAATCCAAGATTTTTAGGCTTGGGAACCGACCATCTTGAACAAATAAAACTAAAAAACTTGGCACCAGAGGAAACAAAATTTATTTCATACACTTTTATGTAATCCGGGATTAGTATTCTTTGTTGACTTTTTAATGAACTAATAATCATCTATGCAATTATAAGTTGCTCATCTACTCCTGCAGCACTGCTACTTTAGCATATAATTTTAAGATGACGATATTTATTTAATGTCGATGCTGACATTGTCGTGCTGTCACATTTCTAATAACACAGATTGGCTTCTGCATTTATCAACAAATGGCTGCATGTGTTTTAGCAGTACAACCATTTTACACGAGCTATTAGATTTATCATCCCCGGTTGTGAAGATCATTATTTGATAGTTCAATAATAGCAGCAAGATCATAGTAAACAGCTATGCCTTAATCCCAGAATTTTGGATTTAGTCATGCGAGTCTTGTTTTTTGGTCCTATCATCTCTGTTAAGGGCAATCTAACACTATCATATCCTTTTTATTGCCTTTATTCACGTTCGTTTAGGAATCCTTTATCCTTTATCTCTCGGTGCTCCATTATTTACGTTTTTACTGTTCTTCCTAATTAAAGCAATTATTGGTCTCCATTGCACATGTCCCGCTAACTCAATTGGTTCTCCCTTGTGTTATCTCAAAAGGGGCAATCCCTAACCTCTCATGGTCTGATGCAATCTCTAACTTCTTATGTGCGCAGTCATTCATATCCAGCTCTATTGTATTTCTGGTCGTTCATCTTAATCGTATATTATTGAATATTGTGTTATATTGTTCTATGTTTACTGAATGAGTATTAAGTATCATTACAAAAATTCTGATACTTATATATTTATAATCATGGAACATATAACTCATTTGATAATCATCCGGATTCCAATTAAAGCAAGATAATTAAAGAAATAAAACTTACAGATAAATGCACCACACCTAAATAAATTTACCTACTGGGATCAAACTGAGATGAAAGGAACCAAACCTGGTTTGTGAGCTTATGTTCATGCATGTGATGGCCATAAACCTCTTTTGGACCTTTTCGGATGTATAACTGACCAGTTGGTGAATTTAGGTTTTTTTATAAACTCGATATTAGCCCAAGAAATTTCAATGAGTTATATTGTACCACAATATGTATTCCATCTGTATTCCCTTTTACTCCTGCATGATTCTTGTCCCTCTTTTTTTACTACACATGTCAGTTCAAGTTAACTCCAAGTGCCAATATGGTCTTCCATTTACATTCATGGTTGTGTGTATGGTTGTGTGCGCGCGCGTGCATGTAAGAGTTAACATATGTAATGGGGGTGGGCTGATAACTCATTTGCAAACATGTGCTGGCAAGAGTGGGGAAGTGAGGCCCACCAACTTTTTCCTTCCGATGGGACTAATTGGGTGGGCCTCACCACTCTCCCCTTCAAACGGGACGATGTAAAGGAAGTGGAAAAAATTGAAAGAAAATATATAAAACATGTATTTTTGCCTGCAAGAAAGTGCTTAAAAGCCGAATTGGTGCGGGCATGGCAAATAATAATAATAATAATAACAACTCTGCTATATGTTTGTGCTGGGAAGGACAAGACAAAACTAGGCTTAAATTATAATCAATGCGACACTTCCTTTCCATGGAAAGTAATTTGTCACAAAAATCACTGGCAAAGATTAACGCGTATGCTTCAGTTACAACTTTTTGTCTAGTTGCCAAACACCAAGAGTGAATGCACGGTGCTTTCTCTCTTCTTGCTTTCTCTCTATTGCGAAACATGTTCAAGCTTACAAGAATCAAGAGTTTCACATAACTGATCTGCTCATTTCTGTTTCTTGTCTTCTTGTTTTATTTAAAAAGGATAATTTGGTTCTAGTTACCAAACATGTTCAAGAATTACAGGAACTGATCTCCTCCCCATTTCTTTTGCATGTTTTCTTTTTTAATTTTAAAAAGGATATTTTGGTACCGTTTATATATTGACGGCTTACATTCGCGTAGTTTAACATGGTTTGTTCTCTACTTTTGGCCAGCACCATAACGGTGATGACCTCCTTGGTAGCTCTATCGTTCTATGGGGCGAGCAAGCTCAAGTTTCACTGGATCGAACGCTATGATAAGCTTCTTGTTGGATCGGTGCTGTGCATGGTGGGAGTATTAACATACGTTTTCCATGATCACGAGGGCGAGCATGTGCATGTGCACAATAGAAAGCTTATTAACTTGTGATGATGGATGAATGGAACAAGCTCTTTTTCCATTGTATGGCTTTCCAGAGCAATTTCCTTCTTTCATGCAATTGCTTTTAATTTGTGCTTATTTTCCCGAGATTTTAAATAGGAGGAACACGGTGGAGGTTGTGATTCGTATATAAGCAATCTGTATTGTAACGGAATGTGCCATTGTCCATGTTCAGCAGTAAATTCAAAGTTTTTTAATACCTTTTTTGTGTCTTTTTTTGGGCGATCGCTGTTGGGTTTTTGTTTAGTTTTAGGGCCGGTTGGATCTGAAGTTTTTTTTAAACTTTAGCTTATTTTAAGTTGTTGTTCCCTGGAGTATTATTTTTCAAATTATAGTCCTGCTAATTTTGAGTATCATTTGAATGTTTAATTGGGAGATGCGTGTTTTTCTAAGTATTGGAGTTTAGAGAGCCTAATTTACTAGGATATTTCTCGTGACTGCTATTAAAACTAACGTTTATGATAGCTAACCCTAGTTCACGAGAGTTTAAATTTTAGCCAAAGGCACTTGGTTGAATTTTTTGGAGTTAAAAGGGGCTAAATTGTAGAAAACGTAAATTTTATGCTAAACATGCATTTTGCGGCCTTCCATCGCGAGTTTATGTTGAGACCCGATCTCAGCCTTGATCCATGGCGGAGTTGATCCATGGCGGAGGACATTGACAGAACTCAAGCAAGGATGAAGGATGGAGTATATTGAAACTGGAAATTGGAGCCATCAAGCGATTGCTCGGTTGGCACTCTCTTCCCCCTCCCTCCCTCCCTTTTGCGAGGCGAGAGATCAGAACCCAGCATGCGCTTTAAAGTGCTTTCCGATGTATCAAAAAAAAAAAAAAATTGGAGCAAAATACAAAAATTATGAAGAAAAGAGGATGGTATTAAATATTGCATGAATTATGACATTGCAAGAAAATATAAGAATTAATACAAGAATACTCGATGCCTTATAAAATATAAAAGTATACAACTTTCTATGTGGCCAAAGCTAATAATTTTTGGTCAAACCTAAACATACATAACCTTTTCTATTTCTGCAACATTGCTGAAAATTCTCTCTAACCTTCATGATTATTATTTCAACTCCTCCTCCCGACTCCCAATCTTTTTGCCTATGTTTAAATCCTATCATTACTTGTTCAGCATGCAGTTGATCCATGGAATTGATTGGCCTGGTTTCAAAGTGAAGAAGGTGTGGCAGACAACCCCGAGCATAGACTTGAAACTTCAACCTTCATGTGTGTATGGCCAATGTTAGTTCGTTTTTGCTTTCCTCCAACGTCTCAAAGAAGAAAATATAACAAATTATATGAACAATGTGGTCTACTAGTAAAAATCAAATGAAAAACTCAGTAATGAGACATCAACAAATGACATATTGTATCTACTTGGATGAATGCTCCACGAGTAATGTTGTGTTTTCTTTATCAAATACGAACATAGGCTATTACTGTGAACATTTAAACTAAATATTTTCATACACATAAAGCCAATAGAACAATAAAAAAACATCGTGAGACAGAGACACAAGGAAGGCCTATTTTGTGACTCGCTCATGCTAAAAGCTTGAGCCTTCAAATGTAATAGCCATTGGTCCAAGTCATGTTTGGTTACAATGTGTCTATATATGTTATCCAATGTGGAATCTACACAATCTTTTTTTGTGCAACAGTCTCCAATATCCCAACTTAACGGCTATATTTGGTTTGACAGAAAACGAATGAAATGAAAATGAAATGAAAAGGAAATAGAAAAATGAAATGAGATTCTTTTTCATGTTTGGTTACTAAAGAAAATTACAAAGAAAATTAAAATGAAAATGTGAAAATTTCTTTCACTGTGTTCCTCATTGAAAATGAAAAATATATATTAAGAGATGCTTTTACTAAACTATTTCTAAGATTTAATTCATGAATAATATGTAATAGTCAAAAGTTCTCGGAAATAATTATATCAAATTCGGTAATAATTTTGGTTAATATAAAATAATAATATTATTGTAACTTAGTTATTTAAAATACTTTATGAATATATCCTCAATAAATGTTAGTTGCATATCGTTTAGTTTGTTTCGCTTCTTAAATAGATGATGTGAATTCAAATTCTTTTAGCCTCATAACAAATTAAAAACTTATTTTTAAATTAAAAAATTTAAGCTATTTTGGATAATTCGTAAAGTTAGCAAATAATTTACGAATTGTAATGAATAATTCGCTAACCCTACGAATATTACGTTTTTAAGATAAAATGTTATTAAATAGTACGTGAATAATTATAAATTATATCAAAAAATTTAAAATAATTCGCACGCTATTTAAAAATTCGTGTATAATGTGCGAATTTTTCAAGCAATACATGAATAATTCATGAATTTTTAAAAATTTGTTAATTATTCACTAATTTTTTGAACGATTCATGAACAAAAATACTGTAAAGATTTGTGATTTTTTTGAAAATTCACCAATTATACACGGGATATTTGAAAATTTCACGAATTATAACAAATTCATAAATTATACACTAATTTTCTGAACAATTTTTGAATGAAAATACGTTAAAGATTTGTGATTTTTTTTGAAAATTTACTAATTATTCGCTTGTTACTTGAAAAATTAGTGAATAATTCATGAATTTTTCAAACAACTCATGAATATAAATTCGGTAATGATTCATGTTTTTTTGAAAAATTCGTGAATTAATTACGATTTTTTGAAACAAATAATTCTTTAAAAATAGCAACTAACAATGTTGCCTTAAAAAAATACAAAGACATGAATGTGAGGGTAATTAGTTTTGCTCACTTTTCCCTCATTTCATTGGATCAAAAGAAGAAAAACAATGAAGAAAAGTTTTAACATTCATGGTTTCCTTCATCTTCCTTTTTCTTTTCAACCAAACAATAAAAATTGATTTTTCCTTCTTAATTTCTTTCGTTTTCTTCCATTTTTTCCCCAAACCAAACACAAACTTAGCACCCCACAACATGCCCAAAGTAAAATAATTATGTGTATTTTCTGGAGCAAATTTGAGATCCGTCTAATTATTTAAGTGATTCAATAATAATTTATAAAGTTCAAGTTTTGATAAAATTCTCCAAAAAGAAAAGAAGTACATACCAGAAATCTAGTGAAATTACACATAAATGTAGGTGAGCTTTTTTATTTGTTAAATAATTTATAATGAAATTAAAAGCAATTATATTATCATTTATTGAGTATTTGATGACTACAAGTCATTGAAAGTTGAGAAATATCAAGTTGTGTATTTAATGAGAACAACCACATAAAAACCGGGTTGACAAATTATAAAATTTGTTACTTTTATAAAATAAGAATAGGTTATGTTAGTCCATGACATGTCAACTGAAATTGGGAGATGAGAGCAGTGAACTTTATTCATGGATCATCTTCTACATATCGTAATTCCTATTTTCATCTAGGGGAGCAACTGCTATAAACAATAGTAATGAAATCAGAATGATATATGCTAAGCTACATTTCTTCCTCGTTTATCTTCAGAAACAATGTAGCTACAAATCATCTATATCCATTTTCATCTCATACCTGGGATATTTGACGTAGTGGTAACTGAAAATGTCAAACATGCAACATGGTCCTAGTTATAAACTTTGCTTGCACAATTACACTGATCAGATGAAAAGATAGTTGAGAGCTAATCTTGTAATTGATGACTTAATCGATAAAATATCAAACATAATAAATGCAAGGGAAAAATACGTCGCCTCATATTGGGGCGAACATCACATCATACTTCTAGCACGAGGAGTTAAAAAAAGCTAAAATTTTCCTGGTTAGAAAGCTGAACCCATATTCTACATTCTCTAACAACAAAGACAAACACGCAGATTAGGTTGTTTGGACACCATATTTATATTCCTATTCTGGTATTCAAAACAATAATCATACAACAGAACTAATGCCAACTTTCTGGTATTGACATCACTTTACCTGCCGACGATAAGCATATGCGCCCCCTGCAACGAGGACCATGCTTCTATAGCAATGCCTAAATAGCAACTGTCTGATGTTTGGCTCCAATCTTCTTCCAGGAAACACTGGGCATTATCTGGGCAGTGTCAACCCGATCCTTGAACCTGATCGCAAAGTTGAGAAGAGAATCCAGAAGGGAATCGGATAGAAGGTGTGGCTTCAGACCCAGCTCAATGAGCTTTGTGTGTTTGGCATTGTAATAGTGCTCTTCAGCTTCAACGCGCGGGTTTGGGACAGAAATGGTTCGAACGTCCAGTCCTAGCTTCTCACCCGTCTTGGTGACCAGGGCCGCGAGGTCATTGACAGAGAACAGTTCTGTGAACTGGTTGAACACCCTGAACTCACCAGGGTTGGCTGGGTTTGCAATAGCCAGCTCTACACACTGTACGGTGTCTCTGATATCCAGGTAGCCTCGAGTCTGCAAAAAGTTCAAAGGGAGAATTGAAGCCATGATCACTAAGCAAAGAACGCAAGTTAGCACCCAAGACATGGAAAAAACAGAAAATTTGAACATAGGTTCCTCCTAATCTTGATATGATGCAGTTTGGGGAAACATGGTCTGAATCTTTTAGCTCATATCCTGAACCAGATCCATATCACATACAATCTGAATATATCCCCTCATCTTGGACCAGATTCATATCACACACATCCAAATGACGAAAACCGCTGATATTTTAGCCTAAGATGCCAGAAACATCAGATATGTCATCATATATGGCCAGATATATTTGATATATTCACATGAAAACTTGACATGACAAAAATAAAATAAAAAAGAAGTCATATTCCTGCTCTTGGTTTCTATCTAATCAAAAATCTTAAACTATGAATCATAGATACACTTCAGAACTGGTTCCGTATTTCAAAATTTCAAAATTTTAACACATGTTTGTTGTTTAGGCCATAATAAAGAGCATGAATCCAAAATCTTCTTCCTTCATCAAACATTCTGATATAGAAGATGAGAGAGTGGTTTTGCTGTTAAAAAATGATCACAGTTCTAGAACCTAATCTTATAATAAGTTCTACAAATTATAGTAATTTAAACAAAATAACATAAGTAATTGTGCATAACATAAAACAGCAAGCATCAGATGTCAGAGTACTTGATCATCCTCTGCATGCTAGGAGAAACAAGACATGTTTCACAAGCGGTTGGCTTGGCATAGTTTGTGTGTACGGAGAAAGGGTTCTTACCTGACCACCCTTTCCATATACTGTAAGAGGGTGCCCCACAGCAGCTTGGACACAGAATCTATTGAGAGCAGTTCCAAACACCCCATCATAATCAAATCTGTTACAGAGCTCATCGTGCATCTCAGTTTCGTCCGTCCTGACTCCATAAACGACACCTTGGTTTAGATCTGTAGCCCTTATCCCCCAAGCTTTGCAAGTAAATGCAATATTATTTGAGTCATGCACCTTGCTGAGGTGGTAGAAAGAACTGGCTTGCTTTGGATATGGCAATGTATCTGTTCTGCCATTGTGGGTGATTGTTATGTATCCTTCCTCAATATCAATATTGGGGGTTCCATACTCCCCCATGGTCCCAAGCTTTACTAGGTGACACTCTTCTCTAAACTCTTTAATGGCAAATAGAACATTAAGAGTTCCAATTACGTTGTTATGCTGTGTGAACACAGCTCTTGACCGGTCTATCATGGAGTATGGTGCAGATCTTTGCTCACCAAAGTGGACAACAGAATCCGGCTCGAAAGATTTGAAGGCTTCGGATAAGAATTCGAAGTCACAAATGTCACCAATGTACAGCTGGATTGTTTTACCCGTGAGCGATTTCCAACGACGGATTCTATTCTGGATGGAAGATATAGGGGTGAGTGATTCAAGGCCAAGCTGGTGATCAAATAGACGACGTACTAGATTATCAACTATAGCAACCTCATAGTTTTTGTTGGAAAGGTGGAGAGCAGTTGCCCATCCACAATATCCATCACCACCAATTATCATGACCTTTTTGGGTTTGGATGTTGGTTCATTAGGAATTGGAGGGGAACCAGATCGAGGCTGGCTTTTAAATTCGTGGCTTATAGGGGTTGCAGTAGCTGAGATCGTATGTCGTCTTTCAGGTTTCGCCTTAAACGATCGGAGGCTAGTATATGGAAATGTATATGTTTTAAATGAAACAGAAGCATGAAAGCTCATCGAACATGGATCCAGTGGTTTGCCATAAGATTTGGTCACTGGAAAGGAATTTAGAGAACAACAAGCTCCGAGCAAATGTGCCATTTGATGTCTGCTTTCTTCTAATTAGTATGGAGTAGATATTTATAAAGTACCTGCAATACAGCAGTTGGGATTTAGTTTCCCCGAAAAAAGAAAAAAAGAAGAGAAGAAAAAAAGAAGAAAAGAAAAAAAAAACAACTTCATAGCAACATTAGTTGGCCGAATGCAGTAATTTGGGCGGAGGCAAAAAAAATAAGATATTCAATATGCATGCACGCACGCACGCAGCGCACGTTGACCAGATGTAATAATAAAGTAAGATATTAAACATGTACGCACCCACCCACAGACACCCTCCCCCCAACACCCTCCCCCCAACACACACACACACACACACACACACACACACACACACACACACACACACAGAGAGAGAGAGAGAGAGAGAGAGAAGAAGAAGAAGAAGAAGAAGAAGAAGAAGAAAAGGGTGTGTGCGCACACACAGAAACTGGAAATGTAGTCAATTAATTCAGAGTCTCAGACAATTGCACTTGGAACCCAATTCAAGAACAAACACAAACAATGGTCAAGAAAAAAGGGTGTGTGCCCACACACAGAAACTGGAAATGTAGTCAATTAATTCAGAGTCTCAGACAATTGCACTTGGAACCCAATTCAAGAACAAACACAAACAATGGTGTAAAGGTTAGGCAGTTTGTAGCCATTGAAGTCTACTTAAATACAAGATATCTTCCGGTTTCATCAATGTTCTCCTAAGAAGCTGTAGATAGCATAGGGTAGTTTTGTGGACGTGATGGATGCCGGTCCAAAAGGATTGAAAAAACCCTCCTCGGATGCAAGGCCTGGACTTGAACCGACTTGAGCCAGCCACAATAGGGATGGTTCAATGCATTCAACAGTATACCCACTCTGTGCCACACAATCTAGGTTTAGGGACCAGTCCTGTGGTTATTGACTTGGACACATTACTAGGGTTCTTATAAGTATAGACTCGGAGAAGACGTTAGTGTTCCTACATAAACCTTGATGCCTTCTTCACAAATATCACATGCATTCACATTAATGACATCAAATGGATTGGTGTTCTCTTCCAACTTGGTGTTGTGATAGGACTTATCCACTGTGGGTGTGGGTATCAGAAGGGGCAACATTAAGAAAGAAATTCTTAAGCTTTGATTCGAGATATTAGATTCAAGCATGTAATTTTGTGTCTTCTTTGTTGTCCATATCATGTCAGCCTTCCTTAATTTAACACTGATACTTAGACTTATGCATAGTTAATGGGTAACAAAATCTAGTCGATCTTTTCAATAGCTTTCCCTAAATGACGGGACACAAAAATTGTCCATAACAGCACTCCTGGATGTGGATGAATATATAATATCTCAAGTCAAAACCTAAATCGAAACTGATTAGATAGCAAACTCATGGTCTGAGCAACTAAAACAGATTGATGTCCTGATTTAGGGTTATTTGGATGGTCTGTCTGAATAATGACGTGCAATAAGAACTTGACCCCAGAGTTAAACAGGTTTAGTGCTCCCATCAAATCATGTTATCCAACATGTTAATAACAGATAGACGTACCAAGAATATATTGGCAAGAAGAAAATGGGTTCATTTTCCACTTATAACTTGACCTAACAATCTTTATCAAACTCCCAACTCCGTTTTCTGATTACACTTCACATCCGCCCTTCCGCTAACCTGGTAATCGGATCCTTATGCCATATTTTCACCCCCTCCTCCCTATTTATCAAGTATGGCCTACAGTAAATAGAGCCAACCCTTGGGCCATCATGTATTTACACAAGCTTGAGAATTTGTGGCAAGCTTAGCTCGTTTTGATGAAAGAGCTTGAGTGAACTTGCAACAATAATGAGCCACACTTCAAGTTTTCACGAGCCTCATTATAGTCAGGAGCAGGAAGAGAAGAATGACTTTAAATCCAAGAATTCTGTTATTCATCTCTTTTATTAGTGTTAGGGTTGAATTTCTGCTGATATTTGTTGGCATTAGTGGCACTATATCTGGAGAGCTCAGTTTGTGGAATCTGGATTGTTTTTGAGCAGTTTGAGCAAAATGTTGAACATTATGTTGAACGACATTATGTTCAACATTCGGGATCTGGAATAATTGTTCGTATACAGAAACGCTGTGATGGTCTACAAATCTGTCGTGGTGATCTCAGATCTGATTTGTAGCCTAGAATATCGGAGGTTCCTGATTTGATTGATTTCAAATATTGGTGAGATTTTTATACTCCTTACCCGAATTAGTTCCTTAATTGATGGAGGTTTGTTGAGAATATTTGAGAATCTGGTTAGTTCCTAAATTGATGGGAGGAAATATTTGCTGAGATTTATTGGTTTTATTTACCAGAAATAGATCCTTATTCTATGGGCAAAATATCCACATGAGATTTGTTTTAATCATTTGAATATGAGATTTCTTACCCGAAGTGATTCTAGAAATATTGGCGGATATTCTGCATTAAAGAGGAAGTTATTTACCCATAAATAGTGGTTACAAAATCTGAATGAGTTCATATCTGAATGGTTGTGCGGTTGAAGATATGTGCGGTTGAAGATTCTATATATGAATGTTTTCAGATCTTGCATTATTGTTTAGATCTTCTCCAGATATTCGGTTGAATGCAGGTATGCATAAGATTTGCTGACGAAGGTGAATGAAAGTATCAATCCACAACCGAGGTATGAAAGATCCTATTTATTGGCCATGGTGTATATTATGTTGAACGTTATTATACAACATTATGTACAACATGCTGTGTCAGAAGGCTGGAATCGATTGGCGGACTTCAGCGGTTATCAAAGGTGGATTACTTCAGATCTCATGTTATCTCTTTTAGGTATTCTGGTATATTCTGTTGAAGATACATTTGGAAGTTGCAATCTCTTGGTTTTATTGTTGTATCGGTTAGAGAGATTCTTGCCCGCAATATTTTATTGATCGGATCCTTGGAGATATGTGGAACTACTTGCCCGAAGTAGTTCCAGAGATTGTGGGCTGCCGATCTGCACGAGATCTGTTGAGCGAACTACCTTAACTACTCCGCGATTGGGCGGAGTGGGTAGATAGAGGTGCGTGCGGTTTTGCAGCAAAGTGCCGGCTTTTACGAAAATTTTTGAAGAACTCCGGGAGGAGGCCGACGGCTACGCACATAGGATCAAGGGAGTTGATCTAGTCGGTTGTGCAAGGGGAGCTTGCGGGCAAGGGGAGCTTGTCGAGAATACTTCATGGGTTGGTAGAGACCACCCATCACGGTTTGTATTGAGGGGGGGTTGTTCCTCCTAATAGAATCGCGATAATTAGTGATTGTACTCATTGATTATTTTAGTGGAGTATTCTGATTTTCTGGGCGTGGCCCCGCAGATGTAGGTGTGCGCACCGAACTGCGTTACCAAGTCTTGAGTGTCTCTGATTGGTTTGTGTTGTTCTTTTGGCTTTATTGTTTATTACTGCGTACTGAACTTTCAATTGGTATCAGAGCAGGTCACCCGTGTATCTTTGTTAACAAAGAAGGTGTGATCTTGGATTTCAGTACTTGAATCATGGCTACACGAGAAGGTGCCTCCGTTGTTTGTCCTCCACTGCTCACTGGTACAAACTACACTTACTGGAAGTCTAGGATGCGTGTATTCATCAAGTCCATTGATGAGAAGGCCTGGATCGCTGTCGTTGAAGGATGGACACCGTCGATCGAAATTGACAAAGATGACAAAGAACACCTCAAGCCGGCAAGAGACTAGAGTCAGATTGAAGAACATGCGGCCTTGTGCAATTCTAAAGCAACTAATGCTATTTTTCGGCTGTAGATGAAGAGCAGTTCAAGCTGATCTCTACATGTGAGTATGCCAAAGAAGCGTGGGATATTCTCCAGAATGTTCATGAAGGAACAAGTACGGTAAAAGCTTCCAAACTCCAGATGCTAGCTTCTCAGTTTGAAAATCTAAGAATGTATGACGACGAGACTGTTGCCGAATTCAATGGGAGGTTGAGAGATATAACCAATCAGGCCTTCCAGCTTGGAAAGAAATATTCTCAAAAAAAGTTAGTTGAGAAAACCTTGAGATCTCTTCCAGACAAATTCTCAGCCAAAGTTGCAGCCATTGAGGAGGCCAGAAATACGTCTACCATGAGACTGGATGAACTCATGGGATCTCTTTAAACCTATGAAATGAACCTGAAGCAGAATCAGAGGGACAAATGGATTGAAAATGAGTCTGAGTTAGATGATGACATTGCCTTGCTGACCAAGAATTTCAGTAGAATGATGAAAGAGATAAGCAACAAGGGTCAAAACTTCAGATCTGGCAACAATGCGGCACGTGCAAATCCTCCCTCTGCAGGCAAGAACAAAGGCAAAGTGATACAGTGCAGAGAATGTGAGGGTTTTGGTCACATACAAGCCGAATGTGCCAATACCCTCAAGAAGCAGAAAGAGAAATCTTTATCAAGCACCTGGAGTGACGAAGAATCTGAAGATAGTGCTGCAGATGAAGAGACAACCAGAAACTATGTTGCGTTTACAACCATACGGGAAGGACAATCTGATAGTGACACTCATAGTCATGTTGGATCAGATGTTGCAACATCAGAAACAACATCTGACAACAAACTAGCTAATGTCAGACTGCAAAATTTAGTACAACATCCTGCACTGAATCTGAGTCTGAAGTTGATAGCGATGAGGAAGTTCATGACGATGATATTCGAAAAGCATATCAGATGATGTTTGAGAAGTGGATGCAAATCTGCAATATCAACAAAGTCCTGAAGGAGGAGAATGAAAGACTGAAGAAAGAGAAAGAGCAGGTCAAAATCAAATGTCTGAAAGTTGAGGAAACTTGTAGAGAATTGGAAAGAAACTTCAGAAATGTTCTTCTCAGGGCAGAGAAAGCTGAATGCACATTGGAGAAGTGGAATTCTGGAAAAGCAAAGCTGGATGATATCTTAAACATGGGTAAGATTTCAGGAGATCGCACCGGAGTGGGATACAATAGAGGAGCCTTCAATAATGTGTCTGCTGAAAGAAGAAGTCAAGTTACCAAAGAACTTGAAAGAATGGGTCAGCACAAGGGGCATGATAAGAAGAAGAAGCAGACTAGATGCGTAAAAGGAAGTCGTCCTGCATGTGCTTACTGCAAGTTCATAGGCCATACTGAGAGAAACTGCTTCAGTCGCATGCGACATTGATCAGAAGGAAGAAATGTTAGACACCCTGATATGAAGATGAAGAAGCAATGGGTCAGAAAGTCTGAATTATACAGCAAGAACACTACAGCTTCAGTGAAAGCACTTTATGTTGTGACTAATATTGTAACATTAGATACAACACACAACAATGTTGCTGCAGATGTTATGACACCAGACTCGACATCTCTCCTCGACAATCACTGTGAGCAACATGTGCCAAAGTCTCATGAATCTTCCTCCAGAATTATCAGAGTGCTATCTCGCTGCTTTGCTCACTACTCTTCCTCCACCGGTGCCATTGGATCTTCACATGTACCCTCTGTCAACACCGCCGATGTTTTCAATTCTCCAACTACTTTTCGGCCCCTCAGAACTCGACTTCTACCCTGGACATCATTTCATTCGTCACCCTACTGTCAGATGTGAGGTATTGTGTTCTTTCTCTTATTCCGATGTGCCTGAGATTTTATTTGCTATTAAGAGAGACAGAGGAGCCTCTGGATGTGCCTCTGTTGAGTTTTTCTGTATTTTCTTTTGGAGTTGTGAGGCTAGCTGAAAGGGGGGAGAATGTGGTGTCTTTTCTGAATAATTTGGCTGTATTTTGAGGTGATCACTGCTCGGGTTGCTCTAGTAAGGGGGAGAATGTGTTTTGGATTATTGTGGCTCAAAGGGGGAGAATGTGTGCTTGGTTGACGCTTGCTTTGGTTTGTACCACATAATGCCAAAGGGGGAGATTGTTAGGGTTGAATTTCTGCTGATATTTGTTGGCATTAGTGGCACTATATCTGGAGAGCTCAGTTTGTGGAATCTGGATTGTTTTTGAGCAGTTTGAGCAAAATGTTGAACATTATGTTGAACGACATTATGTTTAACATTCGGGATCTGGAATAATTGTTCGTATACAGAAACGCTGTTTTGGTCTACAAATCTGTCGTGGTGATCTCAGATCTGATTTGCAGCCTAGAATATCGGAGGTTCCTGATTTGATTGATTTCAGATATTGGTGAGATTTTTATACTCCTTACCCGAATTAGTTCCTTAATTGATGGAGGTTTGTGTAATGCCCTGATAGCTACTGCACAAGTACTAGAGGGGGGGTGAATAGTACTTTAAAATAATTAAGAAGATAATTCCTAATTATCTTACAAACTCAACCAACAATGCGGAAATGAAAATGTGACAACAATAAAATGCAATCGCAAACAAACGAATTAACGGGTTCGGATCCACCCAAGTCTCCCCGACTTGTTCCCGGTGATCCTACGTCCCAAACACCCGGATCCCCTCCGGATACTTGAGTTAGAAACTTCTAACTCAAATTTACACTATGAAATACTTGTAGAAAACCTCTACAAGATCAAATCATACACAAATGAAAATGTGACTCCCACAAACCGGGATCACACACAACTCTCACAACCGAGAGTAAAACTTGCAATATCAATGTAATTGAAATAAGAAATGCTTACCAACAAAATCATATGCCTTGAGTAAACTTACGATTTTAGGGCAAGGAGGATTTTGGAAGAGAAGTGGGCACCAAACCCTAGCTCCAAGAAGTTGACCAGCAATGGAAGCCGAGGGAGGAGTTGGTGACCTTGAATCAAGCTCTTGGCTTGAATGGCTCACAATCAATGAATCTCTCTTTAGGAATAAGAGTGAGGGAGAGATTCTTGAGCAATGAATGAGCTTGGAAAATGAGAATAAATGCTTCTCTTTGATTCTCTAAACTTCAATTGATATCAGTCTTGAATGCTATGAAACAGCAACTCAAGATTATATAGGATAGAGAAGAGAGAGAGAGAAAATTCGTGCATTTAATGCTCCAACGGATCTATTTCTGAAGCAGTCTAATCGGTCAAAGAAGGATCACTGACCGACTAGATTCACATCTAGTCGGTCGGTGATTCAACATGGACCGACTAAAAGCTTCACAGCCAAAATAGAAAGTTCAGGGAATATAGAACTAGTCGGTCTAAGAAGACTTGCCAACCGACTAGTTTCACAACTAGTCGGTCGGTGAGTGTTCTTTGACGGACTAGCAGATGAAATAGAATATGCTGAATTCAAAGACAGCTAGTCGGTTTAAGAACAAATTCCAACCGACTAGTTTCACAACTAGTCGGTCGGTCGTTGTTCTTTGACCGACTAACTGTAAACAGTAAGTTAGGCTGGAAAATGAAAGCTCAACTAGTCTGTCTAAGAAGGATTCCTAACCGACTAGTTTGAAAACTAGTCAGTCAGTGAACCTTCTTGGACCGACTAATTTATAAACAGTGTCTAGGCTGAATTGAGTCAGGAGATCTAGTCAGTTCAAGAAGGATTGCCGACCGACTAGATTGCCATCTAGTCGGTTGGTTCTTCTTCTTGAACCAACTAACATGCACTAGAAGCCGCGATAAGAAGCGTTAAGCTTCGGAAAAGATTCTATGGGCTTCTAAGATAATCCTAGCTCTAAGATATGAGCGTTATGAAGATTAAAACGTAAGACCTACTCAAGGCTTAACATTTTACGAAAAGAAGCTAGAAGACTATAAATAAAACTTGATGAACCGTCTTCAAAGGCTTCATTTCGAATCTCTTGACTTCAATAAAGGTCCTTGAGCTTCAACGAAGCTTCAAGCACACGATCACGCGCTTTGAGAAGTCTTGAGACATCGCTTTTGATGTTCATAGAATTTTGGCGACGATCTCCATAACTGCGCTCACAACGAGTTAGTTCACGATATTTATGTTTGTTCATCATTAAAACCTAATCCGGGGAATCAATACTCAACATTCTCCCCCTTTTGGTGATGACACACCAACATAAATAATAATCAATAATAATGAATCAAAAGAAATTTACTTACTCCCCCTGCATTGATGACACGTTAATTCCATATTAAATAATAATCATACGCATCAAGCAGACGAGGAAAGTATAAAACGTGAATCCAATTATTGAAATATAGGATTTGAAATCCATTTTTATATCTTAACTCCCCCTGAATCTAACATATCAAATTAGATTCACGGTAAATTGCTTTGAATTATCATGTAGCATATCGTCATTATTAATTCTCTCCCCCTTTGGCATAAGCAAAAAGAGCGGGAGTAGATCAATGACAACAACAATGGCGTAAAATGAAAGCACGGGGGTCGTAGAATACGACCACGGTCCAAATGACACCAAAGTAAAATACGAAGTAAATCAAAGCGTGCCAACAAGACCATAGTCGAAAATCGAAAAATAAAATCATCAAAACTCAAATCAATTTCACGTATTGAGTTATGGAACATACTCTCCAATATCAACATTCTTGATGAATTAAGTGCATGGAAAACAATTCTATGTTTTCATAGAATTAATTTCTATTAAATCAAATGTAATCGTCGAGCGACGAAGTCAACATCAGAGACAAAAAGAATATAATGCGCACAATGAAGTAAATGTCAACACGATGTATATATATAAAACATGGTACAACAAAATGTATACATCCGCCAACATACATAAACACGATCGAAAGATCGATGCACACATCATACAACATATCTCACAGCATACATCGAAGTATCACAAAACATACAAAAATCCATCCAAAAATATAAAAAATTCATAACCACCAACTATCCTACCCCACTCTCTCACGACTAAATATATCATCCAAAGTGCACAAAGGAGAGTCCTCCAACGCAAGCTCAGGAGGTGAAGGCAGGGTCAGCAGCAGCAGCAGGCTCTGCAGAAGGGGTGGTGGTCACTGGGTCGACTGGAGTGTCCACAGAAGGGATAGTCGCAACAGGAGTGGTCTCGGGAGCACCAGCAGAAACATCCACCGAAGGAATGGTGGCAGCAGGTGTGCTCTCGGGAGCAGCAGCAGAAGCAGCAGCAGCAGACGTACCCTCTGGGGCACGGACAGGAGATCCAACAAGCTCCTGGAGCTCAGCCTCGTCCATCTCCTCATCGTTAGAAACTGACGGAGGAACCTCAATGCCCAAGTGAGAGCAGATGCGAGCTAGCATCTCCTCAGAACGAGAAACACGAGACGCAACACGTCTCAAGGAAACGGCAAACTCAGCGAGTGAGGGAGGAGGTGGAGGAGCAGCTGAAGAGGTACCCTCGGTGGCAGAAGGGGTAGTCCTCTGAACTTGACGAAGCGCCGCAAGAGACTTCTTGACGGCCGTCGCATTCAGAGGAGGACCCAACGGACGCTGGTCATCGTGAGGGAGAGGGACCCCGACATGACGAAAGACGAGCGTCAAAAGGTAAGGATATGGGATGTGAGCTGATTTGGTGGACTTTCGGATACATTCAAAAGAGTCCATTTTATCAAGGATGATACGAGCCCAATTGATCTCGCTCCCCATGAAAAGAGCGTAGATCAGCTTGAGGAACGGCTGAGAGGGCAAGCTAGATGAGCCGTACTTCGGAAGGAGGCACGACTTCAGGATAAGATTGAGGACCCAAGCGTTAGGCTTAAACGATTTTGAAGGGACGCCAATCATGGCGGGAGGGATAACATGAAACATTTCGGCAAGCATGGTCTGGTCCAGATCGTGGATATTATCCACGAAGATATCAGCTGGAAGAAGGCCAGAGGATGACACACCTATCAACTCCCCTAAGATTTCTGCCGTGAGGACAATAGGTGTCCCCAAGACAGTCCTCTCAATGGAGTGAGTGTCGTCATACTGACCCCGGACACGATTCGCGTAGAATAATTTGACGAGACAGGGGTACGGGTGACGGTTCGCCTTGGGGTCATGGCGAAGATAGTCAAGTAGGCCGCTGTAGGAAAGAAGATCGGCGAGATGTGGAAAATCGGAGAACTGAACGAAGTGCTCCAATATCAATGGACAGTGCTCAATACGGTTGTAAGCCGCGAGACACAACGGGTCATCACGACACAACGATATATCGACACCGCCCAAAGGCATGGGAGCCTTCCCCTTAGACGGACGAGTGCTAGATCGTGGAGGAGGAGTAGGAGCCCTATCGGTAGGCTCAGACTCAGGGATATACTCGGTGTCAGAGTCAGAAGGAGGAGTGGGTGCACGAAAGGAGGCAGGAGACACAAGCTGCTTCCTAGGCTTGGGTTGAGCTTGAGGCTTGGTCTGTGAAGATGATTGGGCTCTAGGCTTAGCAGTCGCCGTCCTCTTCTTAAGAGGAGGCGAAGAGGAAGATGGATGGGTCGATTTGGCGCGGCGTTTGGATTGAGGGGGGGTCCGTAGGAGGAGACTCGACGGTCATGGGAGACGGAGTGGTAGGACGGATGGGAATACGAGTCTTCGCCATGATCGAGAAGAGACAACGCTCAATCGAACGAGATCGACACAAACGAAATCGAAGAAAACCTAGGTCGAAACCCTAAGCCGACGGAAATCGAATAAACCTAGAATGAAACCCTAAAAACGCAGAGAGAGGGTGAGAGTGATACCCTAGACGGAGGAGAGAGAGGGATCGACGGCAAACTTGGTTGGAGATGGCCGGAAAATGCGGCAAACGGTGGAGGAGAGTGAGGGAGTCGAAGGGTTTTGGGGCTGAGAGAGTTTTTCGCACCGATTAGAAATGAATCTAATCGGTGCGGAAGAGATTTAAATCAACTATGAGACCAAAAGACGCAACAGCCCCTGACGCATTTAGTCGGTCACAGTTCAAGTGCTGATCGACTAGATTGCAATCTAGTCGGTCGGCCAATGAACATGAACCGACTAAGTGCAAACAATAACTGAAGCCAAAATTAGGGCATGAGTAGTCGGTCTGAGTTCATTCACTGACCGACTAGAATGCAATCTAGTCGGTCGGCCAATGAACTTGGACCGACTAAGAGAGTCCAAAAATTTGAAATTTAGAAATTTTGAGTTCTCTCCTAATCGCACTTGGACGAAACATCGAAATACTCTCATACATCATTAATCTACCCCATAAAACATCGAAAGATATAAATACGACGTTCATGAATATTTCGAGCATAAATTCTAAAAATTCAACCAAAAATCCAGAAAATCTCAACACATCTAGCATGAGCAAATATAAAGAAAATATTATCATGCAAGATTATTGAACATATGAATCCTAAATCTCGGATTCACCCATAATCCCCAATTCTCGACGTAACCGCACAAAGGAGTCTTCCTTAAGTGGTTTCGTGAAAATATCGACGATTTGCTTCTGGGTTTCAACGTACACTAAAATGATGTCCTTTTTAGCAACATGATCATCTAAGAAATGGTGACGGACATCTATGTGTTTAGAACGGGAATGGTGTACCGGATTCTTAGAGAGACATATTGCACTTTGGTTGTCCACCATGATAGGGCAAGTATCACAGTTTATACCAAAGTCTTTAAGAGTGTGTCTCATCCAAAGAACCTGAGCACACGCAGCACCGGCGGCAATATATTCCGCCTCGGTGGTTGAAAGTGATACGAAATTCTGCTTCTTGGAAAACCAAGAGACAAGAGAATTTCCTATAAAATGGCAAGTGCCACTAGTACTTTTCCTGTCGGATTTGCATCCCGCATAATCTGCGTCACTATATGAGATTAACTCATATGTGCTAGACTTTGGATAAAGTAATCCGAAGTCGAGTGTGTAACTTAAGTAACGGAAAATACGTTTTACCGCTACTAAATGAGATTCCTTAGGTTGAGACTGATAACGAGCACATACACATACAACAAACATAATATCGGGCCTACTAGCAGTAAGATATAATAAACTACCTATCATACCTCGATATAAACGAATGTCTACATCTTTGCCGCCCGTATCTTTATCAAGATGTGTAGTAGTGCTCATTGGAGCCTTCTTGCCTGAGACATTCTCCATTCCAAATCGCTTTAACAACTCCACCGTGTACTTGGTTTGGTGGATGAAGATTGCATCGTTCATTTGGCGAATTTGGAGACCTAAGAAATACTTGAGCTCACCCATGTGGCTCATCTCAAATTGATCCTTCATAACATTAGAAAACTCTTCGCAAAGAGTGAAGTTAGTAGCACCGAAAATGATATCATCAACATAAATTTGAACTAAAATAATATCGTTATTCGAATACTTAACAAATAATGTAGAATCAACTTCACCCATTTTAAAACCCAAATCCAAAAGAAAGTTCTTTGGGCGGTCATACCAAGCTCGAGGAGCTTGTCTCAAACCATAAAGTGCTTTCTTAAGTTTGAAAACATGATTTGGAAATTTTTCATTTATAAAACCCGGAGGTTGAGAAACATAAACTTCCTCAACGACATCTCCGTTTAAAAACACACTTTTTACATCCATTTGAAAGAGTTTAAAATCTTTATGGCATGCAAAAGATAACAATAACCTAATAGATTCTAATCTAGCTACCGGAGCAAAGGATTCTTCGAAATCTATACCTTCCTCTTGCCGGTAGCCTTGAGCTACTAACTGAGCTTTGTTCCGGACGACGATTTGGTTCTCGTCGGTCTTGTTCTTGAAAATCCACTTCGTTCCTATAACGGTATGGTTCTTCGAGGGCAATGAAACAAGCTCCCAAACCTCATTCCTATCAAATTGAATGAGTTCCTCCTCTATGGCTAGGATCCAAGCACTATCTTCGCACGCTTCGTTAATATTCTTTGGCTCTATAGAGGAGGCAAAGGCACAATGTGCGAAGTAGTTGACTTGAGATCTCGTCTTGACACTATCAAGGATGTTGCCAATGAATTGCTCATGGGGATGGTCACGAACTGTATGAAGCCGTTTGGGAATTCCCTGATCACTAGGAACATTCTCAAAAGACTCATTAGTATGGTTAGTATCATTAGAATCAATATAATTAGAATTACCAATAGAATCACATAAAACATCCATAGAGTCATCATCATTAGTAATTCTAGTAGAGACAAAATTTTCATTGAATGAAACATGAAGAGATTCCTCGATCGTTGAGGTTCGTTTGTTGTATATCCGGTAGGCTTTGCTACTGGAGGAATATCCAACAAATATCCCCCCATCGGATCTTGGATCAAATTTGTCCAAACTACCATATGTGTTTTTAATAAAACATTTTGCGCCAAAAACTCGAAAATGTTTAACTTGAGGCAATCTACCAAACAACAATTCATAACAAGTTTGTTTGGTGCCAGGCCTCAAAAGTATTCTATTAAACACATAGCAAGCGGTATGTACCGCTTCCGCCCAAAATTGATGGCCAAGTTGGCTATCATCAAGCATAGTGCGAGCACATTCCACTAGCGTCCTATTCTTCCTCTCAACAACACCATTTTGTGGAGGTGTGCGAGGGAAGAAAAAGGTGTGAGTAATACCAACTTCATCACAAAAATTTGAGAAAGACTCATTCTCAAATTCCCCTCCATGATCACTACGAATAGTGACAATGGTGGTTCCAATGAGATTTTGTACTTTCTTAACAAATATTGTGAAGTTTTCAAAAGCATCATTTTTATTACTTAAGGAAAATACCCAAGTAAATCTAGAAAAGTCATCAACGATGACAAGTCCATATCGTGCATTTCCTAATGAAGCAACTCTAGTTGGCCCAAAAAGATCTAGATGTAATAGCTCTAGAGGCCGCTTAGATGAAATGCTTTTCTTAGGTTTAAATGACGATTTTGGAAGCTTGCCTCGTTGACACGAGTCACAAAAGCTTTTCTTTTGAAAGACAAGCTTAGGGAAGCCTTTAATAGAATTTAACTTGGAAAGCTTAAAAAGTGTTCCAAAGTTCACATGACCAAAACGTCGATGCCATAAGTGTTGTTCACTTGTGTTGGCAATGAGACATTGTTCATGTGAGTTTGGGAGATCTAATATATAAATATCATTATGGCGTGTGCCAGAAAATAATAAATCATTATTATCTTTTCTCAAAATATGGCACATTCCTTTCGCAAAGCTAACTGTGTAACCTTTGTCACAAAGTTGGCTTATTGAAATAAGATTGTGGTTTAATCCTTTAACAAGATAAACATCACTTATTAGTGGTTTAGAAGGATTACCAACTTTTCCAACACCAATGATGGTTCCGCTCTCGTTGCCTCCAAAGACGACCCGGTTCCCATTTGCAATGGGCACCACTCCGGAGAGCAATTGAGCATCACCCGTCATGTGTTTTGAACACCCGCTATCGAGTATCCAATTATTCTTGGAGCTAAATTTGGATTTGTTGCTCCGTTTCTTTTTCTTGAGTACCTAAAGATAGAAATATCATTCCATGGTACCCAAGGTCATTGGGTCCTAAAAGATTAGACCTTTGGAAGCCAAGTCCAATTGGACTTAGACTTCCCAATGTAATCATCATTATGCACGACATCCATAAAATAGGAATTCATGTAAGCTTATTTTTCATGCATGTTAGTGTTCTTCGGGCCCCAAATAGTGAATATTTTGGGAGCCCTATTCCTATTGGGAGCATGCATACGTTGTTGATTTCTACGTGATGCATGTCATGGATAAGCATATGGCACATGATGAAATGGTGCATGATGATAATTGTTCATATGATGGTGTGGATGAACGTATGCATATGGAGGAACACGTGCGTGAGTGTGTCTCACATGGTGTGCACGTGCCCGTGGATGTGGTGCATAAAAATCATAATATGTGTGAACATGTGGAGTAGGATGTGTGTTCCTACGTGACATGGTATTGGTGTACATGAAAGCATGACCCTTCTTTGGAGGTCCACCCAAAGTGGGTTTCTTTCCAAATGAGAGTGTGTACGAAGTAGAAGCACCATTGGTAGATGAACTACCAATGAGGTGTTTGCCCCCACTCGTTGAGGCATTGGAAGTTGGCCTAACAAAGGTAGTGGACGATTTGGATGAATTTCCCATCTTATACCCAAGCCAATGTGGTGATTGGCTGGAAGTAAGTCATTTAGGATATTATCCAAATGGTCCTTACCTTTATTGAATTTATTAATTCGGCCTAATGTGCACTCATACTTCTCGGTGAGAGAATGCATAGAAGCATCCAAAGTGGACACTTGCGATGTGAGTACACAAACACGAGATTTGAGATTCTCATTCTCAATACTCAAAGTTGAGTTTCGAGAAATCAAATCCGCCATCTCGCGTTCATCCGATTCCTCAATATGAACATGCTCAAGTTGAGATTTGAGATCTACAATCTCATTTCTCAAATCTTCAACAACGGTGTCGTTGTTGATGACGATAGGCTTAGGTGAGTTTTGGAGACTAGTTAACTCAGCTTAGTCTTAGTATATCTATTTACTAATTTAGAATACTTAGACCAAATTTGCTCGTTAGCTAATCTAAGGTCATCCATAGTTACCTCATCGCCTTCATCCTCGCTATCATCGGAGGAGGATCCTTGATCATGTTCCTCTCTTGCCATGAAGCACATGTGTGCTTGCTCCACTTGTTCATCGTCCGACTCTCCACTTGAGGAGTCATCCTCGGAGTCGGTGAATGTGCCGACAAGCCCTTTCTTGTACCTTTTCTTGTACTTCTTTGACTTGTCGAACTTTGTCGCCTTCCATTTCTCCTTTTGCTTGTTTTGAGGACAATCCGCTTTCATGTGTCCTGGCTTATTGCATTTAAAGCACAAAGGAGCGGAGACGTTAGTAGAACTAAACTTAGATTTGTTCTTGAAGTTACCTTTCCGGAAGAATCGGTTGAACTTCTTTGCCAGGAGGGCAATGGATTCCAAGTCCAACTCATCTTCCGAGTCTTCATCATCGGTAGATGTAGATGTAGATGGAGCGGCCTTGAAAACAATCGCCTTTTTCTTTGGCTCGTCTTGCTTCAAATAAGACTTCATCTTGTCCTGCAGCTTTAGTTTACTGTCCTTGCGTACCTCATAAGACATCAAGGTACACATTAGTTGAATGACAGTATATTTGCTCATATCGTTACCTTCCTCGATGGCGAATGTACGCTTTTCCCAACAAGAAGAAAGTCCGTCAATGATCTTTGAGACTTTCTCCTTTTGGGTGTAGGTCTTTCCAAGAGCCTCCAACTCATTGGTGATGTCAACGAAGCGAGCATAGTACTCATTCATCTTCTCACCCTGTTGCATATGAAATAATTCGAAATCTTTATTTACAACAACGAGTTTGGAGTCTCTTACTCTACTCGTTCCTTCATGCAAGATGAGGAGTGAGTTCCAGATTTGATATGCACTCTTACATGTGCATATCTTGTTGAAGTCTTCGGGCTCCAAAGCGCATTGCAAGGCATTCATTGCTTTGGTATTGCTTACCTCCGCAGCGACCTCCGCGGTAGTCCACTTAGCGAAATCTTCTTCTGCGGGCTCGACATATTCCGGCAACGTGGCTCTCCATAGTGAAGCACTCCGGAGGAACGTTTCCATCCGGTATTTCCAGTACCCATAGTTGGTACCGTTGAAGTAGGGAGGCCTAGTTTAGAAGTGTCCTTCCATCACCGAAGAAGCTCCATCACGGTTCCTGAAGGTGCTATAGTCTGAAGGTGGACGAACGGTCTTGTTGTCGTTGGTAGACATAGCTATGAACTTGGCTCTGATACCAAATGTAATGCCCTGATAGCTACTGCACAAGTACTAGAGGGGGGGTGAATAGTACTTTAAAATAATTAAGAAGATAATTCCTAATTATCTTACAAACTCAACCAACAATGCGGAAATGAAAATGTGACAACAATAAAATGCAATCGCAAACAAACGAATTAACGGGTTCGGATCCACCCAAGTCTCCCCGACTTGTTCCCGGTGATCCTACGTCCCAAACACCCGGATCCCCTCCGGATACTTGAGTTAGAAACTTCTAACTCAAATTTGCACTATGAAATACTTGTAGAAAATCTCTACAAGATCAAATCATACACAAATGAAAATGTGACTCCCACAAACCGGGATCACACACAACTCTCACAACCGAAAGTAAAACTTGCAATATCAATGTAATTGAAATAAGAAATGCTTACCAACAAAATCCTATGCCTTGAGTAAACTTACGATTTTAGGGCAAGGAGGATTTTGGAGGAGAAGTGGGCACCAAACCCTAGCTCCAAGAAGTTGACCAGCAATGGAAGCCGAGGGAGGAGTTGGTGACCTTGAATCAAGCTCTTGGCTTGAATGGCTCACAATCAATGAATCTCTCTTTAGGAATAAGAATGAGGGAGAGATTCTTGAGCAATGAATGAGCTTGGAAAATGAGAATAAATGCTTCTCTTTGATTCTCTAAACTTCAATTAATATCAGCCTTGAATGCTATGAAACATCAACTCAAGATTATATAGGATAGAGAAGAGAGAGAGAGAGAGAGAAAATTCGTGCATTTAATGCTCCAACGGATCTATTTCTGAAGCAGTCTAATTGGTCAAAGAAGGATCACTGACCGACTAGATTCACATCTAGTCAGTCGGTGATTCAACATGGACCGACTAACAGCTTCACAGCCAAAATAGAAAGTTCATGAAATATAGAACTAGTCGGTCTAAGAAGACTTGCCAACCGACTAGTTTCACAACTAGTCGGTCGGTGAGTGTTCTTTGACCGACTAACAGATGAAATAGAATAGGCTGAATTCAAAGACAGCTAGTCGGTTTAAGAACAAATTCCAACCGACTAGTTTCACAACTAGTCGGTCGGTCGTTGTTCTTTGACCTACTAACTGTAAACAGTAAGTTAGGCTGAAAAATGAAAGCTCAACTAGTCTGTCTAAGAAGGATTCCTAACCGACTAGTTTGACAACTAGTCGATCGGTGAACCTTCTTGGACCGACTAATTTATAAACAGTGTCTAGGCTGAATTGAGTTAGGAGATCTAGTCGGTTCAAGAAGGATTGCCGACCGACTAGATGGCAATCTAGTCGGTTGGTTCTTCTTCTTGAACCAACTAACGTGCACTAGAAGCCGCGATAAGAAGCGTTAAGATTCGGGAAAGATTCTATGGGCTTCTAAGATAATCCTAGCTCTAAGATATGAGTGTTATAAGGATTTTAACGTAAGACCTACTCAAGGCTTAACATTCTACGAAAAGAAGCTAGAAGACTATAAATAAAACTTGACGAACCGTCTTCAAAGGCTTCATTTCGAATCTCTTGACTTCAATAAAGGTCCTTGAGCTTCAACGAAGCTTCAAGCACACGATCACGCGCTTTGAGAAGTCTTGAGACGTCGCTTTTGATGTTCATAGAATTTTGGCGACGATCTCCATAACTGCGCTCACAACGAGTTAGTTCACGATATTTATGTTTGTTCATCATCAAAACCAAATCCGGGGAATCAATACTCAACAGTTTGTTGAGAATATTTGGGAATCTGGTTAGTTCCTAAATTGATGTGAGGAAAATATTTGCTGAGATTTATTGGTTTTATTTACCAGAAATAGATCCTTATTCTATGTGCAAAATATCCACATGAGATTTGTTTTAATCATTTTACCCGAATTAGATTTGGTGGTTCCTTGAATATGAGATTTCTTACCCGAAGTGATTCTAGAAATATTGGCGGATATTCTGCATTAAAGAGAAAGTTATTTACCCATAAATAGTGGTTACAAAATCTGAATGAGTTCATATCTGAATGGTTGTGCGGTTGAAGATATGTGCGGTTGAAGATTCTATATATGAATGTTTTCAGATCTTGCATTATTGTTTAGATCTTCTCCAGATATTCGGTTGAATGCAGATATGCATAAGATTTGCTGACGAAGGTGAATGAAAGTATCAATCCACAACCGAGGTATGAAAGATCCTATTTATTGGCCATGGTGTATATTATGTTGAACGTTATTATACAACATTATGTACAACATGCTGTGTCAGAAGGCTGGAATCGATTGGCGGACTTCAGCGGTTTTCAAAGGTGGATTACTTCAGATCTCATGTTATCTCTTTTAGGTATTCTGGTATATTCTGTTGAAGATACATTTGAAAGTTGCAATCTCTTAGTTTTATTGTTGTATCGGTTAGAGAGATTCTTGCCTGCAATATTTTATTGATCGAATCCTTGGAGATATGTGGAACTACTTGCCCGAAGTAGTTCCAGAGATTGTGGGCTGCCGATCTGCACGAGATCTGTTGAGCGAACTACCTTAACTACTCTGCGATTGAGGGGGAGTGGGTAGATAGATGTGCGTGCGGTTTTGCGGCAAAGTGACGGCTTTTACGAAAGTTTTTGAAGAACTCCGGGAGGAGGCTGACGGCTACACACGTAGGATCAAGGGAGTTGATCTAGTCGGTTGTGTAAGGGGAGCTTGCGGGCAAGGGGAGCTTGCCGAGAATACTCCATGGGGTTGGTAGAGACCACCCATCACGGTTTGTATTGAGGGAAGGTTGTTCCTCCTAATAGAATCGCGATAATTAGTGATTGTACTCATTGATTATTTTAGTGGAGTATTCTGATTTTCTGGGCGTGGCCCCGCAGATGTAGGTGTGCGCACCGAACTGCGTTACCAAGTCTTGAGTGTCTCTGATTGGTTTGTGTTGTTCTTTTGGCTTTATTGTTTATTACTGCGTACTGAACTTTCAATTAGAAAGGGAATCATTCCGTTAAGACTAATTGTAATGAATGTATAAGGACAACAGGTTCCATTTAAGACAAATAACCAAACATGAGATAATAAACTTTTTCTCAAGCTCTTATCGAACTCATTTGAACTCATTTAATCAAGCTGAGCATAGCCACGTTCATATTTGTTCAATTATTTAATTGATCCATAAATATTCCGAAAGCTTGGCTCATTTAGGTAATTGAACGACTTTGAGTAACATTTTACCAAAGCCGATCTGAGACGAGCCTCGAGCTTCCTGAGCTTATTTGCCGGTGTATGGCTAAGGAAATCATGCATGGATATGACATGGAAAATCCTTAAAAAGTATGATGCGAGCACATGCACACCTATACAAACACATACACGTACACACTAGCCTTCATGAAAATGTGATGTATGTGAAAAGAATTTTGTAATCTACAACCAAGATGGATAAAGCTTCAATCAAATGTCATAAAGATATAAATGAGAATTTGTCATAACGATTTTAGCTTACACCATGATAAGGTACTTGTACTTTATCTTCTATTGTAGAAGCCATAGATATTGCTTATATCTGAATCATTGCCGCATTGGAAAATGTTTAGCCCTTAATGCCATCATACTTCTATAGTTCTAATTTTTTTCATGCTTGTAAACTATTATAGCCTTATACATCCATGAATAGAAGTAGAATAAATGAACAATTATGTCCCATCTCCCCTGTTAAAGTTTGTAACAAACGTCACCTAAACTAATTATTAAGTCTTCTAACCAACCATCATAAATTGAAATACTAGAATAACTGCATCCATGCTCCACCGCTCAATACTTTACTCGGTGTCAGAGTAAGTACTTACCATCTTCATTCCATATTTACCCGTTAGACAAGATTTAATAGCTCCTTAGAAATCTAGTAATTGACAAGAAGGATGGAAGGAAGTAGGAATGAAGAGTTATTAACAATGTGTTATACCAATCAATAATCATTGAAACCCAATAAGCAATGCTTTTATTTAATTTTACACATGGTTGTTCTGTAGATTGACTTGATTCTATCCGTGCGCAATAAAATTCACTTCCCCAACTCAGACTTACAGAAATAACGCATCGTTAGCCAACGCAATTTGTGAAATTGGGCCTTTTTTAAAGTTAAGATGAAACCAAGGCTTCTATCCATACAAATCTTATATTTTGTCAATGGAGTTTCTGTGTCTATGTATTTCATAGTTTATGAAAGTTCAGCCAGCATGAACTTTTTTAAACCTCAGTTTTACGGGGATTGGACGCCACAAAATCTCGGTTTATAAAATTGTATTCGTGTATCCAAATGAGGCACAATTTCAGAAACTAGGGTTTGTGCCCCCAAACTCCATCAAACCACGGTTTTGGTGTTGCCAAACAAGGCCCGAGTGTAACTAACAACTAATATTTACTTTTTCTTATGGTGTCGTTTGGTAATGGGTTGAGGTTGAAAGCTAAAAAGAATTAACAAAAGAGATGTTTATGACGTTTATCTGAATCAAATCAAATTTTATACAATTTTAAAGTTTGGATAATGGGTGAATTTTATGTGTGTTTGGCAACATGAAAAGGGTTAAGAGTGCTTTTCAAGAGACAAAATTTGATTATCTTTTGTCTATTCTCTATTTTATGATTATTCCAATCCAAACGTGTACCAAAAAGACTCGGGTTAGTAGATATTCCAGCTATATGCAATATTTATTAGCATCCCATTTAATCGTGTTTTAATAGTCTGATCTCTTAAACCTGATGATTTGAACCCATTATCTCAAAAACTGTTTGGCAACATTAGAGTTAAACCCTCTTAACCCCACTACCCAGTTGCCAAACAGAGCCTATAGTCATAACTAAACCATCATTTTGGTGTAAAGCCAAATAATTTTAAAACATATGAAAAAATTTTAAACCCATATCTAATTTTCACTTCGGCACCGTATGCCTACTCTAATAACATGTTTGATTTCAGATACCAATCAAACCCAAGAATTACTCGAGAAGGCATACATTCTTCCCTAATTTCATGGCACCTTAAGGATTAGTCATGTCATTTCCCTATATAATAATAAAAAACTTCATATTATCATCCAATCCCCAATGTATTAACATTAAAACTAGCTGACAATGATAGAACTAAAAGCATAGACGAGCTGGTACACAATCAAGGATGCACATGAGAGAGAGAGAGAGAGAGAGATCCAAACCCAGTATCGAAATTGCGCTCTCTAATCAAAGTCGCAAACTTGAACCCCCAATCCAATCCAGTCTTTGATCGAGATCGAGAGAGAGACAGAGAGAGAGAGTAAAGAAATGGATGGAAAATTGAGACCAAGAGAGGCTGGGTTTTGAGGGTGGAGGGGAAAACAAGAATTTTAACGGGATATTCCAAAAAGATGACATCGATACTGTGAGCGCTGCTAGTCACATTACACATTTTGCTAAACAAATTACATTAATTTACAAGTCTGCCGTCCCTTAGGTAAAGTTCTAACAGGCAATGGCACACTTGTAAATAAATTTAAAAGTTTTAGCAAATTTGGTAAGGTGACTAGCAGCACTCCCGTTCTTGAGTGATGTTATTTGCACCATAATGTTTTATGAATACACCACAAAATTTTTTGTTTTCCAATTTTAATCACAACATATCTAATTTCACCACACAGCACTTCCTCGCCGACGACCACAACACTCCATTTCATTTTCAACTCACCCACGCCCATCTACGGCCACCCCCTCTCGCTCATACATCGCTTCATCGCCGAACTTGTACGAGCTGGCGAGCCTGTTGGCACCGTGCCAGACGATCATCGCACCGAACCAATAGCTAGATATCCGGCATCAATTCTACCACTGCTACAAGAAGATTCATCCGCGGTCAAAAACACAAGCGGCCCACCGTTAACAGTTGCTTCCCAAGACTTGAACACAATGAGCAACTGTGAGAAAACAAACCAAAAAATAAATTTTAGAGAGAGAGAGAGCCTTAGCCGTTAATGAGAAAAAAACGTAGAATTTGGGGATTTGGGATGAAGGATCCTTTTGAGGCAGCAGCATGCGGGGAGCGGCATGAATCACCCCCGGAATCTCCGATCCCCGCCGATGAGGACTCATCGCTGTCTGTCGCCGGCGTAATCGACGACGAGGAAGCCGATGCCCCGTCACAACCGTCGGCGCCGACGCAGCTGAATCAGCAGCAGCAGCTGGCAGCAGCTGGATCAGCTAAAGGGAAGGAGGAAGAAGTTGATGGCGAAGAAGAAGAGGAGAACATTAACATCAAAGTAGAGGCCAAGGTCGTGCTGTGGTAGAATTGATACCGGATATCTAGCGTGGGTGAGTTGACAATGAAATGGCATGTTGTGGTTGTCGACGAGAGGAGGGGTGCTATGTGGTGAAATTAGATATGTGGGGGTTAAAATTGGAAAGCAAAAATTTTTGTAGTGTATTCATAAAACATTGTGGTGCAAATAACAACACTCCCCGTTCTTGTAGTTTATTATTTAAGTTTACCCAGACACCCTTAACATCTCACATATTTACAAAATTGTTCCCAATCCAAAAGAGCTTGGAGCGGGTTACGAATGGTTGAAGGCCAACCATATCCAAACCTGACATGGTATACCTATCATTACCCGACCCGGCCCGATAGTTTAGGGAGAAAAATGGTACATTATGATTCAACTTTAATTGTGTCATAAATGGGAGAGACCTTTGGTCTCCACCCACTAAACATCCACTATTACACCCACTTAGTAATGGATGTCCCTTGGGTTATATTATATTGTAACTCCTATATGAATAGATATTTATATGGCTATGATGTATACCATGAGCTACTTCTTTTTCCAACCTTAACACGTTATTAGCACGCTATTTAGCTTAGCCGAACCCCTGCCGACGGACGAATCGCGAGGACGCGGATTGGGCTTCCTTCTCCAAACTTCGCTAGATCCGGCAGGTAAGATCTAGAGGTAAATCTTAGAAACCTCTAAAGCAACTTTTTTCATGCGCATGTTGATAAATCTGTGAGATTTTTCTTAAATATATAGCAAGATCAACAAGAAAATCAATTTTAAAAAACACAGATTTACTGTTAAAAACTCATTTTAAATTTGTTTTTAATAAATTGATTATTAAAAATATATATTTTTCGCCGGGCCGTCGCTGCCTGCTCCTGCAGGCCGCCCCACGCCACCTGCAGGGGGCCGACGCCCCCCGTCACGGGGGCCTTCGAATCGCTGCCACCACCCCAGTCGGGGAGCCTCCCGTAGCGCCACCGCCCTTGTCGGTGGGCCTCCTGTAGCACCACCTCCCCTGTCGGGGGCCTCCCGTAGCGCCACCCCATGTCGGGGGGCCTCCCGATGCGCCGCTCTGGGCCGCTGCCATGGGTTGACCCCGTCCCTCCACCCTTTACACCCTAAACCTAGGATGAGGGGGAGAAGGCCTCCCCAGATGGGCCGTAAGTCTAGTAAAGAACAAAAAAATAAAAATAAAAAATAAAAATAAAAATCTGAGTATTTTTAGCTGACGGGCCTGAAGCCCACAGCCAGCCCGCGGTCCTCTGGCCTGCAGGCCAATTTTTCTTTCTTATTCTGAAATTATTATATATTTCAGAAAATACCCTATAAAACCATGAAAATTCCAGGAAATTCTGAAAAATTCGAAAAAATCCGAATTTTTTTTGGGAAAAATCCAGAAAAATCAGGGAAAATCAGAGGAAGGATATTGAGTATTACTAACTCCTCTCGGGGTATTGGAGGTAAGTTATAAATCTGTTCCTAAATTCTATGTGTAATTCATAATCAATCGCCTAATTATTTTTATTGGATTAAAATTATTATTATTTCATGATTTAATAATTACAAGGATTCTGAGACCGCTCTGTCGTTGTTACCTAACCTAACGGGTAATGACGTTTCTCCGTGGTCTAAGTAATTATTAAACGTAAATTATATATATTTCTCTAATAAATTTACTTGCGATGTTGAATAAATTAAATTGTTTATGCCTGTGATGTTGCATAATTATTTTTATGTTATATAAATTGCATGGAATGTTAGTAAGACTGTGTTGTGATTTTTGGATCGGCCGTTTTTAGTCACCACTATTTATTTTCCTCGTATTTTTTTAAAGTGAAAATGTAGCGAGGAATTAATTGTAAAAGTCAAAGCCCGGAGATACTTACCATGAATATGGAGGTAAAATTGCTAATGTTGGGACCACCAAGGGTTTCTAAATTTTAATTTTAATTTTCTCGTACTTCGGATTGTATAATGGACTTTAGACTTTTATTATTTTTGGTAGTGACCGACCGATCCCCACAACTTTTTTTGTTTTACTACTATGCATGTCTTAATTTTTGAAAAAATAATTAATTCATGATTATTTCATGCTTAGAGAAATGGCAAAGATTGCGAGCGTCGATTTTGATGTTCTCGATGCGGCTGGAAAAATTTACTTGAGCTGGCAACTGGACATGAAGTTCCACCTGTGCTTACAAGGCCTAAGTCACACAATTCAGGCTCCATCTACGCATGTGACATCTGGTGAAGGGACCTATACTATTAGAGTCTCCGATATAGAGAAGACGAAAGCCATTATATATATCACGAGACATATTGATCGGACCCTGAAGGCCGAATATCTAACAGTGGAAGACCCTCATGAACTATGGACATCACTTGAGGCTAGATACAAACATCAGAAAGATGTGATCCTCCCTCGTGCCCGTTATGAGTGGAAAAATCTCCGACTTCAGGACTTCAAGTCCGTAGCTGAGTATAACTCAGCTCTCCATAACATCACCTCACGCCTGAAGTTGTGTGGTGAACAAGTGTCGAATACCCGCATGCTTAAGAAGACATATACATCCTTTCATGAGAAGGATGCTATTCTCATGCAACAGTATCGTGAACGCAAGTTCATGAGGTACTCTGATTTACTCTCCTGCCTTCTTATGGCAGAGCAGAACAAAGATCTCCTACTGGCCACTCATAACATACGCACTGCTAGCTGTGCTCCTTTCCTTGAGGCTCACACAGTTTCTTCCCAGAAGTTGAAGAACAAGCACAAAGGCAGATTCAACAAGGGGAAAGCTGCGAAGAAGCAGACCAGAGATCCTCTATAGAACAACAATAATGAGGGGAAGAAAAAGAATACGTGGAAGAGGAATACCTCTGGCCAGACGTTTGCTCCTAAGAAAAATTGGGAAGACAAATGTCACAGATGTGGCATGACTGGACATTGGTCCAGGGTCTGTCGTACTCCACGCCAGCTCCAAGATTTGTATATGGCAAGCCTGAAGCCTTTCGCTGAAACAAATTTGGTGGATATACAGCCTCCTACTTGTTTCACCACCGAGGATTTCGAGAATAACGACCTCCTTGATTAAAACTGATTTAGTTATCTTTAAAGCCTTTTTCATTAATGCATGATGTGTCTTCAATTATGTCCTTCTTTATCTTAATTATGAATCAAATGTAGTTTTCCTTTCATAAAAGTTTTTATATTCTTTTCTATAGATGAAGTGTGAATGCCTAGTGGACAGTGCCTCCGCGCACATGATCCTTCAAGACAGATGCTATTTTAATAGCATCATTAATTATCATAGTCCCGTCACTATGATTTCAGGACTATATATATAATAGAATGATCAGGTGAAGAAATTTTATTTCTCCCAAACCAAACTGAAGTTATAATAAAAGATGCTTTATTTTCTCCAAAATCAAACAGAAATCTACTAAGTTTCAAGGACATCCGTTTAAACGGATAACACTTGAAACTGACCATTTCAATAATATTGAATATTCGTATGTTACTCGACATAATGATGGTATTAAAACCATCATAGAACGTTTTAAAGGACTCCCGTCGTGCTTTATCAAACATACATCCAACCTATAGAAGCTAATCTGACGGTGCAACAGCAGTGTTCTACATCACCAGAATTCAGTCTCTGGCACTATAGACTAGGTCACCCAGTATCGGTAATGATGCACCGCATCATAACCCAATCTTGTGGACATAATTTGAAGAACATCAAGATTCTTCAAAAGGGTGATTTTCCTTGTCCCCCCATGTTATAAGGGTAAACTAATCACGAGACCGTCCCACCTGAAAGTGGGGTTTGAGTCTCCTAGCTTCTTGTAGAGAATAGATGGAGACATTTGTGGACCAATTCACCCATCAAGTAGTCCATTTCGGTACTTTATGGTACTAATAGATGCACTTCAAAAAGGTCGTTTGTGTGCCTTTTGTCCACCTACAAACTAGCTTTTCCAAAGCTATTGGCACAAATAACAAAGTTACGGGCACATTTTCCAGATAACCAGATTAAAAAATATGTCTGGACAATGCTGGGAAATTCACTTCACAAGTCTTTCAAGACTATTGCTAAGCAACTGGTATTGAAGTTGAACATCCAATAGCTTTTGTTTACACCCAGAATGGGTTGGCTGAGTCTCTTATAAAGAGACTTCAATGGATTGCTCGTCCATTGCTAATGCAATCACAGTTACATGTGGATGCATGTAGACATGCCATTTTGCATGCCGCTTCGCTTATCAGAATACGACGCTCTGGTGGTCATATTTTATCGCCGATGCAGCTTGCATATGGTATACCTCACAATATTTCTCACTTGAGAGTATTCGGTTGTGCAGTCTATGTTTCCATAGCACCTGCACATAGGACTAAAATGGGTACTCAACGCCGTCTTGGTATCTACATAGGGTATGATTCACCCTCCATTATTATATACCTTGAGCCCCTAACAGGCGACACATTGAAGGCTCGCCTTGAAGATTGTGAGTTTGACAAAAATTCTTTTCCCAAACTTGGCTCATAAACCAAGAAGCATGAAGCTTCAGAGACCATTTCTTGGGACACTAAGTCATTGTCTTATTATGATCTGCATACTAATCTGTGTGAAGATGAGATCCTGAAGATCCTTCATATTCAGAAAACAATATATTTACTTCCAGACAAATTCACTGATAACTAGAAGATTATCAAATCACACGTCCCTGCTACCAATACGCCAGCTAGGATTGACATCCCCAAAGATTGGTGCATTACACTAGCAGCAGAGTCGGCCGTACCTCAAATAAAAAGAGGACGACCGCCTGGCTCCAAGGATAAATTCCCTCGCAAGAGGAAAATTCATGGAGAAATAATGAATATCCCACCACAGGATGCTGAGCTCAGACCATTAACCTCTCCCCTCCTTCAGTCCCCCGAAGAGGACAATACAGGAGAAATATCATTAAATTTCGTACGTACTAGAGAGGTACTGGACAGAAAAAGCAATGTCGACGACGACGACTTTGCGTTCGATATTGATGTGCACGTCGCTCAATGCGACGATGATATCGATCCACGATCTCTAGCTGAATGCAAACACAGAGATGATTAGCCAAAGTGGAACGAGGCAATAGGAGTATAGCTGGACTCACTCTTGAAACGCAAAGTCTTTGGACCAGCAGTCCTAACACCAAGAGATGTAAAACCTGTGGGATACAAGTGGGTATTCGTAAGGAAAAGAAACGAGAATAATCAGATCGTACGCTACAAAGCACGGCTTGTAGTTCATGGATTTTTCTAACGACCGGGGATAGATTATGAAGATACGTATTCCCCGGTTATGGATGCGATCACATTTCGATTCATAATAAGCTTAACATCAATGGAAGGCCTAGAAATGCAGCTCATGGACGTTGTGACTGCATATCTTTATGACGATATAGATAAAGAAATCCATATGAAACTTCCAGATGGTTTCAAAATACCAACAGAAATAAAAGATATACATCGGGACGTCTATTCTGTTAAGCTTCAAAGATCATTATATGGTCTTAAGCAATCGGGAAAAATGTGGTATAACAGACTGAGTGAATTCCTTGTTCAACAAGGTTTCACCAATAATGAACTCTGCCCTTGTATTTTCATTAATACCACAGAAACAGGATTCGTATCAATAGCCGTCTATGTAGACGACTTAAACCTCAACGGATCTCCTGTAGAGATAGATGATATATCTGCAAGCCTCAAACTAACATTTGAAATGAAAGCCCTAGTGAAGACTAAATATTGTCTAGGTTTACAGATAGAACACCTCAGCAGAGGAATCCTGTTACACCAATCCACATACACAAGGAAATTACTTAAAAATTTCCATATGGATAAGAGCCATCCTCTAAGTACACCAATGGTCGTTAGATCTTTAGATGTACATAATGACCCTTTCCGGCCGCTGGAAGAGTGGGAGGAAACATTAGGTCCTGAAGTACCTTACATTAGTGCTATTGGACCACTTCTATATCTGGCAAACTGCACGCGTCCCGACATAGCGTTTGCAGTCAACCTATTAGCCAAATACAGTTCAGCGCCCACAAAGCGCCACCAGAACGGAGTTAAGCAGCTTCTGTGCTACCTCCAAGGGTCGATTGACATGGGATTATTCTTCCCGAAAGGTGGATCTTCCACTTTGATTGGTTATGTAGATGCAGGTTACAGGTCTGATCCACACACCGAGAAATCACAGACTGGTTTCGTATTCACCTGCGGTGGTACAGCCATCTCCTGGAAATCTGTGAAGCAGACCACCACAACAGTCTCATCCAACCACTCAGAGCTCTTGGAGATCCGTGAATCTAGCAAAGAATGTGTCTGGCTTCGTTCAGTTATTCATCACATTCTAGTGAAGACCGGCCTGAAGACGGACACCTTGAGCCAACCATTTTATTTGAAGATAATGCAGCTTGTATAGCTCAACTACAAGATGGTTACATCAAGGGCGACATGACGAAGCACATCTCTCCCAAGTTCTTCTGGACGCACGAGCTACAAGAGCAGAAGCAGATTGCAGTATGTCATATTCTGTCTTATAATAATTTAGCTGATCTATTTACTAAGGCATTGCCTAGATGTACTTTTAGAAAACTTGTAAAAGATATAGAGATGCGACAGCTGAAAGACATATAAGCCTGAAGCTTGTACGAATCAGAGAGAGTCACTTGTGTATTGTACTCTTTTTCATTAAGCTGCTGGTTTTTCCCCACTGGGTTTTTCACAGCTAAGGTTTTAACGAGCCAAACACAGTAACTCTGAATCCAGCAGTATCCACCCCACATTAACGTATTGGATCCTAAAGAATTCATATGCTAAGAATGGATGGATTAGGGAGGGGGAGTGTTATGAATGGGGGAGACCTTTGGTCTCCACCCACTAAACATCCACTATCACACCCACTTAGTAGTGGGTGTCCCTTGGGTTATATTATATTGTAACTCTTACATGAATAGATATTTATATGCATACGGCGGATACCACGAGCTACTTCTTCTCCCAACCTTAACGAATTGCATTTTTACTGTACTTAATTTTAACATAATCTGTATGTGACCATGTTTAAAGCTCTACCATGATACCATCAACAAACTCTTCATAAGACAAAAAACCTATAAAAGTTTTGGAGTCAAGAGTCCGAGCGACGGCACCTCAACTTGAACTTGATACCCCCGATCAAAAGAATTGTAGCCAACTTAGCCTCCCTCCCTCACGCAACATAAAAAATGTTTACTACTTAAGATTCGAGTTTTGATACATGGAGGTAGTTTGCAATATTCTCTTTATCTAATTCCAAACCATACATACGTTTTAAAAGCATCCTTTGGTGACCGTGTTAGTAATCATTTCTTGTCTTCTTTCTTTTTTTCAGACCATCCTACTGACTTGTGTTCGTGCAGGTCGCCAGTTGATTGAATCGAAGTGGGTGGTGATTAGTTTAATTGCCTGGATTAAAACAGCATTCATAGTCAAGAGAGCATTTCTGAACTGGATATTATGCTGTCAGCAAGCACGCCATGAATGCTAATGATAATTAAAAGTGACTAAGTTTCTCGTTAGCATAGAAATTTTCATCAGGCTCTGAACTTCATCGTGCACTCAAAGTCCATGATCTTGGCTAACTAACTGATTTTTGTCGGGCGCGCCCATTTCAACGTTGTCCATAAGTTGACTTATGCAAATGTTTAATAATGGATCAACACAACATTATTAATCATTGATGTGAAGTGCTTTCTGCGGGAGACCGCTTGCCTTTCTTTATCGGGGAATAGAAAGAGTTCATACAAGGATGAGATACAGAGTCTATGTAGGATATAAACTCCTAATCTGCTACACGATATGATAGGCCCTATATGTAGGCCCTACATGTGCCTATGATGGGCCTACGTAATACTAATAGCATTCATAACGCTCCTCCTTTGTCCAGCCATAAGTGTGAACTCATACTCGTGAATACTTCGTGATTCTGAGTATTGTGTGAGTATCACTAGGGGTGGATACTTTTAATGGGATTTGACTCGTTAAAACCTTTGGCTATTGAAAACCCAGTGGGAAAAACCATAGCTAAGGAAAACGAGTACAATTCTCGTCTAACTCTCACTGATCTATACAAGCTCTGAGGCTTATACATCTTTTAGGCGCATCATGGCAAGCTTTTTGTACAAATTTCCGAAAAGTGAACGTAGGAAGAGACTTAGTGAACATCAGCAAGATTTTCACTAGATTGTACTTGCTTCACGTCGATCTCGCCATTCTTTTACAGCTCTTGTGTCCAGAAGATCTTTGGAGTGACATGCTTTGTCTGTCGCCTTTGATGTAACATCCTCGTTGCTGGGCTATACAGGCGGTATTGTCTTTAAACATAGTGGTTGGCTTAAGATTACCAGTCTTCAATTCAGTCGTCACTAGAATTGATGCACAACTGAGCATAACCAAACACACTTCATGCTTGTGTCATGGACGACGAGAATGTCTCAATGATTAGATAAGGTCGCCATCATAGTTTGCTTTACAGATTTCCAGGAGATGGCCGTCCCATCGTATGTAACTACGTACACAGTTTGTGACTTCTCATTATAGTGGGTCGGACATATAGCATGCATCGCATAGCCAACAAGCGTGGAGGATGATTCTTTCTTATAACATAAGCCCAAATCCATCGACCCTTGGATGTAGCGCAAAAGATGCTTAACTCCGGTCCAGCCACGCTTTGTAGGCATATCCTGCAACTGTCTAATAGATTTACTGCAAATGCTATATTGGGACACGTGAAGTTAGCCAGAAAAAGAAATGCACTGATTGCACTTAGATAAGGGACTTTAGGACCTAGAATATCATCCCCCTCTTCCAGCGGACGGAAGGGGTCTTTATGTACATCCCGTGAACATACTATCATAGGTGTACTTAGCAGATGACATTGGTCCATATAAAATTTTTGTAATAATTTCTTGGTATATGTGGTTTTGATGTAACAAGATGTCATTTTTCAGATGTTCAATCTATAAACCAAGACAGAATTTTGTTTGCCTTGGTCTTTCATTTCGAATTATTTTGTCATACTTTCATATATCTCAGTTATCTCTTCAGGAGATTCAGTGAGAGTTAAGTCGTCTACGTAAACTGTAATGATTACAAATCTGATTACCTTTGCTCTTATAAATATGCAAGAGCCAACTTCATTATTGTGGAATCCTTGTTGTACAAGAAATTCACAAAGTTTGTTATACCACATTCTTCCCAATTGTTTTAGATCATATAATGATCTTTGTAGCTTAACATAATAGATGTCCCGTGGTAAATCTTTTAAAGTTTTAGGCAATTTAAAGCCATTAAGAAGTTTCATATAAATCTCTTTATTAAGATTTCCATAAAGCTGTCATCTCATCTCCAGTGGGTGCCCAAGAAGTCGGAGCCAGTCATAACATCCATTAGCTGCATATCTGATCCTTCTTTTGTTGTTAAGCTTATTATAAATCGAAAAGTGATCGCATCCATCACCGACGAGTATGTTTCTTCATAGTCAATGCTCGGTCTTTGGGAAAATACCTGAGCTATAAGGGGTGCTTTGTAGCGTACGTTTTCCTTATTTTCATTTCTTTTTTTGACAAATACTCATTTTTATCCCACAGGTTTAACACATTTTCGTGTTTGGACTACTGGTCCAAATACTTCGCGTTTCTTAAGTGAGTCAGCTCTGCTTCTATTGTCTCATTCCACTTTGGCCCATTGTCTCTACATTTGCAGTCATCAACGAAGTGTGGATCAATATCATCATCGCTTTCAGCGACGTAAATGGCAATATAGAACGTGAAGTTATAGTCGACGATTATGCTTTTTTGTCCAACACGTCTCCAGTACATACCAAGTTTAAAGATATTTAAGTTTCTCCTGGATTCTCCTCTTCTTAGGGTTCCGGTAGGGGTGAGGGTATAGATGTGCGCTCATTTTCTTGTAGTGATATTGTCTTATAGCCTCTAGGAGTCCTCTTTCTAGGAATTTTATCCTTGGAGCCTGGTTGTCTGCCTGTTTTCAGTTGAGGAACAGTTGTGGGATCCTGTGGATGGTAGACAACACTAGAAGGGGGGTTGAATAGAGTTGTCACAAATTGTCACGTCCTGCTTCCCATTATACTTGGGAGCGAGGACGCGAGCGGGTTCGCATGGGCTGAAGTGGTGGATCTTAAGCCCAATAAGCGTCTGTGAATAACAACCAAACACATATGTTGGGATTTTGGCCGACCCCCAGAGCTCGGATCTGTGTCCGTCCTTAGTCGGACGGACCACAGAGGCACAAAAACGCAGCGGAAATAGAAAATCAAAATTTTCTAGACTAGCTAAACTATTTAGCTAGGCTCTGAGGGAGCCAGAACCTAGCCCGATCTATGCCAACTTGGGGTGGATCTGACCACCCCAAGAGGGATCTACTCTATAGTGACTAATTAAATCTACACTAAAATTACTTAACCACATACCCGGAATCTTGGTCCTGGAGCAAGCAAGATGTACAACACCGTCTTCAGAAGCTCCTCATAGCCGAACCGCCTTGACTCGAACTGCCTGAGCCGCCTTGCACCCTCGAACCGATCCGCCCGAACCGACTTTCGCCTCCGAGCCGATCACATGCGGTAGAAAGTTTCACTTGAAAAGAACCCGCGTCTTAGACGTCCGGATCAAAATCCAAACTCCCTTCGTAGTCTTGTTAGGACTACTCCGGAGAACAGGAAGAAAGAGAGAGAATAATTTAGTCGCCGATCGAGCTTGCTCTAAAACTCTGGAGCTACTCGATTGATGACTTGGTGTGTTTTTCAACGAAGAGAGTGCACCCCTATTTATATAGGGAGTTGGCACTCACTCCTTCGTTGCGAGCAATGTGGGACATTCACAAAATGGGAGAAAAAAATCAATTAAGCCAATTTGGCTTAATTTCTAGTTTAAGTGAGCTTTTCATTAAAGCAAACTTTAACTAATTAATTCTCTTTGCACATTAAACCTTAGACACCAAACAAATTATCAATCCGAAGAGATTCGAATGGTGAACGCGTAGGAACAGACGTCGACGAATTTCGACTTCGTTTGACCCCTCAAACAATTGCCCAAAGTTGGGCAAACAATCGATTTTCGTAGCCGTCATTTGGGGTTTCAAAAAACCCTAAATTGACTTAAGTTGCGGGCGCGCCCGCTAAGCTTAGCAGGCGCGCCCGCCCAAGGGGGCAAAGGCGGGCCGCACGCCCGCTGCAGCAGTGGGCGTACGTTCGCTGCAGCCAGCGGGCTGCACCCGTTTGCCTTTGCCTATGGGCTTTTAGCCCAGTGGGTCTAACCCACTTCGCCTTGGACTGTTTTCGCGTTTATGGGCTCGTTTGAGCTCCGATTTGGACGCGGTTTGAACCTGTGTTTAGACCGGGACGATCCCGTCATCCAGGTAACCCTTTCCAATATATTTGTTCATACTAAATTTGTCGTAAACAATTTACGACACGTTTAATCTTTGATTTGCATCAAATGCTACATTTGTCTCTATTGCTATTGCGACTAACTTTCACAACAAGCTCTGTGAATATCATCAAATGATATCTCTCTCTATTCTATCTTCCTATTACTAAGACACGAACACTACTCAGTGTGAGACCCTACATCCTGACCTTACTACATGTTGGGGCTCAGAACCCCTAGATGACGGTCACTACGAGCAGTAGCTGTCGTCCCTGTTTCAGAATCATCATAACGTGATCGACCCTTTGACAAAAGCATCATTGGGTTTACATTGGCTGTGTCAGTGATGAACTCCGTTAGCTGTAGTCCCTTCGTCAAGACTGTGTTCTTGTTGGCCTAGGGTATGGTTTACTGTCAACCCTATTAGACAACATTGGTCAGTATACGGCGGTCTTTATAGTATACACGTTGTACTTCTTACAACGCACCCCGGCCGAGGATTAACATAAAGACCGTACTGAGCCTGTAACACTAACTTCCCTTTAACGGAAGTGATGAATCCCATCTTAGTCATCTACTCGCCTCGAGAGCTTCGGGTGCAGCTTAACCTAAGATCTTTCAGCAGGCCTGGCCTCGAAGCTAGATCATAGGTCTAAGCTACACCATTCACTCACAGGTTTGTACAAATGACTTCAGGTCTTAAGGACCAGCTAACCTATCATCACCCTAGAGTTATTAAAGACAGTTCAGTTAAAGTCAACCATTTAATAACTCTTATGTGGTCGTTCAGTGAACTCATTCTCTAATGAGTACCTGTGTCTCGTCTCCGACTTCACCAAGTCAAATGACTATGAGATCATCATTACCCTAAGGTAAGACTAAGACACAATGGTCTATCATGTGTCGATATCCAGTTCTCGACACATCTATGACCATGAACCGTTTAAGACTTACGTTCTATTCGGTCACTTACTTACTCATAATCGAGATCTCATCTAGATAGTAAGGACCTAACTATAAGTCTATGGATATTATCTAAGTATTTTAATACGAACGACTTATACTTAGAATAATAGGTACCATGTACGGTATGAACAAGACATATACTTTTGGATAAATTGCCTTATGGGCATATATTCTCCTACAACATATTCTTGCATGCAATCAAAACAATAGAGATAATTAAAATAATAGCCAACGTCCAGAAAGAAAAGTACACAAGGAAAATAAGGCCCCAAGCATGGTCAACAAACAGAGTCTACAAAAGTAGGTACACACCCAGTAGAAAAGCAGAAATAAAACTCTAATCAACAGCAGTAAAATCTCGGGACTAGTCCTCTGTGGGGAGAACCTCTGGGTCGACGTACTCCTGGTCCAACGGATCAGTCTGATCTAGCAACTCGTCCTCCTGCTACTCTGTCTTGTGACCTGACATACATTTCAAACAACATGGACTGTATGTCAACGAGGGTCCTTGGCAAGTTATGGTTAAGAGGGGACCCTTGGCAAGATATGCAAAAGATTATACATGGCAGTTAAAGCAATAATAAACGTTTACACTAGCATGTCAGTTCTATTATAAAGGAAAAAACAACAGTTATATGAGTTGACATATTTGTTATAACATTTTTAAGTTATACAATTGAGTGTACAATTCCGTGACTAAGGTTCCCGTCTTTAGACGGCTAGTAAGTGAATCCACCTTCAAGTGCCCTCGAAGGCGACACTTTTACTACCGACTAGTGCCCGCAAACCCAACCCCACACACGTGTACTTTCTGGACCACGAGCCAGAATCAGCCAACCGTCCATCATGAGTTATAAATTGGACACGAGCCAGATAAGCCAATCGGCCCACGAGAATAGCCAAATATTGGCATACATGTATATGATTTAGCCAAACCGGCTATCATGTTCTATAATTATCAAGTTATTCATTTCATTGTCTGTACATTTCATGCCGTAACTAAGTATATTAACTTTTCTTAATGATGTCCACACACACGCACACGGGTTCTAGTTTAGCAATTCACAAAAGTGCGTTTAAGAAGGTTTAGTGTCATTGTGTCACATGGCATTTTGTGTACAAGATATCACGGTTAAACTCTTCTAGAACTAATTAAGTGTAAAATGTCTAAATGAGTAACATTTAACAACATGTATTAAATTGCACACTTGCATGTTTCTGGTGATTTTGGTGTCGACGAGTTCGTACGGGAGGCACGGACGTTTTCTGCATCATTCGGTTCCGATATCAGTTTAAACGAAATTAACTTATTTTATTAACTAACATACATATACTGTTCTTTATAATTTAAAATAATTTAAAATATTGTTTAATATAATTTAAAATACTGTCCTCAAATCTTTAACTGTTCTTATAAATCTTAATATGGTTTGTTTATAAGAGATATAAGTACTACCCATTTAACATGTATAGACTTATATATATGTATAAACTAATTATAACCATACTATATCATAAGGTACTGTGCATTTTAACATACTGTTATAATATTTAACATATATATACACAGTTATACTAACTCTAACTATTATTATACTAACACACTTATATATATATATAAATAATTCTAACTAACAAACTAACCCTAACAATTAATAATAACTGTAAAACTAACCTCTTAATCTACTTTCCTCTTAGTTGTTTACTGGCAGGGGAAGGAGTCGGACGGCGGCGGCAACTTCAGGCGGCAGCGGGGACTGTGGCGTTGGTTCGGTGGTTGGAGGCATTTGCAGTCGGAGGGAGGTTTGCAGGGCATCGGAGTTGGGCTGCTGGGCGAAGAGAGGTGGCCTGTGGGCTTGGAGGAAGGCGGAGGTGGTGGTTGTAGGGCTTGGAGGTCGGAGAGTTGAGGAAGGAGGTGGCGGGCTGGTCGGAGAGGAGAGATTGTAACGGCCAGTTTTCTTAGTGCATGTTTTTCCATAATGAAGATTAATTCAAACGATTCCAATAATGACTAAATAATTTTCTTACTATTTTTTGTCGTCCAATCTTAAAATGGATTTTGTATTCATACTTGAGAGGATACGAATCCATGGTATATTCGTAATTTTCGGTGTAGGTTGTGAAAATCGGTATTTTAGTGTTTGAATAAATTACTCTTCCCTAATTACGTTTACCTTTCTACCGTCTTCCAAATATTTTTACTAATTACATTTACTAATTAGTTTTACTATTCTCTAATTACTCTTACCAATCACTATTTACATTTAGTAATTACTTTTACCTTTCACCATGTAATCTTTACTAACTATTTTTCTTGCTAATTACTTTTAACTAATTACTTTTAATAATGACCATTTCCTAGATACTAATTACCAGTTACATTCATCCCTAATTAATTCTAGATCTAACCCCCCTTTAATCACATCCTTTGGCAGGTGAGATCCACCAACATCTTCAATCTTCATCCCCCACTGCCAGCTCCCTTCCATCAAGCTGCTCCCCGCTCCATTGTTTTTAACATCAACGACAAGGCAAAATCACCATCGTCTTCCTCAACCCTCCTGCAAACAATTTCAATCTGCAAACATTTCTCGCCCCTGCAAATCATTTTCAAACCCAACCATCCTGCAAACCAATATTCCAAACCAATTCCTCAAATCAACCCAAACCAAGTTCAACAAATCAATTTCCCCTGCAAACAATTTCTCCAAGCCAAGAATCAAAACAGAAATTTTGAGAGGCTGAAATCAATTTCAGTTCTTGCAAAACCCCAAACCCTCCATTCCATCATCTTCCTCCTCCATTCAACCCAAACTGAAATGCAACCCAAATCCCCCATCAAAAACAGTCCTCAAACAGATCAGCCCCAAAAAAAATCAAACCAAAAACTCCCGTCAAATTCTTCCCAAAACTAGCTTTCCAAACATACTCAAAACTGAAAACTGGAAATACAATTTCAGATTCAATCAAAAACAAACGGGGACCTAAAAACAAAATCGGATCTGAAAATAAATTTCAGATTGAACTTTCCTCCTCCTCTTCCCATGGCCGCATCACCCACCACCTGCCACCTCTACGCCGCACGCCGTTGTGCTACTGCTGTGCCCCCCCCGAGGAGCCGCCTGGCCGGAGATCCGCCCATCCAGCAGCCGTGAACCCCGCCAGAGGCTGCCCTGGTACGTGCAAACACCGGAGGCCGCGCCTGCAAGCGCCTGAACCCGCCCAGCTGCCCGTCCGCCGCCGGAGAAGCCACTGCGCCGCCCGTGTGCCGCTGTTGGCCGCCCTTCCCCTTACCCCGTCGCGTAGGTGAAGATCAACTTCCTCTTGTTTTTCGCACAAGTCTTGTTGCTTGCTGCTGTAAGTTTCAAACAAAAAAATATATAAAGAAGAGAGAAACGAAATGGGGAAGAGAGGAGACAGAGAGTGACAGGGGGAAAGAGGTATTCAAAGAGAGGCGTGGGGGGGATTTTAATATATTATTAATTAAATGAGTAAAAGGATGTGGTAGTTGACAGCCTTGGTATAGGTTTAAGAGAGGATGTGGATTTTATAAGCTATTAATTGATTTGTATAAGAAAGAGAGACAACCTTGGGTGATAATATAAAATAAAGGAGAGAGAGTAAAGTTAACATGTTGGGTAGGTGTAGAGTAGGTAATGTTATTGATTGAGATGTTAACATGATGATAATCATGTCATTAACTAGTATCGGGTTGTTAATATTAATTAATTAGATAGTATTAAATTTTAGTAGTTGTCAATAATGTTAGAATAACATTAGAGATTAAAATATGGCTTACCATACTGATATAAGAGTGATATAATACAATACAGACATCACCCTAACCAGAGAACCCGATAAAATTAGACGAACCCACTTTAGATATTAATTTAATAATGTGTTTGTTTCACGAAATATCTAATTCATTGTTTTGTTTAACTAAAACAGAAAACCGGACGTACCGATACGTAGTACCCGTCGAGACGAACCCAATGACACCAAAATCACCGAAATCAGGCAAGTATGCAATTTATATTGAATTTTTGAAGGTAGATACTCTTTTAGCCTTGTGCATGTAAAGCTATGTAACTCAAAACCTGCACGTGAAATGACGCGAGAAAACACTACCACGACATCCGTGGCTAAAAATGTGATCCAACGGCATATAACTTTCTATACTTTAGTTTAGAACAATAACAAGAAAAATCAACTTTCTGTTCTTTTTCGTTAAACTCGCATGTTCACTCTTTTTGCTAAATTATTGTGAATGCTGTTTTGATACCATTGTAACATGGAAAATGCTGCATGGAAATAAATGATTATGTTATTTAATTGATGCATGCCTTGAAATAATTAACTAGCGTGAGACATCGTGAAATCGTGCGCCTCGAAGGTGAAATCGTGATTTTCGTGATGTCATGTGAGTTGGCAAATTCGTGAATTCGTGCTTGTAATATGGCTACTCCGTCGGTCATGTGTGACTAGTCTGGCTCGTGTTCCAGTAGGGTCATATGTGACTAGTCTGGCTCGTGTTCCAGTATATGTCGGTTTAGCGCCTGGCTGGTGTCCAGCACAACATTCTTGGGTGGGGTTAGGGTTGAGCTGCTACTAGGCGTATGACAGGGTACTCTCTTCAAGGGCACCACCCATATGCGGTGGGTTAGCGCCAAACACAGTAGGCCCCCGTGTGAAGAACGACTCACTCATCACGACCTAAAGGCGAGAACCCTATGCATTATAGAAAGCATTGCATTGTAATTCTAATAATCGTGTTACTTGCTCACACATCAGGATTGCCATGTTATAGTGTTACTTTTTACTTCGTTATAACTGCCATGTCATAACTGCTCACCTTACTTGTTAAACTGCTTAGAACTGCATGCTAGGAGGTACTTTACTTTACTTCATTATTCTTAATCAGCATGTTTAGACTTGTTGTCATTATCCCGTTCAATTCTTGCATGTCTAAACTTTATTTTTATCTCGTTAAACTTATAATTGCCTCTTAAATCCAGTATAAATTTGTATACCTTGTCTTGGGTTCTAACATCTACTTGTAGACCCTTGCTGACATACATTCATGTTTTTAGATGTATGTCAGATCCCGAGCTATAGCACCAGAAGGACTAGTTAAGATAGCTAACCAGTGGACCAAGAACTGTCAAACTAGAGAACTTTTATTGCACTTCTTTTCACTTATTGTACAGGTCATAAGACCCACTCGTCTTTTCTACATTTGTTGTAATTCCATTGAGACATTTGAGATTGTAATAATGTTTTTTATCTGCGTTGTTTTTAAGTAATGCAAGCAAGAACCTGCGGATTTCACACAGACGCTTATTGTGTTAAGTCAAGGGGAAAAGAAAAGCAAAAGTACCTCCTCCTGACTTGCATAAGCGGGCCCGTTCGCGTCCTCGCTCCCAAATCCAATGGGAAGCGGGGCGTGACAGGTTTTAGTGGTGGCCCATGCAGGTCAATGCTCATGCAAAATAGTCTAAAACAGCATGGATAATATTACAATCTTGACTCTCAAACAACACCCTCCCTAGAATCTTCTACCGCGATCAAATTCATTAGAACATCCTAGTCATAAGATTTCTGATCCTTAGTCAACCAAATCAATGTATCCTTGATTTTAATCTCCCTTCATTTTACATTCCACTTTTGACCTTAGGAATCCATCGTAGCCTTTTCACAAATCATTTCCTACTCGCACTCACATTTGATCATCCTATTCTAATCCTTGCTTTTGACCCATGTGATCTTCCTGACAGCCATCATTATCCTTTGAATCGCTCACATTACTATACTGATTTTACTATCGATATCCCTTTATGGAATTTCTTGCCCAGTTTAATTTCTTTAAAAATCTTTAATAAGTCTCATATTTTTCAACTGATTTAAAATTTATTCTTTGATTTTGAGTTTCCTTCGCTGAAATTTTTTAGCCACTATATTATAATGATTTCTAATCTATACCATCCATACCTACATATTTTACTTTCTACATATGGAGATCTTTATCTTTAAACTTTTATCGATGGCACACATATAAATGATAAGCTTCCTTCAAGGGACCATGATTCGGTCAATGTGCTTGGCTAAGTTTGTTGGATCACCCTAGCTAGACTGGGGGTAAGTGATACTGGCTTAGTCACGTCCCTGGCCGTGTCCGCTGGACCGCAAGGACGTGAATCATGATTATGTAAAGCATTTTCCTTCTTACTATACTACAACAGATTTCAAAACAACCGACCATATACTAATTTTAAATACTTTTAATGCTAAATAAAACTTCAACTATTTCGGTGTATTACTTCTGTATTCATCGTATTTATACTTTAAATTTTTTTTGTAAAAGTCTATCTCCACTTACGAAACAACACTACATCTCTACACCTATGACTCTTTCGTCTATTGCTTATCTACTATTTTAAACTTATGCAACCTACTCACTATCCTTATATACGTTATTGGGATAGTGTCACATTTTTTACACATGCATACCCTTCTCCCATTTAATCATTCATAACCATCTCTATGCCACCTGATCAAGCTAACTCTTATCACGGCAACTGATTTGATACCAATGTTCTACAGATTAAGTCGATACTACTCAAACGTGATAGAACGGTATAATAATAAGTGGTCTTAAATTACTACTGAATCAGTGCCTAGAAAAGAATGGGAAGTGGGTTGGTCAACCAAAGGACTTGTCCCGCGGTCATAGAAGTGACATGTGCCTTCAAGCTCTGACTGCCTGGCTGGTTTGAGAGTTAAGCTAGTCTTCTTATTATTAGGCCAGCCTACGCTATTAGATAGTCAAGCGACGTTTGTTTTCCTCATGCTCGCTCATTACTTGTCCTTTTAAGTATTATTGCGTCTACCTGGTTGTCTTACTATGGTCATCACATTGCCTGTTGTATCCTTGCCTCACCTGAGCCCATTCATCGCAAACTTAATTCGTTACGTCATACAATTTTGTATCCTACACTATCTCTTGGTTACCACATTAGTGCATCTATTTACTTATTACCACTTTAGCGAGATTAGTTTTCAATTTCCGTTATAAACCCTTTTAAAATGTTTTCTTCTACCTTTATTTCTATCATCAGCAGTGTTGAATTTTGTCATGCATTATGTTGATAGAATGTTAGATATGATTATTATTAGAGGATTATAATTACGAATAGAGTAGTTTGAGATGAGGCAAGGAGTAGCTGTATTGATTATTTACCATATGAGTAGAATATTTGAAGTAACAAGATTTCATCATATAGGTAAAGTGTTGGAGACATCAGAAATGATATTATATGTTGATACGAATGGACAATTGCGTATATTGATCTAAGGATAAGGTACAATAAGAAATGACTAGCTGTGATTTAATAATTTATTAATTACGGTGATTAAAATTTATGAGTTGTCACGATGAAGAAAGAGTTGGGAGCATGATACATGTTGTTGTAGATGGTGATGTATACTAGGTGTATTTGTACTTGTCATCTTATATTACTAATCGGTATAGTACCGTTAAATCAATGGATTAATATAAGAATAAGATTGGAAATTGGGATTTGTGGATGTCACAATTTTAGTGCTGCAGGTTAAGTTAGACGATGATCAACGTGATGACATGTTTTGAAATAAGACGGCTTATGGGAAGAAATATTTTCGAAGAAATTGGCTACAGAGAAACTATGCATTGGAGATTTCGCAGAGATGTTACTGCCTTAATAGCAATAATGAGGGAAGGAGTGAGGAAATTTTTGAGAAGTATTGGTTGAGGATAGTTGGTATTTTTTTTCCTTTCGAGGTTGCCTTGTTTAAAGTATTAATCGTTTAAGGCAGAAATTATGAGGTAGAAATCATAAAGGAAATGTTGAATTGATGTTTAAGTTTTGATGTTTAAGTTTAGGATATGCCTATAGTTATAGCATTAATCAATGGTGAGACGAAAGTTGATGCTTTATTTTAGGAACACTTGATTGAGGTTATACGTTGTTAAAATTGCAGTTATAAACCTATAATTCTTTCCATTTCCTTTTCACTCACCATTGCCCCTGCACATCATGGGTGGTCGTCACTAGCCATATTGCTTAACAACTAACGGTTAGGACCATCGACGGTGCTTAGTCGTCCGAACCTCTTTTTGAAACTCAATTTTAATCACATCACTTGTATCTTTTCCATAACTAATTTCATTTCTTCGTCTCGAAATATTTCAGGTTAGAGTTTATCTCGTAGAAATACGATGAGATGCATGAGTATTATCGGCATCTCTTAATGAACTCAAATCCTAAGAAATTCCGAGGACGGAATTTTTATAAGGTGGGTAGAATGTAGTGGCCAGTTTTCTTAGAGCACGTTTTTCCGTAATGAAGATTAATTCAAACAATTCCAATAATGACTAAATAATTTTCTTACTATTTTTCGTCGTCCAATCTTAAAATGGATTTTGTATTCGTACTTGAGAGGATACGAATCCATGGCATATTCGTAATTTTCGGTGTAGGTTGTGAAAATTGGTATTTTAGTGTTTGAATAAATTACTCTTCCCTAATTACGTTTACCTTTCTACCGTCTACCAAATATTTTTACTAATTACATTTACTAATTAGTTTTACTATTCTCTAATTACTCTTACCAATTACTATTTACATTTAGTAATTACTTTTACCTTTCACCATGTAATCTTTACTAACTATTTTTCTTGCTAATTACTTTTACTAATGACCATTTTCTAGATACTAATTACCAGTTACATTCATCCCTAATTAATTCTAGATCTAACCCCTTTAATCACCTCCTTTGGCAGGTGAGATCCACCAACATCTTCAACCTTCATCCCCCACTGCCAGCTCCCTTCCATCAAGCTGCTCCCCACTCCATTGTTTTTAACATCAACGACAAGGCAAAATCACCATCGTCTTCCTCAACCCTCCTGCAAACAATTTCAATCTGCAAACATTTCTCGCCCCTGTAAATCATTTTCAAACCCAACCATCCTGCAAACCAATATTCCAAACCAATTCCTCAAATCAGCCCAAACCAAGTTCAACAAATCAATTTCCCCCCTGCAAACAATTTCTCCAAGCCAAGAATCAAAACAGAAATTTTGAGAGGCTGAAATCAATTTCAGTTCTTGCAAAACCCCAAACCCTCCATTCCATCATCTTCCTCCTCCATTCAACCCAAACTGAAATGCAACCCAAATCCCCCATCTAAAACAGTCCTCAAACAGATCAGCCCAAAAAAAAATCAAACCAAAAACTCCCATCAAATTCTTCCCAAAATTAGCTTTCCAAACATACTCAAAACTAAAAACTGGAAATACAATCTCAGATTCAATCGAAAACAAACGGGGACCTAAAAACAAAATCGGATCTGAAAATAAATTTCAGATCGAACTTTCCTCCTCCTCTTCCCATGGTCACATCACCCACCACCTGCCACCTCTACGCCGCGCACCGTCATGCTACTGCTGTGCGCCACCCCGAGGAGCCGCCTGGCCGGAGATCTGCCCCTCCAACAGCCGTAAACCCCGCCGGAGGCCACCCTGGTATGCGCAAACACCGGAGGCCGCGCCTGCAAGCGTCTGAACCCGCCCAGCTGCCTATCCGCCGCCGGAGAAGCCCCCGCGCCACCCGTGCGCCACTGTTGGCCGCGCTTCCCCTCCCCCCTCGCGTAGGTGAAGATCCCCTTCCTCTTGTTTTTCGCACAAGTCTTGTTGCTTGCTGCTGTAAGTTTCAAACAAAAATAAAATAAAATATAAAGAAGAGAGAAACGAAATGGGAAAGAGAGGAGACAGAGAGTGACAGGGGGAAAGAGGTATTAAAAGAGAGGAGTTGGGGGGGATTTTAATATATTATTAATTAAATGAGTAAAAGGATGTGGTAGTTGACAGCCTTGGTATAGGTTTAAGAGAGGATGTGGATTTTATATGCTATTAATTGATTTGTATAAGAAAGAGAGACAACCTTGGGTGATAATATAAAATAAAGGAGAGAGAGTAAAGTTAACATGTTGGGTAGGTGTAGAGTAGGTAATGTTATTGATTGAGATGTTAATATGATGATAATCATGTCATTAACAAGTATCATGTTGTTAATATTAATTAATTAGCTAGTATTAAATTTTAGTAGTTGTCAATAATGTTAGGATAACATTAGAGATTAAAATATGGCTTACCATGCTGATATAAGAGTGATATAATACAATACAGACATCACCCTAACCAGAGAACCCGATAAAATTAGACGAACCCACTTTAGATATTAATTTAATAATGTGTTTGTTTCACGAAATATCTAATTCATTGTTTTATTTAACTAAAACAGAAAACCGTACATACCGATACGCAGTACCCGTCGAGACGAACCCAATGACACCAAAATCATCGAAGTCAGGCAAGTATGCAATTTATATTGAATTTTGGAAGGTAGATACTCTTTTAGCCGTGTGCATGTAAAGCTGTGTAACTCAAAACCTGCACGTGAAATGACGCGTGAAAACACTACCACGACATCCGTGGCTAAAAATGTGATCCAACGGCATATAACTTTCTATACTTTAGTTTAGAACAATAACAAGAAAAATCAACTTTCTGTTCGTTTTCGTTAAACTCGTATGTTCACTCTTTTTGCTAAATTATTGTGAATGCTGTTTTGATACCCTTGTAACATGGAAAATGCTGCATGGAAATAAATGATTATGTTATTAATTGATGCATGCCTTGAAATAATTAACTAGCGTGAGACATCGTGAAATCGTGCGCCTCGAAGGCGAAATCATGATTTTCGTAATGTCATGTTAGTTGGCAAATTCGTGAATTCATGCTTGTAATATGGATACTCTGTCGGTCATGTGTGACTAGTCTGGCTCGTGTTCCAGTAGGGTCACATGTGACTAGTCTGGCTCGTGTTCCAGTATATATCGGTTTAGCGCCTGGCTCGTGTCTAGCACAACATTCTTGGGTGGGGTTAGGGTTGAGCTGCTACTAGGCGTATGACAAGGTACTCTCTTCAAGGGCACCACCCGTATGCGGTGGGTTAGCACCAAACACGGTAGGCCCTGTTGAGTATTGGACTCTCCACCTTGATTTTGATGATGATCAAACACAAATCATTGTGACTAACTCTTGTGATTACAGTTAGCTACAAAGTCACCAATTAGATTCAAGAAGATCAAAAGTGACTACTCATGTTGATTCAAGTAAAGAACTTGGTAGATCAACAAAGGTGAAGCATTGGATTGAAGAACTCAACGTCTACTTCAAACCTCAAGCCAATGGCATCAACAAATGAATGGAGGTTCAATCCAAAGAGAAGAAAGGAATGGATGAGTCAAAAGCTTCGAAGACTATGACGTTCAAGTTATTCAACTAAAAGACTCAAGACCATGAAGATTTATGGAGATCGTCGCCAAAGTAACTTGTTCATCTCAAGCGACGTCCCAAGACTTCCTCAGAACGTGTGATCGCTGTGCCTGGAGCTTCGTTGAAGCTCAAGGAGTATTCATGAAGTCAAGGGATTCGGATTCTCCATGTTGAAGCTTTGAAGACGGTTTGTCGTGTTTACTTTTATGTCTTCTAGCTTCGGTTTAGTAGAATGTTAAGCCTTGAGTAGTACTTGCCTAGAAATCTTCATAACTTTCATATCGTATCTCTAGGATTGCCTTAGAAGCCATTAGAAACTTTCCCGTAGCCTATCGTTTCATTTCACGGCTTCATATGCATCTTAGTTGGTTCAAGAAAGAACCGACCGACTAGATGACGATCTAATCGGTTGGAAATCCTTCTTGAACCGACTAGATATCCTTACTTGATTCAGCCCATTCTCTGTTGGTCAATTAGTCGGTCCAAGAAGGTTCACCGACCGACTAGATGACGATTTAGTCGGTTGGAAATCCTTCTCTGACCGACTAGTTATCCTAATCAATTCAAGACCATTTGTTGACCAATTAGTCGGTCCAAGAAGGCTCACCGACCGACTAAATGACGATCTAGACGGTTGGTGTTTCTTCTCAGACCGACTAGTTTTCCTTGTGAAATTCGACCTTTGTACTGTTGACCAGTTAGTTGGTTCAAGAAGGATGGTTAATGCATTAAAAGCCAATCTAGTCGGTCCAAGAAGGTTCACTGACCGACTAGTTGTCAATCTAGTCGGTTGATGATCCTTCTTAGACCGACTAGTTCTTACCCAGATTTCACCATCTTCTCTATCAACCATCTAATCGGTCCAAGAAGGTTTACTGACCAACTAGTTGTCGATCTAGTCGGTTGATGATCCTTCTTAGACTGACTAGTTCTTACCCAGATTTCACCATCTTCTCTGTCAACCATCTAGTCGGTCCAAGAAGGTTCACTGACCGACTTGTTGTCAATCTAGTCGGTTGATGATCATTCTTAGACCGATTAAGCAGCTTCAGAATAGAGCCGTTGGAGCATTTAATGCCACGAATTTTGTGACCGTTTTCTCTCTTCCCTATATAAGTTTGTGTGCTTCTAACCAGGGATCCAAGGCTGAAATTAGAGACATTTTCATACCTTTGAAGAGAGCCATTCAACTCCAATTCCAAGCTCTCTCATCTCACAAGAATCTCTCTCTTTCTCTTTGAGCACTAATTCCTCAAGAGAGATTCTCATTCCTTGTGAGCTTCTCAAGCTAAGAGCTTGAATCCAAGTCACCAACTCCTCCCTAGCCATCTATTGCTGCTCATCTTGGTGGAGCTAGTGTTTGGTGATCTCATCTTCCTCAAAATCCATTCTTGCCCTATATTGGTAAGTATTTCTCAAGGCATAGGATTTTGTGGTAAGAAGTATTATATTTCATTCTTTATACTTCATATTTGTTGTATACTCACGGTGGTGAGAAGATTGGCTTGATCCCAAGTTGTGGGAGTCAAGATTTCGTTTTACTCTCGGTTTGTGAGAATGTGCTTAGTCCCAGGTTGTGGGATTAAGGTACTTTGCGTGTTCCCGGGTTGTGGGATACACGGACATCGATTGTAGGTCGATTGCACTTGTGGGGTTTTCGCAAGTGGGCTAAAGGAAATCTCTAGCAGTTTGCTAGAGTATCCGGAGGGGATCCGGGTGTTGCTGAAGTAGGGCACCGGTAACAAGTCGGGAAGACTTGGGTGGCACCGAACCAGGATAGATTGCATGTTAGCATTGCTTTATTGCTTGTGTTGTTGCTCACTTATTGTATTCCACATTTGTTGGTTAAGTAGGGTTTTATTTGGCGTAATTTCCTTATAATTCTATTAAACACTATTCACCCCTAGTGTTTATTACTCATAGCACATGGTCACTACAATTGGTATCAGAGCGAGGTTATAGCTATGGCAACCAACAACAACAACACACGATGCCCTCTTCCACCATATCTCCTCGGGCCCAATTATCAAAGTTGGTGCATAAAGATGAAGGCCTATATTCAATCCATCGATAAGGATTATTGGAAACTTGTGGAGAAGCCCCTTCGTGCACCTACCACTCCCGAACATGAATGGACAAATAAGCAAAAAGAATTGGCGGGGAAACATCAAGAGGTAATGGATATCTTGCTTGATTATTTAACTTATGACATTCTTATGCATGTGTCCAAGGCAACAACGGCATATCAAATATGGCATATGCTATCAGAGCAAGAAGAATCCACCTCGGAGTGTTCTTCCTCCAATGATGAAAGGGATTCATTCATGGGCTTGATGGCACGAGAGGACGACTCTAGAGTACGACCGGAATCCCTCCAAAAAGGAATCTGTGATACGCGGGGTCAAATCCTCCCGAAATCCCTCCAGGAAGGAGTTCGCGATCCGCGAGGCCCGGATCTCATCATAGCCCCTCACGACTTTGGCAACTAGCCGCTCGAGGTTTGCTAATCTCAGGGAAGCAATCTCAGAACACAGCTTGTCTCTTTCCTTCCTATGCTCCTCCTGGATAAGAGACAACGCCTCCCTAACCTCCTCTGCAGACTCTTCAACTGCCGACCGAGAGGCGTCGGTGACCATCAATGCCTCCTTCAACCTCCCGACCTCCGATGTCAGCTCGGCAACCTTGAGGAGCATAGACCGCAACTCCTCGCGGGCCCTTTCAACCGCTATCATATCGCATCCACCCTCAGCAGTTCACGTTCGAGGGTTGCCTCACCCTCGGCCATCTGTACCGAGTGCCACCGCATCGCGATAGACATCGAGGACATCAGTAAGACAAAGGAGTCAAGAACATTTGGAACTGCTAGGAGATAAAAAAGGAGTGAGGAGAACAACCTGCTGGCTCTGCCATACCATGCTATCTGCCAAGTTCTCGAGACCGACTTTTTCTATGAGGTTGCGATCCATCGGAAGGATGGAGTTCTGTGCCAGGTGACCGGCTACGCTGCAGTCCGTAAAGACTGATTAGCTATATAATGTCTCAGGGACAGGCTCGAGCACCAACGATATCCGAGTGGGATCGACGGGAGTCAATTCAGCTCGGCTGAGATGGGAAACCTCTTCAGGTACCTGATGCCCCCCCCCCCCCCCCCCCCGAGGATAGATGACGGCTCCCGAGCTGCCATCTCAGTGCCTCTTCATTTCATCCTCTTCTTGGGTGTTTCAAAACAGGAGGGAGAGCACCCTCTCTTCTTTCGGCGGTCCCCGACCAGCTCAGGCTCAGAGGAGCCCCCCTCGGAACTGGCTGATCCCCCCGGCGCGGGGATCGGGTCGTCAGAAATATCGATCAGACCTCCCACAACTAGGGAAGGGCTCACGGTAGCTGAAGCCAGAATCAGGCGAGCATCCACTAACCTCAATGTCCTGATCGACGGCTCAGTTACCCGTTGCATCTCTTCCTCTGAGCGGCTCAACGCATGACCAGTGGAATCTCCCCGAGAGCTCTGGAAGCCCCGACGAATGAGTTGATATACATCGAAGGGGTGCTTAAACTCCTGACCAGCCATTTCTACAGAAAAGATGAGAATCAGGATAAGCTAAAGAGAATAGCAAAATCTCAGTATTGCCTTTACCAGGAGAATATAATACTCTCTTAAGAAGGATATCATCTAACAGGGCCCAGACCGATCTCTCATCCCTAGGCAAGGCCATCAGAAAGGCGACCGCAGCTTGGTCGGCCTCAAAAAGAGTCAACACCAATTAATATGTGCCCAAGCGTCCCCATCAAGTGAGGATTTCGGCGTTCCCCGAAAAAGTGATGAAAACAAAGTCATTTTTCCTAACACCGACCCAGCGGGGCAAACCCAACAGGAATCACATCCCCTTCCTAGCAGCGATGTGAAGCCATGTCCCAGAGAAAACGAGCTGAACCCGGTGGAAATAGAAGAAGAGCAGCAAGGTCGGCACTAACCCATGCAATTGGTAGATCACGACAAATCTGACTAAAGAAGGGATCAAGTACCGGGTTAGCTGGCACAGAGATGCCTGTAACGAGGTCAATACCTGGATAATGAATGGGTGAAGACGAAAACAAATCCCCAGCCAAAACATCTCGGTATGCACCCTAGCCTCGCAGGCCCCAGGAAAGCAGATCCTTTCCTCGAGAAACGGGACCCAAACCTCGTACAGATAAATGAGACATTCTGCCCTAATCTTCTCAACTGCGGAACAGGAGATGGAGGAGAACACGTTGAGAACCGCTGTAGGGACGCAAGATCCCTTTGCCCCGGATGGACCCCTCCGCCGGATCAAATCATCAAAGAGTAAACCTTCTCCTTTTGGGGGAGGCATGGGCACATCCTTGAACTCAGGAATCGGGGGAGCTTCAACCGCCGCGATGGGATCGTCGGCTCCAAACGTGTCCCAAATCCTCAACACCCTCTCTATGAACGAAGATAAGAGAAGGAGTTACCTAGCGAGAACTGAGGAGAGGACGTGAAGGCAAGACAAGCAAGGGAATTCTCCAACGACGGGGAAGAACAAGAGCAAGACCAAGAAGCACGAAGAAGACGCCCCACTAAACCCTGCCATTTTATACGGGTGGTGACTTCAAATCCAGACCGACCCAGAGGGGGCACATGTCAACATCCTTGAGGATGAGACTCTCCGAATCCCACATCCAAGGGGTGGGGGAATTCTCGGCGTTTAATCGCCATGATGATCTTCATTTAAGGTGCCGCCTCGACTAACGCGCTTGTCAAATCCACACGTAGCACATCCCTCGGACCGAACCACCATAACTGAACGGTCCGAGAGATGGGGGCAATTGATACAATCCCCGAATGGGTTGAAGAAAAGCAGGCAGACCGTTTGACCCAAGACCGCCCCAGGCTCAGCCCAAGGGTCCCACGGGCGGATCGGGACGTCTCGGCCCGAGACCACAGCCCAAAAGGCTGTTGACTTCCTGTGAGTAAGGAAACCCCTCCTCGGATCATGCATGCCTTGATCGCCATTCAAGGAACCATCAAGCCTGCTTTGATCACCATTCAAGGGACCATCAATGCGGATGGGCACGAAGGGAAGAACGGTAAAATGCCATGAAGGCGTTGACATACAGGACTCCTATAAGAAGTCCGAAAAATGGAAGACGAAGGGACCTAATCCTGGATATCTGACACTTATTTATTCCATCTCCTCAGACCTTCCTCCACCTTATATTTCTCCTCCACAGCTCGGCTCGAGAACTCGTGCTTGGTCTCTTTGCAAACCAAGCCCGATTCCACCGAACACTTATCAGACAAAATCTGACTTGGGTATCGTAGGGGACTTGGTCGGAACCAAGGTCCGACCCCCTGACGAGTCTCTCGTTTTGCAGGCCAAAGGAGACGTCATCTCATCGAAGCTTCCCTTTGGCATACCGTCGGTCGTTTCCAAGCACACCACACATCCTGGGTCCACTCGATCGACCGATCCCGGAGGTCGTCTTCACCCCACCGAAGCTACCCTTTTGCACATTGTCGCTCGGTTCCGAGCATTCCTACAGAAGAGAACGCTCGGCTGATCACCCCTAAAGGCCGTCATTGTCACTCGAGACAGCGACGACCCTCAGACCTCCGAACTATCATCCAGTGGTGAGAAAACACCCCGAAACACATACCACATATGCTGGAGTCGACTATACAATGGGAAGTGAAAAAGTGGATCCCTACTTCTCTACTGTGTGAGTCCCTAGATGATTGGTTTTCTTACAATACCCTTTGACTTATTGTAACAACTCGTTTTCATCAACACATCTAATTACGTATTTTCAAACTTTTTAAAACTATTTTATAATGGTTAGTCAGGAGTATATATCAAAAATGATTTCAAAAATTTCTTATAAAAATATTTTGAAGCATTAAACTAGTTATATTGTATTTCAGTAAGTTCGAATTTCATCAAATAACTCTAAACAATTTTCATAAAAATTGTTTTTCAATTATTACTGTTTTGGCTTAATGAATTAATCTACCATACAAACATCAGTAAAACACTTTCAAACTTCTACAGTATCATCATATGATCATTTAGGGCTCCCCATTTTAATTTCGTAATTTTCTGATATCAAATCGACCTAGAACCTGCAAACCCGCTTCCTAAACGTTTTGGCCAAAAACTAGTATCTTTGTAGCTCAAACCCCGAAATAGATCTCGTATTCGCGATCCTCGCGATGATACGATCCTGTGGTATGTTTTCGTAATTTTTCGGATTCGTATGCAAAAACGGGGTTGTATTCCTCCGCTTTTGCTAATTACTTTCACTAATGACATTTTTACATTTACTAACTAACTTTTTACCTAATACTTCTACCCTAATCCCCCAACCACCCTCTTAACCCACCTTCCTTAGCTGGTGAGATCCAATAATTTTGGATCTCACCCAACCCTTTGTCCCCCTCCTAATTACAAGTTTGCCATTAGCTAATCCCTATATAAACCCCCCTTCATATTAACCCACACACTGTATCCTCTCACTCTCTCTTTTTATTTTGTTTACCTTTCGAAAAACCCAGACTCTCCTCCCTATCGTTCAAATTTCCCCAGCCCGCAAAACCCATTCCCTCTTCCCGTTCTCCCCTCTCAACTCCCTCCCTCCCTCCTGCGACCCACAGCCGCCGCACCGCGTCCTCCGACGACGAACCACCGTAGCCGTCGCAACCCCCGCCTCTCTCCTACGCTCTGCCTCCCTCCGCCATAGGCACGCACCCATAGCCCCCTCTCGCTCTCCGCCACCAGTGCGTCGAGCGCCCCGCTCTCGCTCCGCTATCAGCCCCTGCCGTGCCTGCCATCAACCGCTCCCCACTGCCGCCTCAGACGCCCCGAAGACCACGCCGCCGCCACCTTCGATTTCAACGCCGTCGAGCTCCGATCACTCGCTCTCGCTGCGTCCCCCGGAGCCCGCTTAGTAGCTGCCATGTTTTGAGTCGCCACCGCTATCGTCCGCTGGCGCTGGTGCGCCGCCTATGACACCGTCAGTCGTCGCCTCGTCACGCACCCTGATCGCGTTCGAGTGTACACCCGAAAAACTACTTGTAGTTTTACCGCAAGCGCATGATGTAGCGGCGAGCGGGTATCGAACTCAGGGAAGACAAATGACCGTGTCTCTTTCCAATCACCTAGCTATCAAGAGAATCGAGAATAGTTTGGGGTATAACAGTCACAATTGTTCAAATATAAAGAGAAATATCAATTTAATAAAACATCTAGGGATAGGGAATCCCCACTACGGACCGTCTCTCATCCTTGTGATTCATAAGTTTCATTGTTGCTAAACTTGAATATAGGTGAACTAGTCGCAACTTAATGTAGAACCAAGCTCACGCCCTCGCGCTATTGCCGGTTTATAGCAAACTTAGGGTAGAGCCCACTCTCGTGCAAACCCTAGCCTAAGCCGCTAGAGTGAAGAACGACATCATTGTTCAATCGTATCCTGAGCCCACCCTCGTGCAAACTCGAGCTACGACCTAGGTTATAATAGTTCCTATCCGTCCAATCTCTTGCAAACGAATATTGGTATAGATTCACAATTAAAAATCCTGGTTTTGGTCCAATCTCTTGCAAACCAAATCTAGAGAAATCCAATTGTCAATCTAAATCGAATATCTAGGCCTTCTTATCAATTGTGATCCAATCTCTTGTAAATCCCAATCGATATGAATTCCTAGCTATCCGTAATTAATCAATTACAACCTAACCCTAATCAATTCTAGCAACAATTCTACAAATTCATCACAATTTAGAAATAGGGTCCATAGGGTTCATCCCTACGCCCTAAGACGACGGCACTACTCACTAGACATCATGCAAATCTCAGAAAAATCAACAATAATATCGGCACAATTCATTGCAAAAGAGAAATAATGCATAAAAAATGAGTTTTTAATGGGAATAGACAAACCAAAGTAGATGCCAATGATTTCCAGCTGAGAATTCACCAAAGAGTAGCCGTCAAAATACTAAAAGAAAGTCTAAAAATTAATTGTTCAAAAAGCTCTCTAAACTAGGGCAAAAACTGGGTTTAAATACCCTCTAAAATCGTCCAAAAATTCGTGACCAAACTGCCCCTGCGCAGCCCAGAAATCGCAACCCTAGCAGCAGGCGGAGCGGTTCACTCGGCCGAGTGACCCTTGGCACTCGGCCGAGTGACAAACTCTGTAAAAAACAGTAACTTCGGATGTTTCAGGGTCTGTCTTCGGGGGATGGCTCGGCAGAGTGGCTTTCATCATTCGGCCGAGTGAGCATTCGTACTCGGCCGAGTAGGCCTCCAATGGATCTCTGAAAATTGCAGCAACTTCGGCCTTTTCTCTGGACAAATTCCCTGTACCACTCGGGCGAGTGAGCTTTCTCACTCGGCCGAGTAGGATTTCTTCGGTTGGCCGAGTATACGCTGAAAAACTCCGTGTGCGTATCCGTTCTGGTCGGTCGAGTGGGACTTCTTGTTCGGCCGAGTGGCTGTTGTACTCGGCCGAGTGATGTGCTGTTGTGCTTGTTTCTTCTTCTTTTTGCCTCCTCGTCGCTCCTATTGATTTCCTTCTTCTTCCGCTCATCCTCCATCGTTGATAAGCCCTCAAATGAGCCGTGGGTGACACTCCTAAGCGCTTGCAAAACCATTGATCTCAAAATCGCTCCAAATTACTCAATATTTCTTGAAATACGACAAAAATAAGAAATAGTGAAAAATATCGCAATATTGTCGAATAATAATGAAAAAAGTGATATTGGCGATCAAAACGGCATGCAAACATGCAGAAAAAAGGTATAAAATATGGAGTGATCACACCCCTGCCCCGTCGACGACGACGAAGAGTCCCCCGTCGCCCCCGTGCACAGCTTCAAGTGAAGAAGAGCGGAGGTGAGTGATTTTTAAACGTATTAATTTTTATACAAAAACGTATTTTCCTATATATACGCATATACGTATATATAAATGGGTTTTAATAGTTTTAAATTGATAGTAAATTATATATGGGTCGAAAAAATGCAAGGCTAGCTTCAGAAAATCAGAAATGACATTCTGGATCCAATGATGCTAGTTTCATCTTAATCAGACCAGTAGTTTTTCCAGAATAAAATTTTAAGACTAAAACTTAAATACGTCGTTTTCACTTAAAAATCCATAACTTGTTATTTTCACGTAAACTGATACGTGAGAAAAATATATGTTGTAGCACTCTTCGAGACAGTCGTTTTGACAACTCACTTGAACCATTCTGATATGTATTTCATATAGAATAAATTATTGAATAATTACGTTACTGTTGTAAAGGGAAAAGTAGGGAAATAGGTGTAGGGGGTTAAGAGCCCCTCTACCCTCATATTTATAGCTTTCAATGGTGGGCCGAATACCCAATGGGCCTCATGGGCCTATTCATAAAACTTCCCCTTATCCAACCAACATTGAATAAGAGGTGGATTCTTCAGGATCCGAGTTAGGATAACTGCCTTGTTAAATAAAGAACAGTTAATCCATAACTTTTCCTATTTTAGGGATGTGTCTAGGGGTGGATACTTCAGGATCCAGAGTCAACGAGGTTGTCTCGTCAAAACCTTGACTACGGAAAACCCTGTGGGAAAAAACCAGTAGCCAAGGGAAAAGAGTACAACTCTGCAGTTGACTCCCCCTCATCTGACCAATCTTCAGGCTTGCAGAATTCCTATGAATCTATACATCAGTCTCCTATGTATCTATGAGTTCATAGTCCTCTCATCCTTACCCAGTTTACATTTTCTCACTCTCCTCATCCCAATCACATATACAAGTTTCTCAAAGATACTAGTAGGCAGGGATTTGGTAAGCAAATCCGCCAAGTTATTACATGATTGGATCTTCTATACCTCAATCTGCTTTTGCTTCTGAAGGTCGTGCGTCCAGAAGAACTTGGGGGAGATATGCTTTGTCTTGTAGCCTTTGATGTAGCCGTCCTGTAGCTGGGCTATACATGTTGCATTGTCTTCATGGAGAGGAGTAGGTGCAAGTACACAGGTCATCAGGCCGGTGGAGGTGAGAATATGCTGGATCACAGATCGTAGCCAGAAACTCTCCTTGCTTTCTTCATGGATCGCTAAAAGTTCCGAGTGAGTGGATGAGACGGTTGTCATGGTCTGCTTTACGGATCTCCAGGATATAACAGTGCCGCCATATGTAAACATATATCCGGTCTGAGACTTCTCTATATGAGGATCGGACCTGTATCCTGCATCAGCATAACCAACTAAACCAGTTGATGCCCTATTCCTGTAGAATAGACCAAAGTCTATGGACCCTTGGAGTTAGCGCAGAAGATGCTTGACTCCGGCCCAGTGTCGCTGTATAGGTGCAGTACTATATCTGGCTAGTAAGTTTAACTGCAAATGCTATGTCAGGGCGAGTGCAGTTAGCCAGGTAAAGGAGTGCACCGATAGCACTTAGATAAGGCACTTAAGGGCCTAGTACTTCCTCCCCCTCTTCCAGCGGCCGGAAGGGGTCTTTATGCACATCCAATGATCTGACGACCATTGGGGTGCTGAGGGGGTGGCACTTATCCATTTGAAACGTTTTCAATAAGTTCGATGTGTAAGTTGACTGATGTAACAGGATCCCATTGTTAAGATGCTCTATTTGAAGACCTAAACAGAATTTTGACTTTCCGAGGTCTTTCATCTCAAATGTTTCTGTCAGGCTTCTAGAAATCTCGGCGATCTCTTCAGGAGATCCGATGAGGTTCAAGTAGTCTACATAGACGGCTATAATGACAAATCTTGTTCCCTTTGCTCTTATGAAGATGCAAGGATAGACTGGGTCATTTGTAAATAATTGTTTTGCAAGGAAGTCGCTTAGTCTGTTATACCACATCCTTCCGGATTGTTTTAGACCATACAATGATCTTTGCAGTTTCACTGAGTAGATGTCACGTTGTCTCTCTTTTAGTACTGCAGGCAAGGAATAACCGTCAGGTAATCTCATATAGATGTCTCGGTCTAAGTTGCCATATAGGTATGCAGTCACGACGTCCATAAGCTGCATATCTAAACCCTCTTGGCCTGTCAAGCCAATGAGGAATCGGAAGGTGATCGCGTCCATGACCGAGGAGTATGTGGCTTCAAAATCCACCCCTGGACGTTGGGTAAAACCCTGCACTACACGCCTTGCTTTGTAGCGAACGATCTCATTCTGTTCATTTCATTTTCTAACAAATACCCATTTATAACCCACAAGTTATACACATTTTGGTGTCTGGACTATAGGTCCGAAGACCTTGCGTTTGGTGAGTGAATCCAACTCCACTCCTATTGCTGCTTTCCACTTTGGCCAATCATCTCTGCTTTGACATTCTGTCAGAGAGCGTGGTTCAATATCATCGTCATAGTACGTGACGTTGATGGCAATATTACACGCAAATGTGTCATCTATGGTTGTGCTCTTTCTATCCCAATACTCCTCAGTTCGTACATAGTGTATCGAAACTTCATTTTCTCCCGGTTTTTCCTCTGTTTGAGAGTTTGGGAGAGATGGGGTAGCATGGCTTATAGTAGCTTCCTGTGGTGGTATTTGTTTACCATTGCCAAGGGTCCTACTCTTTCGAGGGACTTGGTCCTTGGATCCCGGTGGTCGTCCTCTCTTTTTGAGAGGTCCAACCATTTCTGCTGCAGGCGGATTGCATCTATTTTGTGGTATGTCAATCCTAACTGGAGTGTTAGTAGCAGGGACGTGTGATCTGACAATCTTCTGGTTGTCAGTAAATTTGTCCGACAAGAGATGGACAATGTTTTGGATATGGAGAATCTTCAGGACCTCCTCCTCACACTGGCTTGTGGGCGGATCAAAGTGACATAATGCCTTTGTATCCCAAGTAATACAATCTGAAGCTTCGGGCTTCTTTGTTTGTGAGCCTAGTCTTGGGAATGATGTTTTATCAAATTCACAGTCTTCTAGACGTGCCTTGAAAACATCCCCCGTAAGGGGTTCTAGGAATCTTATTATGGAAGGGGTGTCAAACCCAACATAAATGCCTAGGCGACGTTATGGACCCATCTTTGTCCTTTGTGGTGGTGCTATGAGGACGTATACTGCACAACCAAATATTCTCAAGTGTGAGACAATTGGTGGGGATCCAAGTGCTAGTTGCATTGGAGAAGATGACTGACCTCCAGAAGGTCTTAATTTTATTAAAGATGCAGCATGCAAAATTGCATGACCCCATGCATTCACTGGCAGCTGGGATTGAAGTAATAATGGACAAGCAATCCATTGCAGTCTCTTAATTAGAGAGTCTGCTAACCCATTTTGGGTGTGAACATGCGCTACAGGATGTTCGACTTCAATTCCCTGTGCTTGGCAATAGTCTAGAAAGACTTGTGATGTAAACTCCCCCACATTGTCCAGACGAAGTTTCTTTATCTGGTAGTCGGGGAAGTGGGCCCGTAACCTGATTATCAGAGCTAAAAGCTTAGACAGTGCAAGGTTTGGGTGGACAGTAGACACACATGTGACCACTTAGTAGATGCGTCAATCAGGACCATAAAGTACCTGAACGGACCACTTAATGGGTGTATAGGCCCACAAATGTCTCTGTGAATTCTTTCCAGAAAACTTGGAGACTCCATGTCCACTTTCAGTGGAGAGGGTCTCGTAATCAGTTTACCCTTGTAACAGGGTGGACATGAGATTTTACCTTTTTGAAGAATCTTCAGGTTCTTCAAGTTTATACCCGTGGAGCTTTTTATGATGTGATACATCATAACTGATCCAGGGTGTCCCAGTCTACTATGCCAGAGTTGGAATTCTGGTGTTTGGGGGCACTGCAGGTGCTCCGCCATTGATATTTCTGGAGTTTGTATACTTATTTGGTAGAGTCCCGAGGGGAGTCCCTTGAAACGTTCCATAATGGTTTTTGAACCATTTGTAAGAGACATTACAAGCAAGTATTCCCTTTCATTTTCCTCGACCGTCTCTATGTGATATCCGTTTAAATGGATATCTTTGAAGCTTAGGAGGTTTCGGATGAATTTAGGGGAGTATAACGCATTCCTAAGTGTGATTTGTGTGTTACCGGGGAGCAATATGATTGCTTTCCATGATCCTTTGATTATGTTAGCTGGTCCTGAGATTGTTCTCAGTGGACCAAAGTAGCTACTTATGCTCGTGAAGTAGTCTATGTTTTGAAGGATCGAGTGCGTCGATGCACTGTCCACTGGGCAAATTGATTCCATATCGATATTAAGAAAGACATTTAAGCAATAAATAATATGAAAAAGAAAAGATCTACTTTCATTTAAGGTGCTCAAATAAATGTTCAACATGGAATAAAAGCTAGATTGATGCATAAAAATGGAAGATACCGTGCTAGCAATTAAAATTGTTCATGGTCCAGAACTAGAGAGTGTCGTCTCCCACGAAATCTTCAGGAGTCCATGAGGTCTCTGGCAACGCTGTGCTCTCTATCAGGTTTGTCTCAGCTCGAGGCTTGATGCTTGCCTGGTAAAGGTCCTGTAGGTGTTTCTGGGTGCGGCAGATTCTGGACCATTGGCCCGTCATTCCGCATTTGGAGCACTTATCCTCCCAGTCTTTCTTGGGAGTACCACCTTTGGACGTCCACTTGTGCTTATTTTCCACGAACTTCTGGCTCTGAGGAGGAGCTTGGGGAGTGGCCTTCTTCCGTTTCTTCTGTTCTTTCCATTTCTGGAATTTTGCCTTTTCGTCCATCTTCTTCTTCTGGGAAGACTGGAAGTGTGCCTCTGCAGGAGGTGGCAGTGGAGCGGAGCCAGGAGGGCGCAGGTTGTGAGTGGCAACCAACAAATCCCTATTCTGTTCAGCCATTAGTAGGCATGAAAGCAGATCAGAGTATTTCGTGAACTTCCTCTTACGGTATTGTTCCATAAGGATCATGTCCTTCTCGTGGAAAGACGTAAACGTCTTTTCCAGCAACATTCTCTCCGTCACCGTTTCACCACACAGCTTTAGGCATGAGGTGATACGGAAGAGTGTTGAGTTGTACTCCGCTACGGATTTGTAATCCTGTATGCGGAGGTGAGTCCACTCGTACTACAGACGTGGGAGTATGACATCCCTCTGATGCCTGTACCTCTCCTCAAGTGCGTCCCACAGTTCGTAAGGATCCTCAACAATAAGATACTCGTCCTTCAGGGTCGAGTCTAAATGTTTCCTGATATAGATACTAGCTTTCGCCTTTAGTATATCAGAAAATTCTTCTGTCTGAGGTGCTTCTTTGGAAGCATTCTTTTGAGCTGTGGCAGTACTTGTTGTTGCCTTCTCAGTGGGTGTCAGACTGAACCCATGAGATCGCAGATGGAACTTCAGGTCCAACTGCCAACTCAAGTAGTTCGACCCATCGGCCTTCAGGACCGAGAAATCGACATTCGCAAGTCTGGCCATTAATTGATCGAGCAATATAAAATAGCATGGATTATTAAACTGTAAAAACAATTAGACATCCACACATGTATTTTTACCATTTTCATAAAGAAAATTAACATTCATGCATGCTTTTTAACATTTTCATATCGTGAATTTAAAGAAAAAACTTAACATCCATGCATGCTTTTTAACATTTTCATATTAACATTAAACTAGCATGAAGAGAGGTTAACATCCACGCATTTAATGTATAAGCAATAAAAATAAGTTAGGACTATGGGGATCAGCCAACCAACACCGAAACGAAAAATACAGTCCGAAGTTACATCAAAAAATTGCATGAAAGAATAAATACAACTCGGGAACTTCAGAGAGAAGCCCCTTTCTTCTTTGTGCATACGCCTTCAGCTCCTTTTTGGTGTCCTCAGGTCTTCTTTTTACATATATTTCCTCACTTACAAATTTCTCTCAAAAAGAAAAAATTGCAGAAGAGAAAAGATGTCGGAAACATGGCTGTTCCCTAAAAACATAGCATAATCGCACATCCACACAGATAATATATGAAAAATATACAACCACGTAGATAATCACATCACAGGCATGTAAAGATTAATTAAATAATCTAAATAGTGTGTGACGTGCTAAAAATATTTTTGAAAAACTTTTTACATTTGATCCATATTTTTAATGTTTTATTTTCCGCTTTAACCCTTTTTATAAAGTTTAGAATTTCTTTAATTATTTAGGGCTTTTGGGGCCAAAAATAAAAAAGGAAAAATTGTTTTGTAAACGGGCTAATTTTCAGACTTTTTGGGCCATGAAAACTAGGGGTGTGCACGGGTACATGGTACCCAGATACCCGATTGGAACCTATCCTAACGGGTAGGTTCTGGGTAGATAGTTATCGGTTCCGGGTAGGTTCCGGGTAGGAAAATTTGGAACCGACGGGTATCGGGTCCGGGTCCGGTTCCCGTCTATAGAAAACGGGTACCCAGAACCGGAACCGATATTTTATATATATATAAATTTTTATATATTATAATATTAAGTATCAAAATATATAAGAGTGATCCACCCTGGCTGTATCTAATTTGAACTTATAATATTAGTGAGTACAACTTGCATCCTGAAGTTTTGAACAACGTGTAAGTTCATTAAACAATGCACTTGAATCAAAGATCATATTGTTCTCTTATGCATTCAAAAGATCAGTAGAGGTAAACGTGAATCATTCTTCCATATGTCTAACTTTATCTAGTAGAAATGACGGGTGAGTATGCATTTATCACTGAAGAAAGAGACTAGAGACAATATTTTACTTCCAGATTGATTTTTATTCATGCGTATTTGAGATAATTGTTATGCACAGATCATTTGGAAATCATTGTTCGTAATGCCTCACAAATTAGATTTTTTTACAGGGTACCCGGAACCTACCCGGAACCATAGGGTCCGGGTAGGGTCCGGGTATAGAGTTCAACTGGGTAGGTTCCGGGTCCAAATTTTAGGAACCGGTCCCTTACCGGGTAGGGTCCGGGTAACATGAAAAAAACAGGGTACCCGGACCCGCACACCCCTAATGAAAACAGCCCATTAGGGTTAATTGGGCATCTCTTAAAAAAATGGCCCGTTAAGGGCTAGGGTTTCCGAAAAACCCGAGGCGGGGGGGGGGGGGGGGGGGGGGGGGGGCGACGTGCCGCCGCGACGGCTGGCTGCACAAAGGGGCGCAGCCGTCGTGGCAGAGGCTGGCCGCGGCTGCGGGCTGCGGCCTGAGGCCGTGGCACAGGGCCGCGGCCGCCACGGCCCGCGGCTGCTGGCTGCGGCCTATGGCCGCGGTGTTTGAGCCACCGGCAGCGCTTGTGGAGCGCCGCTGTTTCGCCCTTCGGGCGTGCGGGGGTATGGATCAAGGTTTAGGGGAAAACAGATTTTTCAAGCATTTAGATCTCTAAAAAACCGATTTTTATTGTTTTTAGACATGCGGATTTAAATAAAAATGTGATTTTACCATGTTTTTAAACTTTTTGATCCTAAAACATGCAGATCTACAGGAAACGCAAGTTTAGATCTAAAAAGTTTTGAGATTTACCTCTAGATTCGACAAGGGAATCTAGACAACGATGGGTGAAGGATGCCCTTTTCGCTCCCCATTGAGAAGATTACGATCTTCTTAGACTGAGCGGTTGATGGATCTCCTTCCTCGCGCGTCGCCGCCTTTTCCAACGAGCGTGATCGTGCTGATAACGGGTTGTGAAGGGAAAAGTAGGGAAATAGGTGTAGGGGGTTAAGTTCCCATCTACCCTCATATTTATAGCTTTCAATGGTGGGCCGGATACCCAATGGGCCTCATGGGCCTATTCATAACAGTTACTTAATTAAAATTAGTTTTTAAATTGATTTTTGAGCTTTTAAAAATTATAAAATTACCAAAAGCTTCTGAAAAATATTTCCTCCTTTAATAAAATTATTTTTCTCATATCTAGCCTATATAAAAATTTAGAACTCTTTTCGACAACGTTTCAATCAGTTTTAAAAATCAAAACGATCAAATTATTTAGATAGGAAATACCGTGTTCTTTAACCAATTATTCTTGTGTTTTCAGGTACCAGTTCTTGTGCACCAACTCCAGTGGAAGCCATAGATTTAGTCCCAGCTTGCTACGACGATATCGAAATCAGTAAGTCACGACAAATTCTAGATTTAGAAAATTAGCTAGTGTACTCGTACTAACTTAAGAACACCACTATAGCCTTAGACCGGCTACTTGACTGGAACTAAACTAGAGACCTAATCTAATAGGAAAGTAATCAACTACAGATTACTTTGCCAACTTTCAACTTTGGTGGTTGTAGCACACAACCATCAACTTGGGTAAATTGTGTGCTAAACAACACTACCACATGCTCGAAGCATGGAATAGACACCTCGAATGTTGGACTTATCATTATCCTCTAATTCCTTAGCATCCACTGTGTTTTGGCACAGTCTGCTTTGTAATGAGTTCCTACTTTCTGGTTTTCAGTAAGAAAGTCAACCAGTGGTCTTGGTTTGACTAGCATCATGTGATACACCGTATGGAACATCTTGTGGAACATCCCGTATAACACTTGACACTTCACTGGGTTTTTTGGGGTAACTCATAGTTTGAAAGAGTGTGAGAGTGACTAGAGTTCATCTACATGTCTAGCTGCCTGGGTTTTGACATCCTGTCTAGCTGCCTGTGTTTCGACAAACATAAATATGCTGTTATGTCAACATCCTGTCTATATGCATGTGTTTCGACATTCGTCAGGGTAAGCACACCCGAGCAAGAGATGAACTCAATAGTCACATATTATACTCTCCGACTTGAGTCACGTAGTTCTAGTATAGCTTGCACGATCACTTCTTTGCAGTACATGCACTTTACCTACTACACCTGTGCAGTCACAGTATTTTACTTGTCGTACTTTTAGCTACAGCATTAGCATGTTTCACTTGCTTAGCCTGCTTTACACTTGCTCTACCACAGTACAATTGTTCTCTCCTTTCAATTCTGTTTACTTTTACTACTCAGTTGTGTACAATTGTTGCTCAGTACTTTACATTTCACTCTAGTCTGTTTGTACATACTTGTGCACTGCTTTTTTTCTATATTTGGAATTTTTGTGACTTACCTACGGTTCTATTTATGGCATCGGTAGACGACGACCTGATCGAGGAAGTTGCCCCCGAGTTCGAGGAGCCTAAGTTTGACACGGAGGCTGCAGAGTTTTAGTTGCTCGTGTTGGTGTATGTGTTCTATTTTGTATTTTCCTTTCTCATTTCCTTTCTGTACTTCCTTTATGTATTTTGTGAGAGAGTGTTGGTTGCTGTTGTACTTTAAATTTGGACTGCAATAACGTATGTACGCTGGTTTGAGTATTTGGTACATCTCTGGATTGTGACTATACTGATTTCACTGGTAAACTGCAGACTTGCAAATAAATCAAATAAATAATGGCCCCCTTAGAGCGGATCGTTACACTTATTGACTGGTATTCAAAGTCTCAGTCTTGGTGATAGTTACCTTACCCTATTTCTTATTACCATGATTGATTCGGTTTAAAAGGATATGACTAGAAAAACAGCCGAGTTAAGACTTTAGAGTGCAAAGGAAGGGCTAAATTTGTTGATATGTAGGTTAATGATCTCAAAGACCGGTCAATTTGTATGATATAGAGACATCAATGTGGAGGTGTTTAAGTATTTTTCAAGAGCATATAAATGAAAAGATTGATCAGAAATACTTAAACTGATATAACAAGCTAGATCTAAAGTATTATTAGTAACAATTTTTTTAGAGGATTGGATTACATAGAAGGCAGTTGTGTATCTCTAACCAGTGTACAACAAGATTACATATATTTGTTTATTGGTCACACGACCAAGTTACTAAGTATGAAAAAGTCTTCTTTACTTGTTGTTTCTGTAACAACAATTCCATTATGTGCAAGTGAGAGATGTGGGAATTGGGTACACCCATGCAGGTTTTAACCCGAGGGGTAAAATGTAACAATTAAATGATTGATGTGCTTATATGTAATTTTAATTAAACTTTGTGGGCTAATTAAAATTAAGAGAATGTAAGAGTTCCTAATGTAAATTTGTAATCCTAACAACCCTACCGTTGGAGAAACGTTGTTTTTACAATGTAAGGAGTCCAATGTTAATTCACTTCTCTCACCGTATTCCTATAAATAACAATCTATTCCTCATGTGAAAGTGACGCTCTCTGATACGTTGTTTTACGTTTTTTTTCTCCCAACAAACGGAAGAAGAAAGACATAGGGTGATCTTGGTTGTGAAATAGTGCTTCGGTTTTTCTACGTGATTCCAAGCCCAATCCAGAAAGCATCGTAATTCCGCTTCTCGATCCTAATTCCACTGTCGAAGAAGGTAATGTGTTGATCTTCGTGATTTTCCATCAGGACGGGTCCCTATGAACGGGCTCAGATCTGAACAGCAACCCATTACGTCCAACAATATCATGAAACATGGTTGGTTACAATTTGAAAGAACACCATGGATTTGGAGAGAAACGGAAACGTTCCTTAACATATCAGAAAGAGTTGTGCTATATACATCTCCAAAGTAAGGGGTGTATATTGTTTTTTGTGCCAAACATTATCAAAATTAGAAGGGAAAGGGAGAGGAGACAAATGAGATGACATATCCTGAATGAAACAGTATAAACCCCTTACTTTGGGGGAAGAAATCACATGCGTCTCATAGGAAAACAAAACCGGACAAACATACTATGTTTTAATAATTAAAATTTTTAATGCATTTAGATATAACGAAAATTAATACATGATTATTAGCTGCAGAGTTAAAAATTTTAAAATTGTTGTGAATGGAAATAACCAGAGTCGGTTAGGATTGCAGGCATCTTAGAGATACGCCCATATCTATGTATTCAATGTATCTACTCTCCTACCATACCTATAAATAAAGGGCTGGGGGTTCCTCCCTCAGTAGTTGATTCATATCACGTTATCAGCACGACTCTAAAAAATTTTCCCACAAAATTTTCTTTCCGTTCGTTGCGAAGGCGAAGGCGAAGACGAGACGGGAGTTCCACGATCGCGGTGCAAGGCTTCCTCCATCAAGGGTCGTCATCCGCGTAGGGCTTCGAGCAACTGTCGCTATATCCGGAGGACGGATATAGAGGTAAAAATACTAAAAACGATATTTTTAATCATACGTATGATTGCCCCTCCCCTAGATCTCGCAAGATCGTCATGGGGATTCATCGTCGCCTTGAAAACGACGGATTTTTCATCCCAAAAACTCAATTTTAGGGTAAAACCACTAATTTTGAACCCTCCGGCGGCTAGCCGTCACCGCCCCCCCCAACTTCACCGGATACTCCCCCTCCCTCCTCTCCGGCCGCTCCCCCCGCAGGGGAGCGGCCGCCGCCGTTCCCCCCTGCAAGGGGGGCGGCGGCCCCCTGGCCGCTCCCCCCTGCAGGGGGGCGGCTCCGGCGGCCGCGCCCCCCCTGCACGGGGGGCGGCCCCGGTGGCCGCTCCCCCCTGCAGGGGGCGGCCCCCGCCGGGCCCCCTGCGGGGGGCGGCGGCCCCGGCGGCCGCGCCCCCCAGGGGGGCGGCAGGGGACCATGAAACCCTTGTTTCAAAAAAAAATTTCCAGATCTGTGGGCCTGAAGCCCACAGCAGATCGGTGGGCTTCAGGCCCACAGAATTCAAAAAAAATAAAATCAGAGTCTGTGGGCCTGAAGCCCACAGACCTGTTGTGGGCTTCAGGCCCACAGATTTCAAAAAAAAAAGAAAAGAAAAGCCTATGGGCCTGAAGCCCATAGGTCGACTGCGGGCTTCAGGCCCGCAGGCTGGTTTATCTAAAAAAATGGGGGAGGCAAAGGGCTATAAACTCGCCTCAAAAGGCAACTTGTTAGCCTAAAAATTAATTTAAAAAGGGGATTTAAGGGCAAAATATTCGTGAAAAATCACGGTAAATTACGGGACAAACATCGGGCTGGCGAGGACTTTTTGGGGATTCTTGGGGGGGCTTTTGGGATGATGAGGGAAACTTTTCCCTCTGACAAAGAAAATGTTTATTTTGGGCTCTTAATCAATTTAATTGATTAAACCCATTCAATTTACAACCTTTGCATTGTAATGATTTTTTTCTGCAAAAATCATATTTACATGCTTTGCATCTCTGGTATATTCTGTTGGATATTATATGCGTGGTTGTGCATTGTATTTAAAACTTAATAATTAGGAAGATCCTGCGACCGCTCTGCCGTTAGTAACCTAACCGAACGGTGTATGACGTTGCCCAGTGGTCCAATAATTATTAAGTGTTTAAATTATTTATCCATCTCTGCGAATATTAAATGCATGTGATGCCTGTGATGAAAATGTCTGATGAAAATGTTGATGAGCACAATATTTCTGCATGAATTGCTAAATGTGGTTTTTGGATCGGCCGTTTAGTCCCACAGTTTATTTACCGCACTTTTCTTTTATTTTTGAGAGAAATTGTAGTGATGAATTTATGTAAATGTCAAAGAAAGAAGACCAACTTCCATGAAGACGAAGGCCACGCTTGAAGATGGAGATATCATATGGGACCCACGGGGTTTCCAAAGTTGTATTTTCATTTTTAAAGCTGCAAATTTGTATAATTTGGACTGTGGACTTTTGGACTCTTTCTTGTGGGACTGGCCGATCCACACATTTAGTTTTTCATTAAATATTGCCTCCGCATGAAAATGTTTTCCATGATTAATTATTAATTCATGCATGTTTGTGCTCTGCTAGATAAATGGCTAATATTGCAAGCATTAATTTCAAAGTACTGGAAGCATCAGGTAGAAACTATCTAAGCTGGCAGCTAGATGTAAAATTTTCACCTGCGGGCAAAGTCCCTCATCGCTGCAGTGACTGAAAAAGAAAATGTTAGCGATATAGAGAAGGCGCAAGCCATCATCTATTTTCGCCGCCATGTGGACAAGACCTTAAAGGCTGAATACCTTATGGTCGAAGATCCACTTGAGCTATGGACTGCCCTTGAGGACAGGTATAAACATCAGAAAGATGTTATACTACCAAGGGCACGATATGAGTGGGAGAACCTGAGACTGCAGGACTTAAAGTCCATTGCTGAGTACAACTCAGCACTTTTTAGCATCACCTCACGCCTGAAGTTGTGTGGTGAGAAAGTCTCAGAAAATCGCATGCTGGAAAAGACGTATACGTCCTTCCATGAAAAAGATGCGATACTCATGCAGCAATACCGTGAACGCAAGTTAACCAAGTATTCCGAGCTGCTGTCATGTTTACTCATGGCCGAGCAAAACAGAGAGCTTCTTCTCTCCACTCACAATATACGCTTCCCGGCACTGCCCCCCACCAGAAGCTCAACATTCCTCTTCCTTCAAAAAGAAGAGAGATAATAAAAGAAAAGAAAGACCACAGAAGGGGGGTCAACAGAAAAATGCCAAGGGCCATGTACAGCAGCAGTGAAATAATGAAAGTAAGCGGAAGTTCACGTGGCACAGAAATGACAAAAATTATGCACCCCCACCCAAGAGGGAATGGGAAGACCAGTGCCATAATTGTGGCATAAAAAGCCACTGGTCCAGAGTATGCCAAACTCCGCAGCATCTCCAGGATTTGTATAAAGAGAACAAGAAAAATAAAGCTGAAACAAACCTGATGACCTCTGATGCTCCAGTCAAGTTTTCAGCTGACAATTTCGAAAATGATGACTTGCTTGATTAGCCTTTATTTTTATCTTAGCAATTTGTTTTGAGAATAATTTATGAGAGCATTTTAATTATGAAATTTGTTCTGAATGAAAATGTTTAGTAGACAATAAATGAAAATGTTTATCTGAATATTCATGTGTCTAACGATTCATCTTTCAATAGATGAAACTGCTCTCGTAAATAATTAGTAGACAATAAACACGTACGATCTCTTTCAATACAAAGCCCAATATCAGGGCTATATTGAAGATCCAGGGACTGCAACACTGTTGCCCCCAAATGACACAAAAATAAAGGATGCACTAATCCCTCCGAATTCCAAAAGAGACTTTCTAAGTTTCAAGGACATCCGGTTCAACGGATTCCACTTGGAAACAGCAAATGTAAATGAAAAAAAAATTACCGTATGCAACATCTCAAGAAAAAAGAGTAAAATCCACACTTGAACGTTTTGAGAGCCTTATAGGCCTCCACCATACGAAGATTCGGAGAAAGGAAGCAGAATTAAACGGAGCACCTGAAGTGCCCGACATCAGCCGAGTTTTTACTCCGGCATGATGGACTTGGCCACTCTAGATTTGTGATGATGCATCGCATCTTATCCTATGGGTATGACTTGAAGAACCAGAAGATTCTTCAGAAGGGAAAAAATCCCTCGCATCCCTTACTATAAGGGAAAACTAATTGCAAGGCCATCTACACGATAAGTTGAAAAAGAATCTCCACGCTTCCTCAAAAAGAATACAAGGAGATAGATGTGGATAAAATCCACCACCCCTAGTGGGCTATTTCAGTACTTCACTGTACTGATAAATGCATCCTCAGAATATTCGTACGTGTGTCTACTACAGACCCGCAACTTAGCTTTTCCAAAGCTATTGGCACAAAAATAAAAATGTTGCGGGCACATTTTCCAGACAATAAAATTTGTAAATAAGTCTGGTTAATGTTGGGAAATATACCTCCCAGTCTTTTCAAGAGTACTGTCAATCAAAAGGAATTGAAAATGAACATACAAGTGCCGCATGTTCATACCCAAAATGGCTCGGCAGAGTCACTGAAAAGTAGACTCCAATGGACTGAACGTCCATTAAATCCCGATTGCCTATGGATGCATGGGGACATGCATACTCTGCATGCTGCATCGTAAATGAAAATAAGACCCTCTGGAGGTCAAAGTCTCCAATGCAATTTGCATATGGAATGCCACCGAACATTTCTCATCTGAGAATCTTCGGTCGCGCAGTCTTAAATCCCCATTGCACCACCAAAGAGGACCAAAACGGTACTCAACGTCGCCTAGGTATCCATGCAGGGTTTGACTCACCCTCACTTATAAGATACCTAGAACCCCAAACGGGGGACGCATTTAAGGCACATCTTGAAGACTGTGATTTCGATGAGACGAGTTTCCCAAAAATATGCCCAGATACTAGAAAATCTGGCGCGAAGAAAATTATAACGTGGGATACAAAAAGTTTGACCCACTATGATCCGGTAACAATACAATGTGTAGAAGAGATCCCGAAGATCCTCCACATACAGAACACTGTTTACCAATTACCGGAATCATTTATTGACAACCAGAAGATTGTCAGATCACACATCCCTGCTGCAAAAACTCCAGCTAGGATTGACATCCCCGATAATGGATGCAATCCACCAGCAGCAGAAGTGGCTGATCCTCAACAGAAAAGAGGCAGACCACCAGGCTCCTAGGACAAGAAACTCCTGGAGACCTTAAGACAATACTCCACCGGACAATGAGCTCCTGTCCACACCATCACCCTTCCCGGAATCCACTGCAGAGGAATTGCCGGGAAAAAGTAAAATTAAGTAAATGTTGTACGTACTGGGGAGGTGTTGGACAGATAGAACATAAATTGTCGACAATGTATTCACGTATCATATTTCCATATACATCGCAATGGCGATGATGTTTATAAATTATCGTTCCACACTCTAGAAGGCAAACGTAGAGATTGGCCAAACGTGGAACGTGGCAATAAAAGATGAGTTGGACTCACTTATGAAACGTGAAATGTTCGGACCTGAAGTCCAGACACCAAAAGGTGTCAAACCTGTGGATAAAACAAAGTATTGCAAACATAAGAAAAATAAATACAAAATCGTATGCTATACGGTACAACCTATAGCCTAAGGAAAATTTCGCTGAAACTAGGGATCGAACAAATTCAAATGAGCATGTCTCATAAATGATGCATCAGTCTCCCTAAGTTATCAAAAGCGAATACCTTACGATTTGGCGAAGGAAAATTTTGGATATGCCGTTATTGGATGTTGTGACGGCATACCTTCGTGGATATCTTGTAAAGATAATTTCCACATTTCCTTAAAATGCCTGAATAGACTTCGGGACGTCAATTCAAATGAAGAAATATAAGTATAACAAATAAATGTACAACCAAGAGAATCACTTGACAAGTCAATGATTCCTACTGAAGGTTGTCTTTGCATCTGTGCAAAGAACATGATTAGAGATCATAGTTGGAGACAACTAAAATCTCATCGGATCTCCTGAAGAGAAAACCGAAATAAATGTATAAGCCTGACTTTTAAACATAAAATAAAAAGACCTAGGCAAATATAAATTCATGGCTCATAGAATCCTGTTATAAACGCCCAGAAGCGCGTTGGAGAAATTAAAAGGACCATTGTCATCCATAGTACACCTACGGTGGTATACTCAATAGATGTACAAAAAAGAACCCTTCCGATCGCTGGAAGAGGGGGAGGATATAACTGGTCCTAAAGTCCCTTATCTAAGTGCAATCATGCACTCCTGGCTAAACTGCACGCGTCCCGATATAGCAGTTGCAGTTAACTCATTAGCCAGAGATAGTTGTCACCTCACTAGGGCCATTAGACCGGAGTCAAGCCTTCTGCGCTTCCTCCAAGGGTCAAAAGATTTGGACTTACAAATTATAGTAGCATCCTCCAATGTTTGTGCAAATGCAGGTTACAGGTCCGGTCCCTATACTGATAAATCACAGAATGGGTACCCACAGTGGGATGGCCATCTACTGCAAATATGCAAAGAAACTTATGAAGGCAACATCATCCTATCAATTCCGAGATCCTCACCATTCCAGAATCACACCAATGGTGTATTTGAGGGCGCCTGGTGGTACATCACATCCCGGTGACGACTGGGATAGAGGCTGGTTCTGTGGAGCTGACCATATAGTCTGAAGACCACATCAGAGGCGACGAAACTTAGCTCACTTCTCTAGAGTTTCTGGACTCAGCAGCTGCTTGATGATGATAAAATTTGTAATCTGTGTACATTTTCGGAATATTGTAAATAGGAGTGATGATATAAGCCTACGAGATCTGAAAGCCTAAGAGCTTTTACAGATCAGGGGGAGTTGAGGGAATTTGTACTCTTTTCCCTTAGTTATGGTTTTTCCCACTGGGTTTTCCATAGCCAAAGGTTTTAACGAGACAAATCAAATCAACTCTGGATCCCGAAGTATCCACCCCTCTGTGACGCTCAGAATCCAGAAGTATTCATGAGCAGAGTCACTTGTACAAATCCGGAGGAGTTAAAGAGCGTTTGCACTCTTTTTCCTTAACTATGGTTCTTCCCACTGGGTTTTCCATAGCCAAAGGTTTTAATGAGGCAAACCTCACCAACTCAGGATCCTGAAGTATCCACCCCATGTGAGACTCTTATTACGCTCAGAATCCCGAAGTACTCTTGAGCGGAGTCCACACCTATGGCTGGATAAGGGGGAGTGTTGTGAATGGAAATAACCAGAGTCGGTTAGGATTGCGGGTATCTTAGAGATACGCCCATATCTATGTATTCGATGTATCTACTCTCCTACCATGCCTATAAATAAAGGGCTGTGGGTTCCTCCCCAAGTAGTTGATTCATAACAAAAATGAATTTGTAAATGCAATTTAGCCGTAGTCTAATTACCACGACCGAAGCGTAAATAACACTGAAATAAATTGTGAAAAGAACAAAATTAAAAAAGCAACGTCATTTTTACGCTGGGACGACATCATCATGATTCCCGCTCCTTAACCAGAATATTATAACATATAAAATAAATTAATAAATAACAAATATCAAAGCAAATTATTCCCCGATGAGATTCAAAGTCAACAATTGGTTACAGTGTAAGACTTGGGCCCGAGGCGTGACTCAGCCGAATCGTAGTCAACTGTGCCTCCACGTTAGCAACGTGGACGCTTGTGACTTGTGAGACTTCATCATGCTTGACGATAAAAGTATTGTTTGAAAAATAAACAACGGATCTGGATCTGGATTTTTTAAGGCAGTTTTTGTGTTGGGTCAACAACAACAAAACCTTACCCGATTTGTTTTCGAGCCCGCTGCAGCAAACAAAGATCACCGTACACTAAAAAAGCCTTGAAATTAATAAGTACATAGTGCAGCCCAACTTGTTTGACTTTTGGGCCCGATGTTCCAGCCAACAAATCTACATAAAAACCACGGGCACTTCTACTTGAGATTTTAATAATAACAGTCGTCCACAATAATATTTGCAAAGGTGGTCATTGACGAATACAGTTATTTTTCTTGAGGATATTCCAAAATGAAAATAAAATCTCATAAGTATGACTCAATCGAATTTATATTTGGTAATTAGCAACAAAATAAGTTTCAAAAACGTAGCCAAGATTAATCAAACATTACTAATTAAGCAGCAGTATTAAAACAACAAAATATTCCCTCAGAAAAAAAGGCATTAAAAAGGGGGAAAGAAAAGGCGCTGTACATACAACATCCGTCAGATTCCATCAGACGTCAGCTAAAAAAAGCAACCAAAAAGTGGGGTGAAAACTAAGGCATAAATCAAAAAAGAAGAAAATTACATCGCGCCCCAAGATTCCAAGGTTGGGAAACCGGAGAACCCATCAAACTCAAAACCCGAGCCCGAAACACCCCCACCAACCGACCCAGATGCTCCCCCAACGGTCCCAACCGACCCGACCATCCTCGCCCGGTCCAACAGGACCGCCGACGTGTCAAGCGTGGGCAAGCAACCCGCCGAGCCCGGCATCAAACCCAGCCCGAACCGATCCACCAGCCCGCCCCTCTGCGGCTCGGGCCGCACCAACGACTCGACCGGCATCCGGCCCGGCTCGCCGAACCGGACCCCGGTGACCTGCTGAACCATCTGCCTGAAGTTGGCCGGGTCGGCCGTTATGTAAGTGGTGGGCGACTTCTTCGAGGCACGGGACTTGCGTTTCGAGATTCGACCGGAGGCGGAGCAGGGGAGCGGGTTTCGGGCAGCGGGTTCGGGTCTGGGCGGGATGGGGGGCAAGGGAGGGGAGCCGGCGGAGGAGGTGTCGGAGAGGGAGATCTGGAGGGCTCGGGTGAGGGCGTCGTTGTCGCGGGCGAACGACTCGGTCATGCTCCAAAAAGAATCGGGGAAAGACGAGGAAGAAGGGGATGAAGAAGACGATGGGCGAAAGGACCAGCAGGATTCGAGGCCCAAACAGTTGTCCGCCATTGATTAGAATTTGGCTGCGAATGTTGGGAATTGTGAAGCACGGCGGAAGCGAATGAGGGGAGTTTTGAGGAGGCAGCGAGTGAGGGGGGTTTTAAAGAAGAGTGAAGGGGGTGCATTTAATGAGGCGGTGGAGAGAGAGAAGGAGAGTGCGCGTTTGATGGGGACACGTGTCGGTACGGCTAATTGTTAAAAATTTAAATTTCGGAATAGGGTTGACGGTCAAGCCGCGTCGTCCGTGGGGACCACCTTGAGAGGTTGCTGTAACGGGGCCCACCGGCGCAGCCTCCGGGCAACTGCCTCATAGTTGTGGGATGAAAGCCTTTTTTTTAAATAAAAAAACATTTCTTTAAAATAAAAGGTGGATCTCGAATAAAAGGAAATAAAAGGAAGCAACAATTACACGGCTCGTATGATGTGGCGAAAAAGAGCACGCTACGTGTCGTTGTCATCGGTGCCTAGCTTGGCTCAAAAAGCTACGAACTATCTACACAAAGTTATACGCATGGCATATTTTCATTGTCGCCCTGGCAAATTGATTAATAATTAATTTAAATTAGACCAAACTTCTTTTAAAATACAAATCTTCGTAAAATGGTTACAAAAGTTCGAACATGCAAAAAGAGTTTTAAAACGAGGGGGGAAACGATGGAAATAAAAAAAAAGAGGAGGGGAGAGCACGAGGCATCACGTGATTCCGCGTATGTCTGACAGCAAGGGGGCACATCCGTAATTTACCGTCGAAAGGGACGCTAAGTGAGAATTATGCATGCGACAGCTCTGACGTAGATCCAAGGATGCATGCCGACTGGCCAGCCCCATAATTAACTGCGAGGCCCGCGCGCCCTCGACCGTAGATTTCCATCCGGCCACGCTTACGTGTACGCCGCGATTCGTGGGTCGATTACAACCGACGGCCAGGATTGGCGGTTGATCCGGGGGAATGGGTAGCTGGGTGTTAGCTGGGTCTTTGATTTGGGTTCACATTCTAGAAGACGGTTGACTGCTAACCCTAATAATAAGAGTCGTAATCAGAACTGTTGCCGGGTTGAGCTGTAAATATTATGAGATGCCACGTTTTATCCGTTTTTTAAAATCTTTTTTCTTCATAGTTTTGAAGGCGATATTTTGACGTAGAACAGACGTTAGCATGAGGTCTTCATGCCCCCCCCCCCCCCCCCCCCCCCCCCCCCCCCCCCCCCCCCCCCCCCCCTGGGCTCGACCTTTTGGGGTCAACATGACTCAACCCTTAACCCACGGTAAAAGGTTGGTAATTTTTTCTTTCAATCTCAAGTTATGTTGCAACTAATTTGAGGTTAGGATGAATCAAATCAGTGGGCTCGATCTATTGGTGCGTGGGCATAGACTTGAAAGGTCAAGACCCAACATTAATTCTTTAATAATATGCTTCTTCTACTTCCAACTTCGGTAAAAGCCAAACGCCTACCAGATATTATCGTTACCATTTTATATTACATCACTAGCATTGTTCTACGTAAATCGAACAATACCACGGAATTTTCAAGGTGCAGTATGAGTCAAAATGCTTATACGGCGTATGTTACACATTTCTCTCTTATATGACAGTGTTGATGTTAAATTAGCTCAGAATCGACCAATTGGCTAGTATTGTCCTAAGGTTTAACTTAAATAAAAACTCAGTTAACCCTTAAAAATAAGGACCGGGTGCAAAGTGTTGGAAAGAATTGGCTCTCAAAAGCCTTGTTTCATTCCCACTTTCTTTTTGTTTCGGCGTGTTTTCTCGCCACGGATTGGTTGACTGGAGGGCTGGAGGTCAACGCGCTCGTGGGGATCACGTGCGGCCTCCAGGAGCGGTATTCGGTTTGTTCGGCTTCGGCGAAGAGCGTGAGGGTCCGCGCGTCGGCGTGCCGAAGGGAATCCTCGACAAGGCGACGACCTCCGTAGGGGTGTGGACGAACGGACTCGGAGGCGAGCGCGTTCGGCTGCAGGCTTGCTGGGCGCCGAAGGGTAGCCTCAGCACGGCTGGATCTGCTTGACCTCAATAGACGAGAAAGCTCGTCAGGGGGGACAGACCTTGGTTCCTACCAAGTCCCCTCCGATGCCTAAGCTATAACGGATCTGAAGAATGCTCGGTGGGATCGGTATGGCTCACGGAAAGGCCAATACGCGAGTCCTCGGCCCGAGCTATGGAGGAGAAATATAAGGTGGAGATAAGGTCGTGAAAGAGGAATACCTCAGTATTTTGGGTATCCAGGAAGTGATCCGGTGTACGTTGTACCTCGAGTCTCCTTATAGGAGCCTTCCACGGCCATGTCTCCTCAACGTCCCCCTCTTTCGCCCCGACTGTCATGGCCTGTTTAGCCCTATACGGCGACCGATACGGTAGTCCCCTATACACGAGTAGAGAGAGTATGAAGAGTTGGTAAGAGGGGATATGGCGTGTATATGGCTAGTGGCAGTTGTGTGATTTCGTGAAAAGAGTAAGGGCGTTTTGGTCATTTGGCAATATGTGTGGATGTGTGTGTAGAGTAAAAGTGGGTGTATAAAGAAATGTCATACTTGTAAATTTTGAAGGAGTGGGTTAGTGTGAGAGGGGCTAGTGTGAAAAGGGATGGGTTTAATGGCACACCCGTAAATTTTTAGAAAGGTCAGTGGCAAAACGGTCTTTTGGCCAAAAACTGTTGTGCGTACGTACTAAAGGAGTATGTGCATAAAGTAATGGCAAACTTGTAAATACTTGGACCTTGGGGGTAGTTTTGGAGGGGTATTAAAATAATTTTAACCTATGCATGCTTATCCTAAAGAGAGTTCTAGTTGGAGATATTTTGTAAGAAAAATCTAAACCCTTCTTTAACATTCTTTAACTTTCTTTCTTTTTTAATTTCATTCATACTTCACCCCCTTTCCTCCATATTGCGGGCCGAACCCCCTCCCCCTCTTTTTCATTTAACCAAGCTCCCAAAACCCTAATCTTACCTCAAAAATTTCCAGCAAACCCTAGCTTTTCAAGGAGAAAGGAAGGGGAAAGAAGAGGAAGAGAAGAGAGGAAGAGAAGAGAGGAAGAGAGAGAGAGACTTCATTAAGGTAGGATTCTAACTATTGTTATGTGATTTTATTTAGGGTTTATGAGAGTGTTATGATGTTATATATATGGCTCATGCTCTAGAATTCTTGTGTCATATGTGCAAAACACCAAAAAGATTCAATTTTTCCTTGTTTTCTAAGCAAAACCCATCCTCCCTGAAATCCTGAAATCAAGCTGAATGTTTTTGCTTGTATTATGGTTTCTGTAGTAGGAATCATTTTCTGAAAAAAATATGTAGAGGTAGATCTTGAAGTCCTTCCCCAAATTCATATAAATTTTGTCATATGTTGAGTTCAATAAGTAGGAGTAAAAATTCATTATTTGCAAGATGTCTGAAATTCTGTCAAGCTGTACACAGTTTAGCAAAATGAGGACTATTATCTACACACTCTATGGATTTTGCTGATCTTGGTCTTGTTGGAAACTTACGAAGTTTTTCTAAAAGTTCATCAGGTGCTTATATATCGAAATTCTGGCTCCAGTATGCTTAAAATTGGTTTTTAATACAGGTCCAGAAATCTGTCTGAAAAACAGATTTGACACACTTTACTAAATAATTCACTATAAATCATGTACTTCATATTTCTGCCTGAAATTTTACGTGTGAACCCAGGACTATATATCTCCAACTTTTATTCTTTGATTTTTGTCAAATTCTCAAGAGAAATGGGTTAAAAATGCTGTCTTTCTAGCTGTTCTTGCAATTTCAGCCTGCTGGATGGTTGGGTGAAGTTGGAATTGTGTGATATTGCTAATTTTTCACTCCAAAATGCATGAATGATTTTGATGCATGTATGTAAGATTAGTTATGCTATTGGTTACAAAAATTGATGATATAATCCTCTTCATTTATGTGCCGCTCATTATATGTTTGTTAAAATGCCTGAATGAACTTGAGATTGAAGGAACTTGGAAAATGGCATTTATAACTTGTGTGCCATGTATTACACATGAGAAATTGGGCATGTTCAATGAAGATTATGATACATGACATGTCAACTGGTGTGACTCGATCTGCTCTAAAGCAGGTGAGCATCCTGGTATGGGGATGTGGGAAGTTTGGGTATAACTTAACTATAAGGGGCTGGACTGAGAAGTTGGGGAAAGTGATATTCGATACGTGATATTATTTTACCCACTCGCCTTTACCGGGAGTGAGGGGACATACGGATGTTGTGTTATTATGTGGAGCGCCTCACTCCTGTCAGGGACGGGAGAGCTGAGAGGCCCGGCGTACAGTGCCCGTGTCCACTGCGTCGTGTGCTGTATTCACCCCAAATTTGGGGTGAGGTCCAGGCCCTTATCTTGAGGTGATACTCAGGCTTCCAAAGAATCATTAACATCTGCTAACTAATGAACTTTATATGTGTTGTTGTGCACACTTGTGTATTGTACTCTTTACTTTGGTAGTTTGTACTCCTATTGCCTTTACACTCATAACCCTAAATGATTTTCCCTACCCTAGTTAGTTTCCTACTGGGCACGTTTGACGTGCTCATTTTACTTTTCAGGTCTTGAGCAGGTGACACCAGAGCAGGATCTCCCTCAGGAGATTCCTTCAACGTGAGTTGACTTGGGAGACCACTCTTTTTGGGATGTGTTGTGTAGTGTGAGTTGAGTCGAGTGGTAAGGGGGTTGTCTTTTGTAGCTATTATATATGTTGGTGGCTTGTAGCACTTCTCATGTATGTACTTGAGTCAGTTAACTTTGTACTTGATGATGGTGTGTGGTACGCTCTTTGGTTATGTGGTTCTGTGGATACGTACTCTCTGTGATGGCAGTATGTGTTGTTTCTTTCTTATATATATCTGTGATGTATGATCCCAGCATTCGTAGTGGCCTGCTTATTGTGTTTCTCTATTCACGCTTGGTGTAATACCGCTGCTTGTCAAGCTCCCTCCTCCTTCACCATAGCTTGTGTTGCCTTATTAAGTATGTGTGGGAATGGGGCGTGACATGTTTAGTGGTGGCCCATGCAGGTCAGTCACACTGTGATATGCGAAAGGATGATACATCCAACACACTTTAATGCCATCACATATGGTACTGATTCTTCTTGTGCTGTCTTCTCTCTGCAGAATGGATAGTGGAAACGGGATATCTTCGTCAGAGATGGAGCATGCTGAGCCCTCTTTGATGGAGAAGATTTTGCTGGGTTTCCAGACGAGTTTGGGTCAGCAGGCCGAGATGCTTGCCAAGATGCAGGGTCAGAAGACCCCAGGCTTCAAGCAGTTTAGGGCAATGAAGCCGAGGACTTTTTCTGGCAAGGAGACAGCCTTGGAGGTTGATGAGTGGTTACGGCGCACAGAGGATGACCTCACAGATGTTGGATTTCTACCGGAGAGTTGGGTTGATGCAACAAAAAGGCAGTTGACCCATCAGGTTAGAGATTGGTGGGATGCCTAGGAGCGGCACCTGAAAGGTCCTATCTCTTGGAAGACTTTCAAGGAACGTTTTGAGTCCAAGTTCCTTCCAGAGACTGCAAAGGATGAGCTCAGACAGCGTTTTGAGCAGTTGACTCAGGGCCGGCGGAGCGTGGATGAGTATGATGCCGAGTTTTCTTTACTGAGCAAGTTTGCTCCGGAGCTTGTTGCGACTGATGCCACCTGAGCTCGACGCTTCTGTATGGGACTGGATCCGGATTATAGAGGGGCGATGTCTACACAGAAACTGGCCACACATGAGGATGTGCTCGAGGCAGCAAGACTATATGAGATCCATTTACGGAGCATAGGGAAAATGCCTACAGGCGACCGACGGCTCTCAGGATCACAGAAGGCATTATCTCGTCCAGTACAGACTGTAGTGACCCTGTGCTATGAGGACTAAACACTAGAGGGGGGTGAATAGTGTTTTATTGAATTATAAGGAATTTACGCCAAATAAAACCCTAATTAACCAACAAATGCGGAATGAAAGAAGTGATCAACAACGCAAGGAAGAATGCAATGCAAACATACAATCTATCCTGGTTCGGTGCCACCCAAGTCTCCCCGACTTGTTTCCGGTGCCATAATCCAGTAACACCTGGATCCAGTGACGGATCCAGGAATTGAATTCAGAGGGGGCACATTTCCTTAGACGAATCAAATTTTTTGGAAAAAGAGTCACATAAATTTCGAAATAACTAACATACTATAAGTTAAAGAAATTCGCATAATGTTACTTATGCTATAACTACCTCGAGAGTACTACAAAAAAATAACTACCTTGAGAACGCCGACCTGTTTGCCTGATGGCTGATGCGAAACCCAAGGATAGATCAAAAGTGTTGACAAACAACTGTTCCTTTGCAAAACCAAGAAAAAAAATACATGTCTTTAAGGAGGTAAAAATTTATATACCTTGAGATTCTGAGGACACTGCCAAATAACAATGATAACTAGCTTACAAGTTGAGATTCTTAGAACGCATCCCTGTTTTGTATTTTAAAGAGGCAAAAATACAAACTGCGTATTTTAAGCGAGTAAAAAAGAAGTCATTATAAAGCAAATCATTTTGTCAAATCATAATGGCTGATGTGAAATCCAATGACGAACCACTCGTTCCTTTGCAAAACCCGTGTAAAAAAATAACCGCGGTGCCTTAGCAAAACCTAAGGGTAAAAAGCCTTTGAAAATTATAAATAACCATGATAATTCCCTTAATAGAAGGGTATAAATATGTTTAAGAGGTTGAAAAAATTTAAGAATTGCTAGGTCCGAGATTTGAACACAGGTTGCCAACATAGGATTCACGCAGTCCTACCACCAAGCCAGCTTGTTGTTGGTGTTTTTCTTTGAAATTTATATGTAAATACTATGTTGCCATGATAATTCCCTCACTAAGGGAAAAAAATAAAAAGTAAACATTCAAATTAACCATTGCATGGCCTGGGATTTGAACCCAGGTTGACAACCCTAACATTTACGCAGTCTACCACCAAGCTAGCCTGCTAGTTCTGTTATAATGTGAATGTTATTCTTAATATGATTGTCATATTAAAAATTTTAATACAAGGGTACAAGTATATTTTTTTTCCTCGATATTTCAGGGGGGGCACGTGCCCCCCCTGGCCCCTACCTGGCTCCGTCCCTGCCTGGATCCCCTCCGGATACTCTAGTAAAACCACTAGAGATTTCCTTTAGCCCACTTGCGGAAACCCCACAAGTGCAATCGACCTACAATCGATGTCAGTGTATCCCACAACCCGGGAACACGCAAAACCTTAATCCCACAACTTGGAACTAAGCACACTCTCACAAACCGAGAGCAAAACCTATATCTTGACTCCCACAACTTGGGATCAAGCCAACCCTCTTAACAACCGAGAGTATAAAACAATTTATATGTATAGAGAATGAAATGTAAATCACTTACCACAAAATCCTATGCCTTAAGAAATACTTACCAATTTAGGGCAAGAGTGGATTTTGAGGAAGTAGTTAGCACCAAACCCTAGCTCCACCAAGATGGACAGCAATAGATGGCTAGGGTGAAGTTGGTGACTTGGATTCAAGCTCTTAGCTTGAGTAGCTCACAATGAATGAGAATCTCTCTTGAGGAAATTAGTGCTCAAAGAGTGAGGGAGAGATTCTTGTGAGAAGAGAGAGCTTAGAAATGGAGTTGAATGGCTCTTCTCTTGGATGTGAAAATGTCTCTAATTTCAGCCTAGATTTTCTGGTTTGAAGCAACTCAAACTTATATAGGAAGAGACAAAACGGTCACAAAAATCGTGGCATTAAATGCCCAACGGATCTATTTCTGAAGCTGCTTAATCGGTCTAAGAATGATCACTGACCGATTAGTTTTGGAACTAGTCGGTCGGTGAACCTTCTTGGACCGACTAGATGGTTGACAGAGAAGATGGTGAAATCATGGGTAAGCACTAGTCGGTCTAAGAAGGATCACTGACCGATTAGTTTTGAAACTAGTCGGTCTAAGAAGGATCATCAACCGACTAGATTGACAACTAGTCGGTCGGTGAACCTTCTTGGACCGATTAGATTGACTTTTAATCAATTAACCATCCTTCTTGAACCACTAACTGGTCAACAGTACAAAGGCTGAATTAACAAGTATGGCTAGTCGGTCTAAGAAGGATTTCCAACCGACTAGATAGTCATCTAGTCGGTTGGTTCTTCTACTTGAACCAACTAAGATGCATATGAAGCCATGAAAAGAAGCGATAAGCTTCAGGAAACTTTCTAAGGGCTTCTAAGGCAATCCTAGAGATAAGATATGAGAGTTATGAAGATTGATAGGCAAGTAAGACTCAAGGCTTAACATTCTACTAAACCGAAGCTAGAAGACATAAAAGTAAACACGACAAACCGTCTTCAAAGCTTCAATATGAAGATTCTGAAACCCTCGACTTCAATAATACTCCTTGAGCTTCAACGAAGCTCCAGGCACAACGATCACACGTTCTGAGGAAGTCTTGGGACGTCGCTTAAGATGCAAAAAGTAAATTGGCGATGATCTCCATAATTTTTCATGGTCTTGCGTCTTTTAGTTGAATGTCTCCAACGTCATAGTCTTTGATCCTCAAGGCGTCTTTGACGCTTTTGAATCATCCATTCCTTTGTTCTCTTTGGATTGAATCTCCATTCATTTGTTGATGCCATTGGCTTGAGGTTTGAGGGAGCCTTTGAGTTCTTTAAGCCAATGCTTCACCTTTGTTGATCTACCAAGTCCTCCACTTGAATCAACACGTGCAGTCACTTTTGATCTTCTTGAATCTAATTGGTGACTTTTTAGCTAACTGCAAACACATGAGTTAATCACAATGATTTGTGTTTGATCATCATCAAAATTAAGGTGGAGAGTCCAATACTCAACATTCTCCCCCTTTTTGATGATGACAAACCAAATATAAACAAAATAAATAATTGTGCATTAAATATACTTACTCCCCCTGCAATGATGCCAATCAAGTTAATATCAATAATCAATAGCATCATTCAGCAGTTAATAGTGTGTGTATCACATGAGGTTGTGTATATATCGCATGAATGACCATAAACAATATGCGTACACAATACAAAGCATATAGGTGATACACATCATAAACATGAGCATGATTACCAATATATATATATATAATGTGATCAATATAAACCAAGGTAATCACCAATGCTCCCCCTGAATCATATACATGAACGGTCATACATAAAGTCTATATGATTCAAGTTATTGTTTAACACTCAACATTTAATAAGCATATCCTTTGTTTATTTCTCTCATGAATGACCATAAACAATATGCGTACACAATACAAAGCATATAGGTGATACACATCATAAACATGAGCATGATTACCAATATATATATAATGTGATCAATATAAACCAAGGTAATCACCAATGCTCCCCCTGAATCATATACATGAACGATCATACATAAAGTCTATATGATTCAATTTATTGTTTAACACTCAACATTTAATAAGCACATCATTGTTTATTTCTCTCCCTCTTTGGCATTAGCCAAAAGACATGGGGGTATAGAAACAACAAAAGCAAAAATAGAGTGGAAAACTAAAAAGTATATCTAATGTAAACTAGATAAGCTACCAATTTAAAGCAAGATATCAAAATAAAGATATCAATTGCAAGAGCAAATATCCAACAACAACTCAACTACCCTCAATTATCACAAGAAGATAAGCAATAAGTATATGCGATAAAAGATTACAATAGATACTAATTCTAAAGAGTAGTGTGAGCAGTGTTAGAAAAGTGACAATAGCATAATTAGCAGTAGCTACTAGCTATAAATATGATAAAGAGTACGGATAACAATGCAAAAATCATGACATCACTTGTGAAAGAAAAACAAGTGATCAAATAGTGTCAAGTACACAAACAAACTCAATTATCACAAAATTTATAACATTAAGCATAATGTGATAGACTGTCCTTGAGTAAGGGCATGACATATGACATGAACATGATTAAATACATAATGGTGGAATCAAAATCATCACAATGACATAGATCAACAAATAATATCAATAAACTGAGATCTAAGTCAAACATTAAAAATGCAACAAACATGACTATGGAAATTTTTAACCATGTGTACAAAGTTATGTTATGAAATAATAACTCAAAATAAATTCTAATGGCATGTGCTGAACTCCACAAAGCATCTCCAAAAGTAAGCATACCAAATCTAAGTGAAGTGTGCGATGTGGGCATACACAAATATCTATAACATGCAAAAGTGTTATGCCAAATAGAGATAAAAACATCATAAAACGTATGACATCCATAATTCTAGCACACTAGGATACTAATTGAAACATTGTTCAAAAGAACCATAGTACTAGCATGCATTCCAGAAGAGATACTCACTGCGTGAGTCAATAATAAGCATGGAATGCCATGAGCATAAGAAAGATAAGTACTATATCATAAGCTCAAAACTAGCATCAAGCAAGAGGATGTAAAGATGATATCCAATATAAATAGTCTAACAAAGTATGCAAAGCAGGCAAATAATGTCAAGATCTTGACATCACTTGTGAAGGAGACCAAGTGAACAAATAGAGACATGATCTCATCCTAGCTCAATTATCACAAAGGATTCAACATGAGGCATAATTTGACAAAACATTTTTTGAGCAAAGGCATGAAGATAGTCTACGTTCAAAGTCATAAGGTAGGACATAAACGAATAAAGTTATCATGAACATCGCATGCATGCATACCAATTGTGCGAATAGAATAAAAAGCTTGTGTAAGCACAATATAATCGGTGGTAGCATCAAAGAAGTCATAGTGCATCAAGATATATTCATGGAAGAATATTTATGACAGAATATACATATCATCAAATACAATATAAAACTTATATGATCGTGTATAACACAAATTATCTCTAACATCTCATAAAAATAGCATAAAATATGAGCACGAGATGAGAGATGACATAGTGAGAAATATAGCTAGAAGATCACTAACTAATATGAATGAGTGTTATGTCACTTGTGAAAATATCATACATGAAAGATTTAGCTATAGACATGAAAGATCTCTTGAATAAAGTTATAGCTAAACATCAGTCATGAAGTAATTAAAATGACAAGTAACATACATTGATCACCCCAAATCATATCAGTACGTCTCATAAAGATAATCATACAAACTATAAGAAAAGTATGAAATGTGTGGTGATACAATGAACAAATATGCATAAAGATCCTAAATCATTAATCTTATTCATGGCATGAAAAAGATATGAACATCAATAAACAACTAACCAATTCATTATATGAATGTTATAGCTACCATGGTACATGAGTCGTAATAAGACACATATGACATACATGAACAAGGTAGTCACATAAACAAACAATCTACATGAGGGTGTGACAAGAATGAGCTAATGAAGAAGTATGCTATATCTACATGAGGGTCTGACAGTTCAACAATTGGTGGTATCCAAAAACTTTTTGGATCCAATAAGTTAAGGAACAAACAAGTAGTCCAATAACCAATCATTTACCAATTGTAAATAACACTCATCAATAGAAATGCATGACATGCATTAATAGTGTTGTGAGTTGAGGGAGGCCTTTGGCCGTCCTCCCCTCATCACTCTCCATTACTCCCCACTAACTTAGTGGGGAGGCCCTTGGACTCCCAACTCAACATGAGAGTTTTATAAATATAGTACCATGGCTATTTGCCATGGTTAATCCTCTTCAATCCTCTTCTAACACGTTATCAGCACGTTTGCTCCCTTTTTCTTGAGCTTTTCTACCCTCAATCCATCCCCAAATTGGTTACGCTCATCTCACTTGTGACGCGCGAAGGAATCTCTGGTTGCGGCTCTACGTTGCGGCGTTCCTATTGTGCATACTCGGAGCGTGGGATTTTATATCTACGGATCTTCTCATTTCTCGATTGTCCCTAGATTTTTAATCTAGAGATAATTTCCGTAAACCACGTAGATAGCTATGAACAAAATTTGATTTGGCTATGATTTTTTTTTTCACAACCCATTTTAGGATTGTATCAAATCTGCTAAATACAGTATCATATATGGATAAAATACCGACAACAATAAAATTAATAAATAAAAAATATATTTTGATGCACATATCAGGCTTTGCCAGGTTCTCGAGTCTTGTGATAATTTCATAACATATGCCAGCTCATATATATTTTTGGATTGATTGTGACTCATTTATATTTCTATCATGATGCACATATCGCACCTGTAGCGAATCCAAGACACCTACTCAATGGGTGATGATTCTCAAACTCAGAATCATTATATCCCCAACTGTTATTTGTTGGAAAAATTATAAATTCAATTATAAAGATCTGAATTCTAAAACTCTCTGATTTATCCATTGTTTCATCCTGATCTGCTCGTTGTAGATCTAAGTATCACTACTAATTATTCAATATACACTACGTGTATTATCGGCTTGTATGGATAATTTCTTTGCATTGTCAACTGAATACTTCCTAGCACTGGTATGCCACACAGAGAACTACATCAACAAGGCCACATAACAGAGATGGTTATTGGACCCAAATGACACAGTTTAGGATTTTTGGTATTCCACAACCCAAAAATGGGCTTAATGGCTGATTTTGTTTAATTTAATTAAAATAGATCGCCTTGTTGATTGGGCCTGCAGCCCCAATTACTTAATAGTAATTTTTACCTACAAAAAAACGGGCCTGAAGCCCAGTAATTCTTACTGCAATCTTTAAAGTGTTAATTAAAATTTTGACACTGGGCCTGTAGCCCACATGTTAATTTGACTTATTAGGGCCAGAAGCCTAGTAAATTATATTGCAATTATTAATTTGTTAGTTTTTTGTGGCAAATGGGCCTGCAGCCCAAATATAAATGAAATATTACAATGATTAATATTTTTGGGCCTACTGCCCAATTCAAACTATTAATTTATTTTAATTTCTTGTCATTGGCATGTCGCCCAGTCTTTCATATTGCTAAAATAATAACACTATTACATTATTATTAAATTATGGAATATTAGGATTTTTTCAAAATATAATTATCGTAAGGATCCTGCGACCGCTCTGCCGTTAGTAAACTAACCTAACGGTGTATGACGTCTCCCCGTGGTCCGAGAGATTATTATATTTTATAGTATATTTTTCCATATTTTATATGCCTGTGTTATATACATGCGTGGTTGTGTATTTTGTGCCGGTAGCATTTATAAACTGTGTGGATGTTTATGTAAGCTAAAATGTGATTTTTGGGATCGGCCAATTTGATACCCTATAAATTCCTTGCAATTTAATTTTCTTTTTTGAGAGAATTTGTAAGTGAGGATTATTTGTATTTTTGCCAAAGACCGGTGTACCGACAAAATGAAGACGGCGTCGTAAATTTGAAAATATAGGGACCCATTCTGGGTTTCCAAGTTGTATTTTTCTTTTCTTTATGGACTGTATATTCGGACTTTGGACTTTGTACACTTTTGGGTATCTGGCCGATCCCCACATTTTGCTTACTTTATTTGTTATGCGTGAATTTCAATTTTAATTAATTCATGCTTATTTTAAATTGCATAGATAAAATGGCAAAATTGGCCAGCGTCGATTTCAAAGTCCCTGACTCTGCAGGGAAGAATTACCTGAGTTGGCGAGTGGACCTGAAGTTCCACTTGCGTTCGATGGCCCTCCTTGGGTCCATTTTGGCTCCTTCCTCGGCCCCTGCAGTGGCCGATGCTTCTACTGCATCCAGCAGCGGCACTTCAACCACTGTATCCAATGTAGATAAGGCGAAAGCCATAATCTACATTAGGAAACATATAGATCATACCTTAAAGGCAGAATACTTAATGGTTGAGGACCCAAAGGACCTATGGACAGCGCTGGAGGCACGGTATAAACATCAAATTGATGTTATATTACCGCGTGTCAGTTATGAGTGGGAAAACCTCAGACTTCAGGACTATAAGTCCGTCGCTGAGTATAATTCTGCACTTCATAACATCACCTCACGCCTGAAGTTGTGCGGTGAAGAAGTGACAGAACAGCGCATGTTGGAAAAGACATTTACCTCGTTTCACAAGAAAGATGCAATCCTCATGCAGCAATATCGTGAACGCAACTTCACGAAATTCTTTGATCTGATCTCTTGCCTCCTTAGGGCAGAGCAGAATCGAGATTTACTGCTCGCTACTCATAATCTACGTCCAGCTGGCACTGCCCCTATCCCTGAAGCCCACCACATTTCTCCCCAGAAGTGGAAAACCAAGAAGAAGGCTAAAAATAACAAAGGGAAAGCTGTGATGAAGAATGGAAGAGGATCAGCACCCCCGTCCAACAACAACAATACAAGAAAGAGTAACTTCATATGGAAGCAAAAGAACACTGACCAAGTGTCACTTCCTAAGAACTGGGAGGATAAATGCCATAGATGCGGCATGACTGGCCATTGGTCCAGAATCGGCCGCACTCCTCGCCACCTCCAGGAACTATATCAGGCGAGCCAGAAGCCTCTGCCTGAAACAAACTTGGCGGCTGTTCAGCCACCAATGATGTTCACTGCAAATGACTTCGAGAACGACGACCTGCTCGATTAAGATTCATCTTTTATCTATGCACTAGTCATAACCCGTGCCCGCGGGCACGGTTCATTTAAGATTTTCCCTTGCGAAATCTTTGTTCCCCGAAATTTTTTTTCAAAGCCAAAATTTAAAAGAAAAACAAATTAGCTTACAATATTTAGCGGCACAGGCGCCTTTGGCGTGGGTGCCTTCGGTGCGGAACAACAAATTCAGCGCATGCGCCTTCGACACAGAACACCAAATTCGACGTGGGTGTCTTCGACGCAGAACAACAAATTCGACGTAAAACAACAATTTCGACGCAGGTGCCTTAAGCGCGGAACAACAAATCAGCGTTAAAAAATGGCGCGGGCGCCTTCGGCGCGGAACAACAAATTCAGCGCATGCGCCTTCGACACAGAACACCAAATTCGACGTGGGTGCCTTCAACGCAGAACCACAAATTCGACGTAAAACAACAATTTCGACGCAGGTGCCTTAAGCGCAGAACAACAAATCAGCGTTAAAAAATGGCGCGGGCGCCTTCGGCGCGGAACAACAAATTCAGCGTATGCGCCTTCGACACAGAAAACCAAATTCGACGTGGGTGCCTTCGGCGCAGAACAACAAATTCGACGTAAAACAACAATTTCGGCGCGGGTGCCTTAGGCGCGGAACAACAAATCAGCGTTAAAAAATTTAGCGGGCGCCTTCGGCGCGCGCGCGGCTTCATATACGTATAATCCGTGCCCGTGGGACACTTTTCATTTAAAAATCTTGGACCCACTAATTTTAAACAAACATCAATAATTATTAGTTTCCCCTGAAATATCAACAGATGTGATCGAAATTTTACAGGGTTTTGCAACGCGGATCAATGAGTTGGCAGCATCTCCCGTATTCATTCTCCCACCGCTCGCGTTCATTCCCAAGATGAGATTGTGTGTGTGCACAACATTTTTTTTTCATAACTAATATTAAAAGGCAATTCCTAATTTCAATGTTTTTGTGTATTCCCAACAAATTTCTCTTCAACCCAAAAATTTCCCTCCAAAACTTGATGTGACATTGCCACATAGGACAAATTCAAAATCTGCCCTCAATTGTAATATAGATTTAAAATTCAATGTTGCTTCATCTTTAATTTGCTTAAGTACGAACTTTTATTTTGAATGTCTTTTTCATTGACTTAAATAAAATTTCGTTTTACTTATAGATGAAGTATGGAATATTGTGGACAGTGCCTCGTTGCACTGGTGTAGCATTGATATTGCTCCCACATACAACGAGACTATACGATGCAAATTCTCCTCTTAAACGTATAGGAAATCTCCAATTTTCAAGGATATTTCTTTTAAAGAAAATAACTTGAAAATTGTGGATAATATATATTGAATATCAATATGTAACTCATCAAGAGAATGGCCAGAAGACCATCTACTTACGATTTCATTGGACCCCCGTCGGGCCCCTATAATTACAGATATTCATCCTATAGAAAGCCAACTCGACTAAGCACCAGAAGTGTCTTTCTTTGCCATAATTTTTAACTCTGGCAAAATGGACTTGGTCATCCTAGATCAGCGATGATGGACGCATCATCAAATGAATCCATTGGAGAACCTGAAGATTCTTCAAAAGATTGACTTTCCTTGTCCCCTTGTCGTAAGGGCAAACTTATAGAGAGACCTTCCCTCCTGAAAGTGGGATGAGAGTCTCCTGGCTTCATTGAGAGACTACATAGTGACCTTTGCGGGCCTATTCACCCCGCAAGTGGCCCATTTTTGGTACGTTATTGTACTAGTATATGCATCTACTAGATGGTCTTATGTGCCTTTATATTCACTCGCAACATAGCTTTCTCAAAGCTTATAATGTGGGTGAATTCACTACACATATCATTCAAGACTTCCACCAAGCAATTGGCATTGATATCGAACATCATGTAGCATGTTCATACTCATAATGGACTATCAGAGTCTCTGTTGAAGAGACTCCAATGGATTTCACATCCATTGTAAAATCGCAGTTCCCTGTTGATGTTTAGGGACCATCACACTGCATTCAGCATTGCTTATCACGATACGGCACGCTTGTTGTCATATCTTATTGCTGATGCTGCTTGCTTATGGTTTACCACCAAGTCTTGATAAATATGAATTTGATGAGCAAAATCTCATTGAAATAGGCACGCAGTCTAAAGAAGCCTGAAGCTTCTGAGACCATATCATGGGACACATAAGTCCTCATCTCGTTATGATCCGCATACTTTTTCTGTGTGACATTGAGATCCAGAAGATCCTTCACATTCAGACTAAAGTACATCAATTGACGGATAAATTTGCGGACAACCAGAAGATTGTTCGTTCACACGTCCCTGCTGCCAACACGCCAGCTAGGATTGACATTCCCAAAGATGGATGCAATCCACCGACAGCAGAATTGGCTGTACCTCATTTGAAAAGAGGACGCCTGCCAGGTTCAAAATAAAAATTTTCTCATAATAGGAAGATTCCTGGATATATCAAAATGATCCAACCACAGGATGTTGAGCTCAGACCAGCAACCTCTCCCCTCCTAATTTCCCCTGCAGAGGAAACAACAGGAGAAACATCATTATATTACGTACGTACTGGAGAGGTACTGGACATATATAGCACAGTCGTCGTCGACGGTTTTGCTTTCGCTATTGCCGTTCACGTCGCTGAATACGACGATGACGTCTACCCACTTTTCTATAGCGTAAATGCATAGAATGACCAAAGTGGGACGAGGCAATAAGAGTAGAGCTGGACTCACTCTTGAAAAGCAAAGACTTTGGACCAGTAGTCCATACACCTGAATGTGTAAAAACCTATGGAATATAATTCGAATTTCATAAAGAAATTGAAATGAAGGAAATGTGATCATTTTCCTATTAGGCCTACACTTCTCTGCAAAAGCCAATACATGCAGCTCATGGACGTTGTGACTGCATATATATACGGCAATATAGATATAGAGATCTATATAAAACTTTCAAAAGGGTATAATCTACCCCCAGAGATGAAAGAGAAACGTAGAAACGTCTTCTCCATAAAGGCTACAAAGATCATTAGTTGATCTTAAGCAATATTCTTCCCTTGTATCTTTTTCGAAAGATCGTTGACAGGATTTGTTATATTTGCCTTACATATGGTCGACTTAAAGCTAATAGGATCTCCGGCAGAGACCATTAAGATTTCAGATAGCTTTAAAGCATACATTGGAAATGGAAAACCTAGGTATAACGATCATCCTGAAGATGACAATAATCATCCTGAAGATGAACTATCATCCTGAAGATGACATTAATCATCCTGAAGATGAACTATCATCCTGGAGATGAACCATCATCCTGAAGATGACATTAATCATCCTGAAGATGAACTATCATCCTGGAGATGAACTTTCATCCTGAAGATGACATTAATCATCCTGAAGATGAACTATTATTAATCATGCCGAAGATGTCTCGGCTTACATATTAAACACCTTCGTGGTGGAACCCTTTCATATTCTTCATACACCTGGAGTTTTATGAAGAATGATATCCTTTTGCAACCTATTAAAAATGGATGCTTATTTATGACACCTTTCAGTAGCTGGAAGAGGGGGAGGACATCCTAGATCTCGAATAGCCTAGCTCTAGTGTATTATCTGGCCAACTGCACGTATCTTTGATAGAACGTCTCCAGTAAAGTTGTTAACCAGATACAGTGTTGTCCTGGAGAGCAACACTAGACCAAGGATAGGCTGCTTCTGCGCAACTTCCAAGGGTCAAAGAATATATATTACATATGCAGGTTTAAAGATCATCGCGACGACTGAAACACAATAGGCCGGCCACCTTCTAAATATATACACATCATCATCCAATGTCTACATCTTCTGAGAATCTCATCATCCACGAAGCAAGTATTGAAAACGCTCAGCCAGGTCTAGCAGTACCTTGCAGACACACTGAAGACTGATTCAAAGAATACTTTAGTGGAGTCATCTACCAACTTCGAAGAGCATTACACTCCAAAGCGAATCTGTCTTCCAATAGCCGCTAGATGAGTGAAACTTGTATAGATGAGTGATAATTGTATTTTCTTTCAGAACATTATGGATGTATAGACGAATAGGAAATGATTGTATAGATGCATAGGAGATCTGCAAGCCTGAAGCTTGTACAGATCAGGGGGAGTCCCTCGATAGTTGTACTCTTTTCCCTTAAGCTGCTGGTTTTTCCCACTGGGTTTTCCACAGCTAAGGTTTTAACGAGGCAACCACAGTGGCTCTGGATCCAGAAGTATCCACCCCATTAGCATACTGAATCCTGAAGTATTCATATGCTTAACCCAAGGTAATGGAGAGATGAGGGGGAGTGTTGTGAGTTGAGGGAGGCCTTTGGCCTTCCTCCCCTCATCACTCTCCATTACTCCCCACTAACTTAGTGGGGAGGCCCTTGGACTCCCAACTCAACATGAGAGTTTTATAAATATAGTACCATGGCTATTTGCCATGGTTAATCCTCTTCAATCCTCTTCTAACAAATAGGAGTTATTATGATCATGAAAATCATGCATATCAGGAATTAACAATTCTCAATCATTAGAAGTTAGATACACCTAGACTAATAATTCCTATGCATATGATTTAATCACAATACATTATACAAGCAATCATCATTATGAATACACACATCTAATACAATAGTGTGTGCAAGAAAGATATCACGTTCAATATGCATATGTGCACAAAATAAACATTCACGGCACAAACATATTGAAGGAAGGCATGAAAAGTAATACCACAAAGAGTGTGCATGAAAATCATAAAGTATTAATTTTCAAAACCAAATTTCTCTGTCCCTTTGGCATATCAACAAGATAGGAAGGTGCAAATTGATAATAAATCACCAAGGGTTAGAGAAATCAACTAATCTATATGCACAAACATAATACGAATGAAATGCAATGACATATAGATGAAAATGTCATACTCCCACACTGTCATACAAACTATGCAAACTTGGGAGTAGGGGACGAACTCACACATATATATGGGTACAAAAAGTAATCATACAAGCATGGTACACAAGCAATGAAGTGTAATAAGAGTGAGTTAGCAAGGTGAAAATCAAATAAATTTTGAGTTTGATTTTTATATATAGTCGCATGAGAATATGTCAATCTTAATATACGATTCTATATGTGTGTTCATATCATGCCTGGAAACAATCTTAGAAATCCAAAAGATAGTGATTTGGGATTCTTAAGCAGAGGTTGTGTAGTGACATGAGTAGGAAGTTGGGATGCACGCTTGTGAAGTGGAACATAAATATAAGCGTGTCCCGTGTGTGAAACATGCAAATGAGCATTAGTTCTAACATGAAAAATTTTAAGCAACATGTTATAAATAATCCTCAAATAAACATATAAGTAAGGATTATGAATACACAATGCACATCAGTCAAGAATTTGACACACGTGAAATACATAGACATGAATGACATACACGACACACAATATGCAAACATATGATATGCATGAGATAGTCTCAAACACAAAGTGACATCTACATCATCCAACACACATGGATACCAAATGTAAGAATATACTTACTACATTAAGCTCCCCCTACTTTGGTGCATCACTTAAGCACCATCAACTCTATTAGAATGAAAGTCTTTGCAAATCAAGGAGTTGGTAGAGTTGGTATCCCAATGTGGATTGAACCTAGGAAACATAATTTTGGTATCCAAAAACCTTTTTGGATCCTATGGGTTAGGCAACAAATTTAACAAACTAAATTCAAACTATTGTAACCCATATCCTAATGTAATCATATACAATATTAATAAAACATGTAATCATGTTACTAGATAAATATATAACCATATACATGCATGTACCAAATGTACCAAAAGTAAATATGTATATTAATCCAAAAGCATGACATGCGTCACATGCAACAAAACATAAATATGAACCAAAGCATGTGTTGCATAAAAATATTAAATATTTTAGACATGAAAATCATAAACACAATGATTTACTAATAAACATGCAATGGAAATCAAATTCAATATGAATTTACGTTTCTAACAAACATGAGCATCTAAGACCAAAATGCAAACAAAAGAGTAAATCAATTCTTAACACAAATGCTTTGGTACCCATAAAATGAAAATAAACTTATGGTACCAAGCAATGAAGGGTCAACGGAAACTAACCCTTTGGAAACCAAGTCCAAGAGGACCGTGATTTCCTAACATAGTCATCATTCATAATAATATCATGAATATAAGATTGCACATACATATCCTTAGCATGATTACTAGTGTTCTTAGGACCCCAAATAGTGTATGATTTGGGTATCCTCTTCCTAGTGGTTGCATGCACAAAAGGTTGATCTCTACATGGTGCATGTGGCCTAGGAACTGAGATCTAGCAAGAGCATGAGGAAATGTGTATGGAACATTGTGTTGTGCTAAAGCATGATGATGGGCATATGATCCATGGTGTGGTGTTGCATACATACGTGGATGAATATGAGGTGTGTATGCATGAAGATGATCATGAGAATAAGCAGGCATATGTGGATGTGATGTGCGATCATAAGCATGTGAAGGTGCATGAGCATGAGTACGTGTATGAGAGTGTCTCAAATGAGTGTTTGCACGTGTTCGTGGGTGTGGAACATAAAAACTATCATTTGTAGGAATGTGAGGAGTGGAGGCATTCTTACGTGTATTGGTGTACATGAAAGCATGTTCCTTCCTTTGATGTCCACCCTTGGTGGGTTTCTTTGCAAAGGAGGGAGGAATAGGAGTGGTGGTTTCCTTAGTAGTAAAACTACACAAGTTGTTATAGACACCACTCGTGGATGCACCGGAGGATGGCCTCACAAAATCTATAGTTACTTCACTATAGGAGGTGCGTGCATTGGATGCACTTGCCTTAGAATAACCAAGGCTAACACGATGGTTTGCCGGTAATTGATTCTTTAGCAAATCATCCAAATTGTCCTTTCTGTTGGATGCAACGATCTAGGATATCTGGTTTGATGATGACAAACGTGTCGTTATATTTGACGTGTGTGCTTAGTGTGTTTCAGGATTGGCGAACGTGCGACTAATTCACGGAAGGACTTGGTCAATGTGCAAAAGAGAAAGGGGGAGAACCTAGCTTGAGGTGACTCGTATCTATCGTGCCAAACTCTAATTATATTCCTGTTGATTACCCCAAAATGCAAACTCCATAAGAATAAAAGAAATGGGCTTTAAAAAATAATCATTCTCATTTTTTTAAAAAGATCAAGTGCTACACGTTTCCTGGGCCACACAAAACTCCTTTAATCATTTCAATAATAAACATCTGTTGCATAAAACATTAAGGCCCAAAGTATAGCACAACACAAAAATGAGTAAACGTTTTTTCACACACAAAAAAAATTTCCCAAGAGCTGTTTATAAGTCTCTGCTCATTGGAAACCTAGAGGAGACCCAACCAAAAGAATAAAAACGCAGGGTCAATCATCAATAAAAACCAGGAGCAGCAAGCCGCATGTTAAGTTTTTTTTGGGGCTTTGGTCGTTTATTCTTTGAGAGCCGATTTCTTCGATCCCCTGACTTCTCCAAGAGCCCATCGAAACCTAGAAGAGCTATATTTAATCTCCTCTGCGTGCTTCAATTTGTTGTTGTCGTTTGCAAATTTTTTCAAGGGGGACGTGATTCATTGACGGCGCCGCAACACAAAATTTTTAAAAGAATCTCTGATCTTCCCTTTGAAATCAACCCAGGGCCACACGAAGAGGCTGGGCATTTTTTTATTATTGCTGAACAAAAAAAACTCCAAGTGCTGCTGCCGAATTCACCCGAGGTAAGTTTTTATTATAAAATATTAAAGCAACCTATCTTCTTTATTTTAGTGTGCAGGCCATCATGTTGTGCGGCAACCAACAAATTTTTTTGAGGGAGCCTCGTTCGGTCTTGCTCTTGTGATTGCTGCCGAAATCTTCAAAGGGAAGTATTTTTTTAAAGATTCAATTGAAGAAGTACTTGCTGTGATTATTATTTGATACCAACAGCTTTGATTATTATTTGATTCCAACAGGACTTCATTATCTAAAAGAAATACTTGCTTTGATTATTATTTGATACCAACAGCATTCACGAGTTAATTGGGTGGAGTCCTGCAAGTTTCAATCTTTGGCGAAGGGCGCAAGCTTCATCGAGAGGGGAGCCGAACTATTGGGGGAGACATCAGAGACTACTATTTGTCAGATTAATCTGACCGGTGCTGATTGACGAAGACATCGCTGCTACACAATCTGAGCTTCCTAAACTCTATACTTTATTATTTTGTGTAGCAATTGTGATAGATCTTCGTAGGGGAAACTTTTACCTATTTTCTGTGACTATTTTGGGACTTGTCTAGTTGAGGCTAGACAAGTGGGACCCAGCTAGTTTGGGACTAGCTGGTAGAAAAGCATTACTAGGATTGATAGTGAGAGACAACACTGTGTGTGTGGTACTGAGAGCCTGGCGAGTGTAGAGACGTAGAGGGTGCTCTGAGCGTGCTCTAACTTGTGGTTTTGTACCTATTGCGCTATTCAATACTAGTTCTGCTTTGGGGGCTGGAGTAGGTCATTGGGACGACCGAACCAGGGTAAATCTGCTGTGTACTCTGTGTCTGCTTTTTATTTACCCTGTTGCTGCTATAACTACGTGTGCTTATTCGTGGGTTACACGAATTATTTTTAAAAGCATATTCACCCCCCTCTAGGCTAGGATCCAGATCCAACACTTTCCCTTATTGAATCTCTCAACAATGGAGGACATGAGCTCATATTTCTTCGAAATTGAAGAAATAGTGGCATTCAAGGTGGATGCATGTGTGGTGAGCTCGTGCACTTGGGATTTGAGATCCTCATTCTCAATGCCCAAACTAGTGTTTTGAGATTGAAGATTTTCAATCTCAAGATCGTTACTATCCACAATGGAAATACGATCAAGTTGAGATTTGAGGGACTCCACCTCATTTCTCAACATGCCATTTTGAGTAAGCAAACTTGCTTTCTCAATAGCGAGTGTCTCAACAATGGTGTCATTGTTTGATGTGCTACAAGTAGATGTGTTAGTGAGACTAGCAATCTTATTCTTAGCATCATAATATTTATGCGTAAGCTTTTGATATTTATCAACTAATTGTTCAAAAGAAATTCTAAGATCATCCATTGTTACCTCTTCATCGTCGCTATCACTTTCACTTGAATCACTTGATTCGTCACTAGAGTCACCCTTAGTGGCATCCTCTCGTCCCATCAAACCCATGAGTGAATCCCTTTCATCATTGGAGGAAGAACACTCCGAGGTGGACTCTTCTTGCTTCGCTAGCATGTGCCATATTTGATATGCCGTTGTTGCCTTGGACACACGCATAAGAATGTTATAAGATAAATACTCAAGCAAGATATCCATTACCTCTTGATGTTTCTTCACCAATTCTTTTTGCTCATTTGTCCATTCATGTTCGGAAGTGGTAGGTGCACGAAGGGGCTTCTCCACAAGCTTCCAATAATCATCGTCAATGGATTGAATATAAGCCTTCATCTTTACACACTAAATTTGATAGTTGGGTCCAATGAGATATGGTGGAAAAGGCCTTCGTGTGTTGTTGTTAGTTGCTATAGCTATTACCTTGCTGACCCTGTGCTATGAGGAATAAACACTAGAGGGGGGTGAATAGTGTTTTATTGAATTATAAGGAATTTATGCCAAATAAAACCCTAATTAACCAACAAATGCGGAATGAAAGAAGTGATCAACAACGCAAGGAAGAATGCAATGCAAACATGCAATCTATCCTGGTTCGGTGCCACCCAAGTCTCTCCGACTTGTTCCCGGTGCCATAATCCAGCAACACCCGGATCCCCTCTGGATACTCTAGTAAAACCACTAGAGCTTTCCTTTAGCCCACTTGCGGAAACCCCATAAGTGCAATCGACCTACAATCGATGTCCGTGTATCCCACAACCCGGGAACACACAAAACCTTAATCCCACAACTTGGAACTAAGCACACTCTCACAAACCGAGAGCAAAACCTATATCTTGACTCACATAACTTGGGATCAAGCCAACCCTCTTAACAACCGAGAGTATACAACAATTTATATGTATAGAGAATGAAATGTAAATCACTTACCACAAAATCCTATGCCTTAAGAAATACTTACCAATTTAGGGCAAGAGTGGATTTTGAGGAAGTAGTTAGCACCAAACCCTAGCTCCACCAAGATGGACAGCAATAGATGGTTAGGGTGAAGTTGGTGACATGGATTCAAGCTCTTAGCTTGAGTAGCTCACAATGAATGAGAATCTCTCTTGAGGAAATTAGTGCTCAAAGAGTGAGGGAGAGATTCTTGTGAGAAGAGAGAGCTTAGAAATGGAGTTGAATGGCTCTTCTCTTGGATGTGAAAATGTCTCTAATTTCAGCCTAGATTTCCTGGTTTGAAGCAACTCAAACTTATATAGGAAGAGATAAAACGGTCACAAAAATCGTGGCATTAAATGCCCAACGGATCTATTTCTGAAGCTGCTTAATCGGTCTAAGAATGATCACTGACCGATTAGTTTTGGAACTAGTCGGTCGGTGAACCTTCTTGGACCGACTAGATGGTTGACAGAGAAGATGGTGAAATCATGGGTAAGCATTAGTCGGTCTAAGAAGGATCACCGATCGATTAGTTTTGAAACTAGTCGGTCTAAGAAGGATCATCAACCGACTAGATGACAACTAGTCGGTCGGTGAACCTTCTTGGACCGACTAGATTGACTTTTAATCGATTAACCATCCTTCTTGAACCACTAACTGGTCAACAGTACAAAGGCTGAATTAACAAGTATGGCTAGTCGGTCTAAGAAGGATTTCCAACCGACTAGATAGTCATCTAGTCGGTTGGTTCTTCTACTTGAACCAACTAAGATGCATATGAAGCCATGAAAAGAAGCGATAAGCTTCGAGAAACTTTCTAAGGGCTTCTAAGACAATCCTAGAGATAAGATATGAGAGTTATGAAGATTGATAGGCAAGTAAGACTCAAGGCTTAACATTCTACTAAACCGAAGCTAGAAGACATAAAAGTAAACACGACAAACCGTCTTCAAAGCTTCAACATGAAGATTTTGAATCCCTCGACTTAAATAATACTCCTTGAGCTTCAACGAAGCTCCAGGCACAACGATCACGCGTTCTGAGGAAGTCTTGGGACGTCGCTTGAGATGCACAAAGTAAATTGGCGACGATCTCCATAATTCTTCATGGTCTTGAGTCTTTTAGTTGAATGTCTCCAACGTCATAGTCTTTGATCCTTAAGGTGTCTTTGACGCTTTTGAATCATCCATTCCTTTGTTCTCTTTGGATTGAATCTCCATCATTTGTTGATGCCATTGGCTTGAGATTTCAGGTAGTCTTTGAGTTCTTCAAGCCAATGCTTCACCTTTGTTGATCTACCAAGTCCTCCACTTGAATCAACACATGTAGTCACTTTTGATCTTCTTGAATCTAATTGGTGACTTTTTAGCTAACTGCAAACACATGAGTTAATCACAATGATTTGTGTTTGATCATCATCAAAATCAAGGTGGAGAGTCCAATACTCAATACAGACGGCCCAGTTCAAGAGGCCAGGAGCCCCTGCGGAGACACAGAGACGTCTGACATGCCAATTTTGTGGCAAGACTGGTCACGAGCAGAAGGAGTGCAGGGCTTGGGCTAGACAGTGCTTCGTTTATGGTGGTCGAGGACACATTAGTAGGTTCTGCCCGCAGCAGGGTGCCTACCCGACCTCAGTAGCACCTGTGGCTGCTAGACCGATGCAGCAGAGAGCTCTTCCACCTAGTCCGCAGCAGCCCTCAGTTCCAGCACCAGCTGGACCAGGCACACCAGCCCCCAGAGGACCTTCCTTGCCTCCTCAGCGACAGGCCTACAAGAAGACCAGCTCTGCTCCAAAATATCAGGCTTTTACTATGACAGCAGTAGAGGCAGAAAACTCAGTCCAGGTTATTACTGGTATGATTCTAGCCTCCCTCTTACTTTATACTATATCGCTTGTTGTTTAGTTATGTTGGACGTTGGCTTGATTTCTTTTGTCGGCTTCTAGGTATGGTTAAAGTAGCATCTTTTCCTGCCTTGGCACTTTTTGATTCTGGGGCTTCACATTGTTTTCTGTCACGACAATTTGTGGACAAACATGCTATACCAGTAGACTCCTTCACGGTCAGTTGGAATATTCATACAGGGGGTGGTGTGATTAGGAGTACTTCAAGACTCCCTTGTTGTCCAGTGGAAATTTGTAGTCAGGAGTTATATATGCTGACTTACTAGTGATTGAGATGCCCACCTTTGAAGCGGTGTTTGGGATGGACTGGTTAGCGATGTTTTGTGCCACTATTGATTGTAATTAAGGAGGATAGTCTTTCAGAATCCCGATCATCCAGAGTTTTAGTTCAGAAGTGGTAAATGCACATTAGAACCTGTGAGATTCAGAGCAACACTAGTGGAAGCAGAAGTGTTGGTGATGGCTATGGAAGCAGAGCCAGTCTTACCCAGGGTTGTGCGAGAATTTCTCGATGTCTTCCCCGATGATATTTATGGACTTCCTCCTGATCGATCATTGGAGTTCACCATTGATTTGGTGCCAGGCACACAGCCCATTGCGAAGGCTCCTTATCGGATGGCACCACCTGAGTTGGCTGAGCTTCGTAATCAGCTAAAGGACCTATCAGAACGAGGACTGATACAGCCAAGCATGTCACCTTGGGAGCGCCAGTGCTTTTGGTAAATAAGAAAGATGGATCCCGGAGAATGTGTATTGATTATAGGGAGTTGAACAAGGTGACAATAAAGGACAAGTACCCACTTCCCCGCATCGATGACCTCTTTGATCAGCTTGGTGGATCTCGAGTCTACTCAAAGTTGGACTTGCAAAGTGGTTGTCATCAGATAAAGGTTCGAGGGTCTGATGTTCTGAAGACAGCCTTTCGAACCCGTTATGGACATTATGAGTTCCTGGTGATGCCCTTCGGTGTGTGACTAATGCTCCAGCTACCTTTATGAGGTTAATGAATCAGATATTCTTTGACTATTTGGACAAGTTCGTGGTAGTGTTTATTGATGATATCTTGATATATTCCAAGGATGAGGAAGAACATGCGGAGCACCTGAGGATTGTACTAGAGACCTTGAGGCAGCATCAATTATTTGCCAAATATAGTAAGTGCCAGTTTTGGCTGTCTAAAGTGGCTTTTCTGGGGCACATAGTTTCAGGAGAAGGTTTATCAGTTGATCCAGAAAAGGTGGCTACAGTGGAGAAGTGGCATGTTCCTAAATCGGTTTCAGAGATTCGAAGTTTCTTGGGATTGGCTGGCTATTACAGGAAGTTCATCAAGGATTTCTCCAAGATCACTGCACCACTTACTCATCTGACAAAGAATGATATTGCTTATGTCTGGTCTGAGGAGTGTCAGCATGCATTTGAAGAGTTGAAGAGAAGGTTGACTACTACGCCAGTTCTGACGATTCCAGCTTGTTCTGGAGGATTTGAGCTTTTCTGTGATGCCTCTGGCAAAGGGCTTGGATGTGTTCTACATCAGTATGGACGTGTGGTAGCTTATACCTCTAGACTTCTGAGGGTGCATGAGCTAAACTACCCTACACATGACTTGGAGCTGGCAGCCGTGATTTTTACCCAAAAGCTGTGGAGGCACTATTTGCTAGGGGAGCATGTCAAGGTGTACACCGACCACAAGAGTTTGAAGTATGTGTTCACCCAGAAGGAGCTCAATATGAGACAACGTCAGTGGCTCGAGCTGATGGCAGAATATGATATCGATCTCCAGTATCACCTTGGGAAGGTGAACATGGTCCCTGATGCACTCAGTAGATATCCTGCTGTGATGATATTGACCTCTCAGCCTCAGCTCCAGGGGGCACTGCGACAAATGGAGGTAGAGGTTGTTCTTTCAGGTGTTAAAGCAACCATGTTGGGTTTGCAGGTCCAGTCCGATCTGGTGGACCGGATCAAGGCCGCACAGTCAGGAGATGAAAAGCTAAAGAGAATACGAGAACAGGTAGAGGCCGGACTACGAACCGACTTCTGCATTCACGAAGATGGCTCTCTTAGATTCGGATCTCGGCTATGTGTGCCTGCTGGTGCTATTTGAGAGGAATTGCTTAAAGAGGCCCATAGTTCCCCCTATTCCATTCATCCAGGCAGGACAAAGATGTATCACGACCTATGACAACATTACTGGTGGCATGGGATGAAGCGTAGTATAGCCAGAAGTGTGGCCTCGTGCTTGGTCTGTCAGTAGGTGAAGGCCGAACATCAAAGAGTTGCAAGCATGTTGCAGCCTCTTCCCATACCTGAATGGAAATGGCAACACGTGACGATGGATTTTGTGACTGGGCTACCCCGCACACCCAAGGGAAATGACACAATTTGGGTAGTCGTGGATCGCTTGACCAAATCTGCACATTTCATTCCCTTTCGGGTTGCACAGTCTACCGAGCATTTGGCTCGAAGATACATGGAGGAGATCGTGAGGCTTCACGGAGTTCCTGTTTGTATAATCTCTGATCGGGACACCAGATTCACCTCACATTTTTGGAGAAATTTACAGTCTAGTTTGGGACTCATCTCAAGTTTAGTACCGCATATCATCCCCAGACGGATGGGCAGTCCGAGCGAGTTATTCAGATTCTCGAGGACATGTTGAGGGTATGCATGTTGGACTTTAAGGGATCCTGGGAAGATCATTTACACTTAGTGGAGTTTGCTTATAACAATAGTTATCAAGCAAGCATTGGAATGGCACCGTTTGCTGCTCTCTATGGAAGGAAGTGCAGATTGCCTCTAAGCTGGGATGATGTTGGAGACCGTGAACTCTTAGGACCTGACTTGGTGGTGGAAGCGATCGATGTGTTTCGGACAGTCAAGGAGAATCTTCGTATCGCTCAGGACCGCTATAAGCATTAGGCAGATACAAAGAGGCGTCCATTGGAGTTCCAACCAGGCGATTATGTGTTCTTGAAGATCTCCCCGACACGTGGCACGATTCGATTTGGTAGACGAGGAAAGTTAAGCCTGAGGTTCATTGGTCCATTCGAGATTTTGGCTCGTGTTGGTGAGGTTGCATACCGCCTTGCCTTGCCACCCTCCCTTGAAGGCATCCATGATGTATTCCCTGTATCCCAGCTTCGAAAATATGTGGGTGACCCTAGTCGTCTCGTGGACTTCTCAGAGATTGAAGTGCGCCCTGACCTGACTTATGAACAGTGACCAGTTGCCATTCTGGATAGGAGACAGAAGATACTGAAGAAGAAGGCCATAAATCTAGTAAGGGTTATGTTGCAACAAGAATCCCCTGGTGAGTCCACATAGGAGCGCGAGGATGAGATGAGAGACAGATACCCTCACCTGTTTATGTAAGTATCTTATCCATGTGTCAATATCTCTTTTGATAATCTTGAGTGCAAAACATTGTGGAGACAATGGTGTAGAGTAAAATATATAGGGAGGCTCTGGGGATTAGAAGTATTTTCTTTTCAGGCTAGAACCCTTGGACTTCGAAAGTTCGAGGACGAACTTTAGTTTAAGGAGGGTAGGATGTCATGGCCTGTTTAGCCCTGTACGGCGACCGATACGGTAGTCCCCTATACACGAGTAGAGAGAGTATGAAGAGTTGGTAAGAGGTGATATGGCATGTATATGGCTAGTGGCAGTCGTGTGATTTCGTGAAAAGAGTAAAGGGCGTTTTGGTCATTTGGCATTATGGGTGGATGTGTGTGTAGAGTAAAAGTGGGTGTATAAAGAAATGTCATACTTGTAAATTTTGAAGGAGTGGGTTAGTGTGAGAGGGGCTAGTGTGAAAAGGGATGGGTTTAATGGCACACCCGTAAATTTTTAGAAAGGTCAGGGTAAAACGGTCTTTTGGCCAAAAACTGCTGTGCGTACATAATAAAGGAGTATATGCATAAAGTAATGGCAAACTTTTAAATACTTGGAACTTGTGGGATAGTTTTGGAGGGGTATTAAAGTAATTTTAACCTATGCATGCTTATCCTAAAGAGAGTTCTAGTAGGAGATATTTTGTAAGAAAAATCTAAACCCTTCTTTAACATTCTTTAACATTTTTTCTTTTTTAATTTCACTCATACTTCACCCCCTTTCCTCCCTATTGCTGGCCGAACCCCCTCCCCCTCTTTTTCATTTAACCAAGCTCCCAAAACCTTAATCTTACCTCAAAAATTTCAAGGAAACCCTAGCTTTTCAAGGAGAAAGGAAGGGGAAAGAAGAGGAAGAGACGAGAGGAAGAGAAAGAGACTTCATTAAGGTAGGATTCTAACTATTGTTATGGGATTTTATTTAGGGTTTATGAGAGTGTTATGATGTTATATATATGGCTCATGCTCTGGAATTCTTGTGTCATATGTGCAAAACACCAAAAAGATTTAATTTTTCCTTGTTTTCTTAGCAAATCCCCTCCTCCCTGAAATCCTGAAATCAAGCTCAATGTTTTTGCTTGTATTATGGTTTCTGTAGTTGGAATCATTTTTTGAAAAAAAAATATGTAGAGGTAGATCTTGAAGTCCTACCCCAAATTCATATAAATTTTGTCATATGTTGAGTTCAATAAGTAGTAGTAAAAATTCATTGTTTGCAAGATGTCTGAAATTCTGTCAAGCTGTACACAGTTTAGCAAAATGAGGACTATTACCTACACACTCTATGGATTTTGCTGATCTTGGTCTTGTTGGAAACTTAAGCAGTTTTTCTAAAAGTTCATTAGATTTCTTATATATCGAAATTCTGGCTCCAGTATGCTTAAAATTGGTTTTTAATACAGGTCCAGAAATCTGTCTGAAAAACAGATTTGACACACTTTACTAAATAATTCACTATAAATCATGTACTTCAAAGTTCTACATGAAATTCTATGGGTGAACCCAGGACTATTATATCTCCAACTTTCATTCTTTGAGTTTTGTCAAATCCTCAAGAGAAATGGGTTAAAAATGCTGTCTCTCTAGCTGTTCTTGCAATTTCAGCATGCTGGATGGTTGGGTGAAGTTGGAATTGTGTGATATTGCTAATTTTTCACTCTAAAATGCATGAATGATGTCGATGCATGTATGTAAGATTAGTTATGCTATTGGTTACAAAAATTGATGATATAATCCTCTCCATTTATGTGGCGCTCATTATATGTTTGTTAAAATGCCTGAATGAACTTGAGATTGAAGGAACTTGGAAAATGGCATCTATAACTTGTGTGCCATGTATTACACATGAGAAATTGGGTGTGTTCAATGAAGATTATGATACATGACATGTCAACTGGGGTGACTCGATCTGCTCTAAAGCAGGTGAGCATCCTGGTATGGGGATGTGGGAAATTTGGGTATAACTTAACTATAAGGGGCTGGACTGAGAAGTTGGGGAAAGTGATATGTGATACGTGATATTATTTTACCCACTCGCCTTTACCGGGAGTGGAGGGGACATACGGATGTTGTGTTATTATGTGGAGCGCCTCACTCCTGCCAGGGACGGGGGAGCTGAGAGGCCCGACGTACAATGCCCGTGTCCACTGTGTCGTGTGCCGTATTCACCCCAAATTTGGGGTGAGGTCCAGGCCCTTATCTTGAGGTGATACCCAGGCTTCCAAAGAATCACTAACATCTGTTAACTAATGAACTTTATATGTGTTGTTGTGCACACTTGTGTGTTGTACTCTTTACTTTGGTAGTTTGTACTCCTATTGCCTTTACACTCATAACTCTAAATAATTTTCCTTACCCTAGTTAGTTTTCTATGGGCACGTTTGACGTGCTTATTTTACTTTTCAGGTCTTGAGCAGGTGACACCAGAGCAGGATCTCCCTCAGAAGATTCCTTCGACGTGTGTTGACTTGGGAGACCACTCTTTTTGGGCTGTGTTGTGTAGTGTGAGTTGAGTCAAGTGGTGAGGAGGTTGTCTTTTGTAGCTATTATATATGTTTGTGGCTTGTAGCACTTCTCATGTATGTACTTGAGTCAGTTAACTTTGTACTTGATGATGGTGTGTGGTACGCTTTTTGGTTATGTGGTTCTGTGGATACGTACTCTCTGTGATGGAAGTATGTGTTGTTTCTTTCTTATATATATCTGTGATGTATGATCCAGCATTCGCAGTGGCCTGCTTATTGTGTTTCTCTATTCACGCTTGGTGTAATACCGCGGCTTGTCAAGCTCCCTCCTCCTTCCCCATAGGTTGTGTTGCCTTATTAAGTATGTGTGGGAATGGGGCGTGACACCGACGATCTGTCACTTTGATGGCGCCTTCATGGGTCATGAAGGTGGGCGTAATAGGGCCACTTAATTGTGATTAAGGGAGCACACTTTAAGGGGAGCGGTTAACTCCTGCTGACGTAGGCCAGTGGTGGCGTCCGGTTCGGTCCGAGGCCGGCCCGACTCTAAGTCTTCGTGGGGGCCTCACCGCTTGGCCCGTTCTTCTTCAAGGCTGCTGGCTTGCGACACGGGCCTGGGCCACTCGGTTTCGGCCCATCCTGGGAGGGTCATATCACTTTTAGTCCCACATTGCTTGAGCAACTTGCCTTGAAGGTGTTTATTAGGGGAGTTATAGAGACTTGGGGGTGTGTCCCCATGGGGTACGACACTTTTGTGAAGGGGAGAGGACCTACGTGGTCTTGGGTCTACCACGCACGCACCGCCGCCGCCGTCCGCCAGCCTTGTCACGTGCGCCTGTCCTTTTTGGACGGCGTGCCTTTATTTTTTTGGATCTGGCCCATTTATGTCTTAGATTTAAATTCTCTAATGGCTATTTAATTGCAGCATTCATTCGAGACTGTTAACATTCAAACTGCTATGATGTTCCTTTTATTGCTGATGTTAGTACAGCATTCAAACGTGGAATTTATCTTTTTCCCGTTTGAATTCTTCAACAGTCTTTTCTATTCTTATAAATAGTCGTGGCTTCTTCTTTTGAAGAAAACAAAAAACCTCAAACCTTCTCGTACCTTCTTACAATATTTCTCTCACACGTTCCTGGGTTCATGTGTGCAAACTTCTATGTTTCTGTCCGCGAGTGGACGCGTTCAGATGTTGCAGTGGTGTTAAACTTGGGGAGCAATCGGCGACAGTGATTACCAGCAACCGGCGACAGCGATTACCACCATGGTCGTGCCCTAATTGCTTTCAAGGCAGTGGTCTTCCCACGCCACAGCTTCCAACTTTAATCTGATAAGTATCTCCGCCTTTGTTCTTCTTCACAGTCTCTGTTCTTCTTCGCATTCTCTGCTCTCAGCCGTAGTCTCTGTTCTCTGCCTTCCTTCTTGATTTTGTCATTTGATTTTGCCTTCTCTATCATCATTCTTCCCTTCTTCAACTTACAATTTGAAAGCAATTAGTCAGTATCACTGTGGCAATCCTACCCAACAAATTGATCCTTAACCTCTCTAAATTGGAACCGCTTGATGGAACCAATTACAAACGATGGTCTCAAAAACTACGTACGTTCTTTGAACAACGTGAAATTGACTATGTCTTGTTCAACGACTGCCCTGTTGAATCTCCTGTCACTACCACTACCACCACTTCTTCTGTTACTGTTCCTCAAACTAATGAAGAAGAGATTAAGAAGTATGAGAAGAATAACAAAACTGTCCGCTGTCATCTTCTTAATCATATGAAAAATTCTCTTTTTGATTTATTCATGATCCACAAATCTGCTAAATTCATCTGGGATTTCCTAGAGAAGAAATATGGTGCAGATGATGCAGGGAAGAAGAAGTACGTCGTCGGGAAGTGGCTGACTTTTCAAATGGTCAATGACAAACCAATCATGGAGCATGTTCATGTCTATGAGAACCTGTATGCTAATGTTCTTAATGAAGGCATGAAGATGTGCGAAATCTTTCAAGCGAACGTGCTGCTGGAGAGGTTCCCACCATCCTGGAATGAATACAGGAATCACCTCAAATACAAGAAGAAGGACATGTCGCTGCAGGAGCTGATCAGCCACATGAGAACTGAAAAGGCTAATCGCCTCAAAGATAGGCCTGCTTCTCTTCCTGTTAATTCTGTAAAGGCTAACATCATTGAATCTGCTAGCCCTTTCAACAAAAGGAGGTTCAAAGGCAACGAAAAGAAAACCTTTAACCAAGGACAAAATAAGAAGCAAGGCCGGTTCAACAAACCTGAAGGCTGGGTCCAGAAGCCAAACGTGGTTTGCTATGTTTGCCGCAAGCCGTGCCATAAGGCCTACCAATGCACTCACCGCAAGGGACCCAAAAAGACGTTCCAGAAACAAGGAGGTAATGCTGCTGCTCAAGCTAACCTTGTTGAACAGGATGAAGTCATTGCTGATGTAGTTGTTGAAGCAAACCTGGTGGCCAACAACACTGTTGGGTGCTGGACACTGGCGCTACAAGGCACCTCTGCGCGAACAAGGAGCTGTTCCATAACTTCAAAGATGTTGCTGATACAGAATGCGTCTTCATGGAAAACTCAACAGCTGCTGGAGTTGTTGGTAAAGGTACAATACTGCTGAAACTCACCTCAGGAAAAACCCTATCCCTCAACGATGTTTTGTATGTCCCATCACTACGCCGCAACCTCGTGTCTGGTGCCTTGCTGAATAAAGCTGGCCTGAAACTTGTTTTTGAGGCTGACAAGGTTGTAATTACTCACAGTGGGGACTTGTAGGGAAGGGGTATCTGAGTGAGGGTCTGTTTATTCTTAATGTTGCTTCTGAAATTATGAATAAACCTCATATGTTTATATTGCTGAGTCGTTAGATTTATGGCATAGTCGACTAGGGCATGTCAATATTGCTTCCATTAAAAGGCTAAGGAATTTGGCCTTAATACCTGCAGTAAGCTCAACAGAATTTACCAAATGCCCTATTAGAAGCTAAATTCACTAAAAATCATGCAAACCAATCTCTACTAGGCAATCAGAACTTCTAGAACTAATTCATACAGACTTAGCTGATTTCAAAAATACCAGGAGCAAAGGAGGAAAACATTATTATATCACCTCCGTTGATGATTGCTCTAGGTTTACTAGGGTGTATCTTCTTTGAACTAAAGGTGAAGCAGGGGAAATGTTTATTAAATACAAGGCTGAAGAAGAAAACCAACTTGATATGAAAATCAAGAGAGTTAGGTCTGATAGATGTGGAGAATATAGTACCAACACCCTTAAGGATTTTTGTGAGAAGGATGGGATTATACATGAGTTTAGTGTCACATACTTACCACAAAAAATGGTATAGCTGAACGTAAGAACAGAACCTTGAAGAAAATGATGAATGCTATGCTTTTGAGTTCAGGGATGTCTGATGACATGTGGGGGGAAGCTATTCTCTCAGCTTGTCATGTTCTTAATCGTGTACCCCATAAGAAACTAGACAAGACTCCTTATGAGATGTGGAAATGATTTACTCCCAACCTGATTTTTCTTAAAGTGTGGGGGTGTTTGGCTAAAGTAGGTCTACCTGACTTTAAGAAGTCTAACATCAGACCTAAGACCTATGATACAATGTTCATTGGTTATGCTCATAATAGTGCTGCCTATAGATCATGTCTTTAAAGGATCATTCTATTTCTGAGTCTAGAGATGCAGAGTTTTTTGAGCATGTTTTTCCTTTAAAGAAGGAATCCATGTCTCTTTTGCCTTCAGACATTTCTATGCCCACTCCTTCAATATCTGATGATATTCATACAAATAGTCCTACTTTTACTAGTACTATCAATGATGAACCTAGAAGGAGTAAGAGGGAAAGAACTGAAACCAACTTTGGACCGGACTTCATTACTGCTTTCTTATCAGAAAGTGCATGTATAGATTTGCTTAGTGATGAACTTGTGTCTGCCTTCATGATAGAAGAAGACCCAAAAACTTATGATGAGGCAATGAGATCCATTGATGCTAGTTTTTGGAAAGATGCTATCAAAAGCGAGCTTGATTCTATTATTTCTAACCAAACATGGGAATTGTCTGATTTACCTAAAGGTAGTAGACCCATTAGTAGTAAATGGATCTTCAAGAAAAAGATGAGACCTGATGGTTCAATAGAAAAGTTCAAAGCTAGACTTGTGATTAGGGGTTTTATCCAAAAGAAAGGCTTAGACTATTTCGATACTTATTCTCCTGTGACCAAGATTGCTACGATGAGAACTCTAATTGTCTTAGCTGCAATTCATGAGTTAGTTGTACATCAAATGGATGTTAAACAGACTTTTTAAATGGTGACCTAGAGGAAGAAATCAATATGTCCCAACCTGAGGGGTTTGTGATTGTTGGTCAAGAGAATAAGGTATGTAAACTTAGAAAATCTCTATATGGTCTAAAGTAAGCACCTAAGCAATGGTATGAGAAGTTTAATAGCACTTTAGTAAGGAAGGGCTATATTGTGAATACCGCTGATTCCTGTGATTATTCTAAACTTATAAGATCAGATTGTGTAATTATATGCCTATATGTAGATGACATATTGATTTTTGGGAACAATCTGGACGTTGTGAAAGATACCAAGAATTTCTTGTCAACTCAATTTGAAATGAAAGACCTAGGAGAAGCAGATGTTATTTTAGGAGTTAGAGTTATTAGAAACTTCAGTGGCATCTCCTTGAGTCAATCTCATTACGTTGAAAAAGTGCTGAGAAGTTCAACTGTTTTGATGTTGTGCCTGCTTGAGCTCCCTATGACCCTAGCATACATCTGAAAAAGAATTTGGGTGAGAGTGTTTCCCAATCTGAATAAGCTAAAATCATAGGAAGTGTGATGTTCCTCATGAACTGCACTAGACCTGATATAGCCTATGCAGTTAGTAGGCTAAGTCGGTATACACATAGCCCTAGTAATGAACATTGGAATGCTATTCATCGTTTGTTAAAATACCTGAAAGGAGCTATTGATTGGTGTTTGCATTTTAGCAAATTTCCTGCTGTTTTAGAAGGATTTTGTGATGTAAACTGGGTTTCAGGTAATGATGAAGTTAGTTCAACTAGTGGTTTTGTCTTTACTTTGGGTGGAAGCGCTATATCATGGAAGTCTTCCAAACAGACATGTATAGCACGATCCACCATGGAATCAGAATTCATTGCTCTTGAGCTAGCAGGACAAGAAGCTGAATAGTTATGGACTTGTTAGCAGACGTGCCATTGTGGGGGAAAATCTGCGGCAGTTTTCCTTCATTGTGATTCTCAAGCAGCCATTGGAGTTGCTAAAAACAGTGTCTATAACGGGAAGAAAAGACACATACGCATCAGACATGGTGTGATTAAACAACTTCTGAAAAATAGAGTAATTTCTTTGGAATATGTGAGGTCCGAAAGAAATCTTGTAGATCCACTAACCAAGGGATTGCCAAGAAAAGTGGTTCTTGATTCGTCGAGGGGGATGGGGCTAAAGCCACTGAGTTAAGATAATATGGTTGATACCCAGTGTGGTCCAACGAAGCCATTTGATTCTTAACATACACTACATTTCCATCCCTATGACATGTGGTAGTGTTTTTAAATCCATAGCCAAGTTTTGGTGGTGCTATTGAGAAGCACTTGATGGATTCACTTTGAGATAAGTCCATAACCAGTTTTGGTGGTGCTATAGAGAAGGACTTGATAGACTCATTGAGAAGTTGAGCAATATGCTCTTAATGGTTCCATATCCTTTGTGATGGTGCTATAGAGAAGCACTTAATGTACCACCTACGTGGGTGTGAAGGTTTGGTCGCCTTCTATAAAAGACAAGGGCAGTCTTTCTAGAGCACTCATGAGACCCAAGGTGTGCGCATAGTCTTAAAGCGCTTGATTTGTATCGCGGAGTTTGCACATACTCAAGGTTCAATACGTGTTGTGGGGGCCTCAACCAAACTCTAAGGAGTTCAAGAGAAATTCACTCATGAGTAAGTAAGTTGTTGCCTCACATCACTACGTATCAATTCAATCGAAAGACATTGATACTTAAGTATATATATCCTTTCATTACCCAGGATTCTTGTTTCTTTTCTCGAGCCATTAGTGGGGGATTGTTGGAAATAATAGGCTCTCAAAAGCCTTGTTTCAATCCCACTTTCTTTTAGTCCCACATTACTTGGGCAACTTGCCTTGGAGGTGTTTATTAGGGCAGTTGTAGAGACTTGGAGGTGTGTCCCAAGGGGTACGATACTTTTATGAAGGGAAGATGACCTACATGGTCTTGGGTCCACCACACATGCGCGCACGCCGCCGCCGCCGTCCGCCTGCCCGCCAGCTGACCGGCTGTGACATGCGTGCGTGTGCCGCCCACCCGCCCACTTGCCTGCCGTGTCGTGACGCGTGCGCCTTTTCTTTTTGGACGGCGTGCCTTTCTTTTTTGGATCTGGCCCCCTTTATGTCTCAGATTTAAATCCTCTAATGGTTATTTAATTGCAACATTCATTTGAGGTTGTTAACATTCAAACGACTATAATTTTCCTTTAATTGCTGCTGTTACTACATCATTCAAACGCAGCATTTATCTTTTGCCCGTTTGAATTCTTTAACAATCTTTTCTATTCCTATAAATAGCTGTGTCTTCTTCTCTTGAAGGACACGAAAAACCTCATACCTTCACATACCTTCTTGCGATATTTCTCTCACGTGTTCATGGGTTCCTGTGTGCAAACTCCTCTGTTTCTGTCTGCGAGTGAATGCGTTTAGAAGCTACAACTGTGTTAACCTTGGAGAGCAACCGACGACAGTAATTACCACCACAGTCGCGCCGTAATTGCTTTCAAGGCAGTGGTCTTCCCATGCCACAGTTTCCAACTTTAATCTGATAAGTATCGCTGCCTCTGTTCTTCTTCACAGTCTCGGTTCTTCTTCGCATTCTCTGTTCTCTGCCGTAGTCTCTGTTCTCTGCCTTCCTTCTTGATTTTGTCATTTGATTTTGCCTTCTCTGTCATAGTTCTTCCCTTCTTCAACTTACACAAAGAACCAGCCAGATATACCCAACGGATAAATCAATATTTCCTACCGTGTCTTGTGTAGTCTATACTGGCTTAAAAAGCGAGTATACTAAGGCGATCTCAGTAGCACATCTCAGTAAGGACGACCCCACAGGGTCAGATACTTTGACAGCTCAACTCCACAAGGGAGCTCCAGCAGGTTGGCCCCTTCAATGGTGGCTCTCTATAGGACGACCACTCGAGGTCGTCCCAATCAACTCCATGGCCTGAGCACTCGCCTGCCTACCAAGATCAGCCCACGCGTAGTGGTGTGATTTTCGATGGATGGGCCGATCTCACTTCGAGACGTTTCTAGTGGGCCCGCTCCATATGCGTAATGGTTAGCTTTATCAGGGGAAACACACAGACTGTCTCATCAGACGATGTGTGGTTAACCTCATCAGAAGCAACGCGTTGCTGCTTTGCCAGGCGGTGTGTAGCCTGTTTTTTCTGACGAGTGGTCGTGCCAGGTACTCCACGTCCCGATGAATCCTCTAAGGGGTTGTTACAAAGGATGTGGAGGGTTTACTGACGTTGCGAAGCCGTCCTCCGACCTGATAAATATGACAGAAACTCCCTTTATTATGTATGCGAAGTCAACTCTAGCATTTCCATCTATACTTCCCACCTCAAAATCTTTGCAGCGTATGCCTCTAGCAGACGCTTCCTCCTTCATCCGCTTGACACCAAATTAAGAATCGCGGGTGAATCGGAGGGCCACCACCCCTCCGGTTCCTCTGACGTGTTTTCTATCTCTTTCAGGCAGGGTCAAAGAATCGTTCCTCTTATCCCAATATAACCAACCTGTTCGCGCTCTCCTATAGCGTGAATATTCGTCCATGTGGCCTGACCTGGGCCCACTGGGATTTGTAATGTCCCATATTTTTATAAATAAGTTTTCAACATTTCCCAAAGCTCATTTTGTTCACATCAAATCCTCAGACTCATATTTCCCTACTCCTCTTCTTTTCTTTTGATGAAAGCCCAGCCCATATGTTTTAATAAAATCCACAAGTCTCTTCACCACTCAATTTAAAAGGCCCAGTCCAAACACTTCTAATTAAACCCCAAGTTGCCAGTACTCAAGTGAGGGCCACTCCCCTTTTAATTATAATCCTAAACAACTCACACGACAAAACTCAGGCTCACTCCTTTCTCATTTTAATTTTCCCAAACCCAATTTCATTTCACCGAACTGAGAAGCCCAAGTGGGGCACTAACTCCTTTGGGCTGCCTCCTCTCTCTCCCTTTGCGATTCGAAGAAGCAAGGATTGCGGCCTTCTCCAGCATCGAAGCAAGATCGAAGCTGTCGCCCTCTCCCCTCTCTCCGAATCGAATGGCCCTCTCTCTCTCTCTCTCGCAATCGGGCCGCCCCCTTTCAAAAACCCTAGCCGCCTCCTCTTGCGAAAATGAGATCCGATCCGATCCGATCGGGATTTGCTGCGTAGATTTCGGGATTGATTTCTGCATTATCTTTCCTATAAATATTTGATGAATTTCTAGGGTTTTGATAGGGAAAAATCCTCTTCCTCTTCTCTAATTTTCTGTTTCAATCTGGTGTTTTTGGTGCCCTTTCGGATTTGGATTTTTAGGGCTTTCGAGTCCTTTTGTTCTTCGCCATTGAGGTAGATTGCCTCTACTCTAAACTTTCGGTTAATATTTTGACTGGGATATGATGTTGAGACTTGATGAGAGGAAATTCCTCGATGAATCAAAGATTTGTTGGCAACCCTTAACTACGCCACGATATCGCCACTGACTCTTCTTTCTCTATTTTTTGATCCCTTTTGGGCTAGAGTCAGCCTCCAGGGAGTTCTTGTCCATTGCCATCGCCGTGTTCCTATCTGCGGGCGTGCCCGCCTGCTGGTTGTTGGTCGTGGGGCTGTGATCCTTACGGCTCAGTCTTGCAGTCATATCCTTCTTTTAGTTTTGCCATTGTTATTAGGACATTGCAGTGGTCGTTGTTGTTGCTTTTCTGGGACTTTTGGGTTTTGCTATGCTCGGCCTGCTGTTCTAGTCGAATGGTGTACATGTTACTGTTCCTATAATTATATTTTGGCAGAACTTTTCTTGGCTGGTAGACTATAGAACTTTAATGGGGTTGTCATGCCCTATTTAGCACTATACGTGTATTCCATTGAATACACGTGGTACTACTACCTATGATGCATACGTAGGCATGAAATAAATATGGACATCGATGTATGTAACATAGAGTCGGGGGGGTTTGGCCGTAATGCGGGGCTAAGAGATGAGAAAGCGAGATTGAGTGAGGGAGAAGTGTGAAAGACGTCGTGGGTGCAAAACAACAGGAAAGTGTTGGATGTGTGTGCGTGGTGCATGTATGCATGTGTGGGCATGCATGTGTGTGTGTAGGGAAGCCATACAAGTATGAAAGGGGTTAGGGGTCAATGGCAACCTCCGTAAAATTTTAGAAAGGCGAGGGGCAAAACGGTCATTTGGACTAAAGCTGCTGTGCGTACAGACTAAAGTTGTGTGTGCATAAAGTAATGGCAACTTTTAAATACTTGAAACTTGGGGGGTAATTTTGAAAGGGTATTGAAGTCATTTTAGCATGTTCATGCATATTCTAAGAGAATTCTAGATTTAGATATTTTTTTAGGAATTTCTAAACCTTTCTTTAACCTTCCCTTTCTTTTTCTTTCCATTCCTATCTCTCCCTCTCCACTCCCTAAGCCTTGAACGAAATTCCTCTCCCCTTTTCCCCCTCCATCAAGACTCCAAAACCCTAATTTTTACTTCCAAAAATTTTAATGAAACCCTAGCTCTTCAAGAAGAAAGAAAGGTGGAAAGGAGAGAAAGAAAAGAGAAGAAGAAAGAGGTCTTCTTGAGGTAGGATTCTAACCTAGGTTTGGGGATTTTTTACGGCTATGAGAATGATTTGATGTTATTTATATTGTTCATGTTCTTGATTTCATGTATTATGTGTGCAATAGCCCAAAAGATTCAATTTTTCCTTGTTTTTTCTAACAAATCACCCTTCCCTAAAATACAGAAATTCTGTATGTATGTTTATACCTCAATTTTGATCTATGTAGTTTGATTTACTTTCTGAAAAAAATATGTAGTTATAGATCTTGAAGTTTTACCCCAAATTCATTTAAAATTTGACATATGTTGAGTTCAATAAGTAGGAGTAAAAATTCCATGTTTACAACATGTCTTAAAATCTGTCAAACTGGACACAGTTTAGAAAAATGAAGCCTATCACCTGCACACTCTATGGAATTTGCTGTTCGTAGTCTCGTTGGAAAGTTAACAAGTTTATATATAATTTCATCAGAGTGCTTATATTTTGAATTTATGGCTGCAACATGCCTAAAATTGGTTTTTAATACAGACCCAGAATTCTGTCTGAAAAACAGTCTGGACATATTGTACCAAATAAATCACCATAAATTGCCTAGTCCACATTTCTGCATGAAATTTTATGGGTGAACCCAGGACTATTATATCTTCAACTTTAATTCAGTGAGTTTTGTCAAGTTCACAAGATAAATTGATGAAATATGCTGTCTTTGTAGCTATTCCTGCAAATTTCAGCATGCTGGATTGTTTAGGTTGAAGTTAGAATTGTGTGGTTATGTTAATTTTCCATCCCAATATGCATGAATGATGTTGATGCCTATAAGAAAGTTTAGTTATGCTATTTGTTATTAAATTTGATGGTGTGATACTTTTCATTGTTATGGCGACCGCTATATGTTTGTCGAAATGCCCCTTTGAACGTGATGTTAAAGATGCTTGTGAAATAGCCATGAAAATGTTGGTGCTACGTATTATTGAAGCATATGTCAACTGGGGTGTCTCGATCTGCTCTAAGGCAGGTGAGCATCCTAGTATGGGGATGGAGAAAGTTTGGGTATAACTTAACTATAAGGGGCTGGACTGAGAAGTTGGGGAAAGAGATATATGATATGTGATATTTATTTCCCACTCGCCTTTATCAGGAGTGGAGGGGACATACAGAGGTTGTGTTATTATGTGGAGAGCCTCACTCCTGCCATGGACGGGGGAGCTGAGAGGCCCGGCGTACCGTGCACGTGTCCACTGCGTCGTGTGCTATGTTCTGTAATGCCCATATGTGTGATATACTATTTGCGTGTGTGTAGTAAGTTGATGTGCGCATAGTAGTTTCCTCCGAGAATGGCTAAAAGGCTGGATATGAGGTATATACGTGACTGCGTGTATATTGTGTTATGATGCTAATTTTTGTGTCGTTATTGTACTGGTACTGGTAATATGTGAATGACGATTTTTATGTTGGGTGTATTAATTGGGTTGAAGTGGTGTGAATATTAGTATGTATTAGTGTTACTAGTGATGTTGATTGTTATTGGTATGGTATGAGGATTATTATAGAGGTTGTTGGTGTTGGTGGGGTTATTCTTATTAGTATTAAGGAGATCAACATTAACGGTGGTATTATTATTGATGTTGGGTAGGGAAGATGTTTATAGTTAAGTTTGTCATTGGGCTTGTCTTGGGGTTTGGTCATTGGGTTATTGGCCTATAGTTAAGTTTAGAGGAGAGATGTTTATTTAGCAATGGAAAACTTGTAAATACCCTATTAGTCAAACTCCTTTTCTTTTATTTTCCCTTCTTCCCCAAGCAACCCAGGCCGGCTCTCCCCCTCTTTGTTTTGGCTGCCGATTCCCCTCCCCCATGGCCGCGTCCATCTCTCCCCGAGGCTGGAAAATGGAGAGCATCAGCGAAGAAAAAAGGGGGAGATCTCTTCTCATTTCACTCTCTCTAAACCCCTTTGAGCTGCCGACTTCTCTCCCCCATGTTTCCCCAAAAATGCCAGGCCAAGTCTCCCCTTGCTGGCCGAAATCCCCATGGCCGAGCTTCCCTTTGCTGCCATGGCCGAAGTTCTTCCCCAGGCCGTGTGCTCCCTAGGTTGCCCTAGTTTGAAAAGAGGGGGAAGAAAGATTAGAGGAAGGGGGAGGAGTTAGGATTCCATGGAGTTGATGATGGAGATTTTGGGCTTCATGATGGGATTCATGAAATTGGAAGCGAGGAAGAGAAATTAAAAGGGGAAATTTCGAAATTTTGAAGCTTGGAGGAGGATTTGGGTGAAATTCGAAATTGGCGCTCAAGCTTGAAATTGATGGGAGAATTCATCAAATTGGAAAAGAATTTGAGTTTCTACAAGAGGTAGGAGTCCAATCCTTACTCATATGTTTGATTTCTTTGCATTTTTAGGATAGAGTTTGCATCTTTAGTAGTTTTGTTGAAATTCTTGACATGGAGCATGCATGGTTAATTGCTCTCATTTTGCAATATGGAAGCTTGTTATTCAATTTTATTTGTATGGGAAAAATGAACTACTACGATTCATGATACTACTGAAGGCCTTGTGTCACTAATGAGGTGAAACCGCTCTCTTTTGGGGATGTTGGAATACCAGAATTATACCCAACACTCATTAATGATGATGTAACATGAATGTAATTCCAGGATGGTTCATTTTTATTGGAATACCAGAATGTAATTCCAGGGTATTACAAATCCTATGTCATTATTTCAAATAAGGATTTGTAACCTTACATTAATAAATATACCAGAATGTGATTCCAGGGTAATTCCAGGGTATTCCAAATAGTTCAAATGTAATTCCAACACTCATTAATGATGAATTACATATAACTTATTTACAAATTCTAGGGTATTTGTAATTTTGGTATGACCGTAGAGTATATACATGTAGTCATGTACGTGTTGTTATGCTCTCATTTTGCAATATACCTCATTAATGATGGAACATGTTGTAATTCTGGTATGTTGGGTATACGTGTAGTCAGAGTGCTTATATGTTGTAATTCTGGTATGCTAGTTTTGTTATATATACTAGTACTTTGAAATTATTATTCAAAGTACTCATTTAGGAATGTTGGGATGTTTATTTAGTAGGAAATTTTTCCTCATTTTGAAATTGTCGACATTTTGACATATTGGAAGCCTAATTAAGAAGAGAGTAGGGATTAAAGATTGTATTTCATAATTATTGGATTGTCTCATCTCTTTTCATAAATTATGTTAAATTGCCCTCATAATGAGATTGCTATCATTTTGGTGAAATTACCCTCATTTTGACGTGTAGATTCATGTTGATTACATGGAATTGCTTTCATTTTGTTATATTGATCAAGTGAGATTGTTCTCGTCTTGTTACTTTGATTAAATAAATTTGCTCTCATTTTGGGTTGATGGAAGTCATTTATTCAATTCAATTTGTATGAAATGAGAAACTTGTGGAAATGAATTGAGATGGAAAATTGGCGGTGTGTTGTTGGATACACGTGGAATGTGGAATGATGGTGCAATGATGTGATTAGGACACGAGGTGGAGTGCACGGGCATGGACAAAGTGCCGCGGTAGGAGGCGGGTGAACACGCCGTTGGCCACCTCTTGATCCATTAGGTGGCTCCACGTGGAGGTGGCTCCACGTTGATAACGGAGTAGAAGCTCTTGCACGTGCACGCCGGCTCATTCGTGGGATCCCCTTGCATTGCATTGCATCGCATTACTTGTGCATCATAAGCATCATGGCATCATTTAGCATTTTTGGGTGATTTGTGGTTGTATGTGTGTGATGGTTAACTCTTAAGAATGAATATTGACATTGTTGTATTTGGTGCTTGAGTGATGGTATATTGGTAAGCGTTGTTGTAGTAGTAGTTATTGATGTTGTTGTTTGTGGGATTCCATCTTGTGCATTAATTTCCAATTGGGGGCTTGGTGGATTTGTGTAGCAACGCTAAAGTGAAGATGTTAACATTTTGTTAAGGATTGAGTTCATGACATGAAAGGAAAAGGATGGGTCATTGCAATCCCCTTTCTTTTCCATATCTAATTTTAGGATTGAATCTTTCACTCTAATGCTTAAGTGACTCTTTCAAGTTATATGTGGCCATTAAAACTTGCGTATTTATTCAAGTTCCTTACGTGATTTCTTTAACAATAGGACAAGCATCCTAGCAGTGCGCAGTGGGCCTACCTGCATTTAAAAATTTTGTATTTCCTTCGTAACACTCGCCTCTTCGGGAATACCTGATACGGATTCGTACTTATCGGGTATCCCGAGGAGTGGGGTGTTACATGTTCACCCCAAATTTGGGGTGAAGTCCAGGCCCTTATCTTTAGGTGATACCCAGGCTTCCAAAGAATCATTAACATCAGCTAACTAATGAATCATATATGAGTTGTTGTTGCACACTTGTGTGTTGTACTCATTACCTTGGTTGCTTGTACTCCTATTGCCTTTACACTCATAACCCCTAAATAATTTTTCCTACCCTAGTTAGATTCCTACTGGGCACGTTTTGACGTGCTCATTTTACTTTTCAGGTCTTGAGCAGGGGATACCAGAGCAGAATCTCCCTCAGGAGATTACCCATGTGTGAGCTGACACCTTGTGGACACTACTCTTTTTGGGATGTGTCTTGTAGTGTGAGTTGGGTCGTGTAGTGAGCGTGTTGTCTTTTTTTGTAGCCGTGGTATGTGTTGGGAGCTTGTGGTACCTCTCATGTATACTTGAGTAAGTTTCACTTTGTACTTGACGCTGGTATTTAGTACTATCTTTAATTATGTAAGTTCTGTGGTTATGTACTTTCTGTGATGGCTGTATGTGTTGCTTTCCTTATATATATGTGATGTATGATCCCAGCATTCGTAGTGGCTTGCTTAGTGTGTATTTTTTTCCATGCTTGGTGTAATACTGCAGCTTGTTAAGTTCCATCCTCCATTTTTCCCATGGTATGGAATGCCGTATAATGTACTGGTGAGAATGGGGCGTGACAGGTTTAGTGGTGGCCCATACAGGTCAGCTCACACTGCGATATATGAAAGGATGATACATCCAACACATTTTAATGCCATCACATATGGTATTAATTCCACTTGTGATGTTCTCTTTCTCTGTAGAATGGATAGTGGAAACGGGATATCTTCATCAGAGATGGAGCAAGCTAAGCCCTCTTTGATGGAGAAGATTTTGCAGGGTTTCCAGGCGAGTCTGCGTCAGCAGGCTGAGATGCTCGCCAAGATGCAGGGTCAGAAGACCCCAGGCTTCAAGAAGTTTAGGGTAATGAAGTCGAGGACTTTTTCTGGCAAGGAGACTGCCTTGGAGGTCGATGAGTGGTTGCGACATACAGAGGATGATCCCACAGCTGTTGGATTTCCATTGGAGGGTTGGGTTGATGCAGCAAAAAGGAAATTGACACATCAGGCCAGAGATTGGTGGGATGCCCAGGAGCGGCATCTGACAGGTCCTATCTCATGGAAGACCTTCAAGGAGCGTTTTGAGTCCAAGTTCCTCCCAAAAACTGCAAAGGATGAGCTCAGACAGCGTTTTGAGCAGTTGACTCAGGGTCGGCAGAGCGTGGATGAGTATGATGCTGAGTTTTATTTGCTGAGCAAGTTTGCCCCGGAGCTTGTTGTGACTGATGCCACCCGATCTCGACGCTTCCGTATGGGACTGGATCCGGTGTATAGAGGGGCTATGTCTACACAGAAACTGGCCAAACAGGAGGATGTGCTCGAGGCAGCAAGACTATATGAGATCCATTTGCGGAGCATAGGAAAAATGCCTACAGGTGACAGATGAACATCAGGACCACAGAAGGCATTATCTCGGCCAGTACAGACGGCCCAGTTCAAGAGGCCAGGTGCCCCTGCAGTGACACAGAGATGTCCGACATACCAATTCTGTGTCAAGATTGATCAAGAATAGAAGGAGTGTAGGGCTTGGGCTAGGCAATGTTTCGCTTGTGGTGGTCGAGGACACATTAGCAGGTTCTACCCGCAGCAGGGTGCCTATCCAGCCCCAGTAGCACCTGTGGCTGTTAGATCGATGCAGCAGCGAGCTCTTCCACCTGGTCTGCAGCGGCCTTCACTTCCGACACCGACTGGACCAGGCATACCAGCCCCTAGAGGACCTTCCTTGCCTCCTCAGCGGCAGACCTTTAAGAATACAAACTCTGCTCCAAAGTCCCAGGCTTTCACCATGACAGTAGTAGAGGCAGAAAACTCAGGTCAGGTTATCACTGGTATGGTTCTAGCCTCTCCTTTCTTTACATTATATCACTTGTTACTTAGTTATGATGGACGTTGGGTTGATTCCCTTGTTGGCTTCTAGGTATGGTTAAAGTAGAATCTTTTCCTGCTTTGGCACTTTTTGATTCTGGAGCTTCACATTTTTTCCTGTCCCGACAATTTGTGGATAAACATGCTATACCAGTAGACTCCTTCACTGTTAGTTGGAATATTCACACTGGGGTGGTGTGATTAGGAGTACTTCAGGGCTCCGTTGTTGTCCAGTGGAAATTTGCGGTCGGGAGTTCTATGCTGACTTTCTTGTGATTGAGATGCCCACCTTTGAAGCTGTTTTTGGGATGGACTGGTTAGCAATGTTTTCTGTCACTATTGATTACAAATTAAGGAGGGTAGTCTTTCAGATTCCTGATCATCCAGAGTTTGAGTTTAGAAGTGGTAGTTGCACATTGGAACTTGTAAGAATCAGAGCGACACCAGTGGAAGCAGAAGTGTGGGCAATGGCCATGAAGGCAGAGCCAGTCTTACCCAGGGTTGTGCGAGACTTTCCTGATGTCTTTCCTGATGACATTTATGGACTTCCTCCTGATCGATCATTGGAGTTCACCATTGACTTGATACCAGGCACGTAACCCATTGCAAAGGCTCCTTATCGGATGGCACCGCCTGAGTTGGCTGAGCTTCGTAATCAGTTAAAGGACCTATCAGAGTGAGGGTTGATACATCCAAGTGTGTCACCTTGAGGAGCACCAGTTCTTTTTGTAAATAAGAAAGATGGATTCCAGAGGATGTGTATTGACTATAGGGAACTGAACAAGGTTACAATAAAGGACAAGCACCCACTTCCTCGCATCGATGACCTCTTTGATCAGCTTGGTGGATCCCGAGTCTACTCAAAGTTGAACTTACGGAGCGGTTATCATCAGATAAAGGTTCGGGGTCCGATGTTCCGAAGACAGCTTTTCGAATCCGTTATGGACATTATGAGTTTCTAGTGATGCCCTTCGGTGTGACTAATGCTCCAGCTACCTTCATGAGGTTAATGAACCAGGTGTTCTTTGACTATTTGGACAATTTCGTAGTGGTCTTTATTGATGATATCCTGATATATTCCAAGGATGAGGAAGAGCATGCAGAGCATCTGAGGATTGTTCAAGAGACTTTGAGGCAGCATCAGTTATATGCCAAATATATTAAGTGCCAGTTTTGGTTGTCTAAAGTGGCTTTTCTGGGTCACATAGTTTCAGGAGAAGGCATATCAGTTGATCTAAAAAAGGTGGCTGCAGTGGAGAAGTGGTCTGTTCCCAGGTCGGTTTCAGAGATTCGAAGTTTCTTGGGATTGGCTGGCTATTACAGGAAGTTCATCAAGGATTTCTCCAAGATTGCGCCACCACTTACTCACTTGACTTAGAAAGACGTTGCTTATGTCTGGTCTGACGAGTGTCAGCATGCGTTTGAGGAGTTGAAGAGAAGGTTGACAACTGCGCCAGTCCTGACGATCCCGGACCGTTCTAGAGGATTCGAGATCTTCTGTGATGCTTCTGGCAAAGGACCGGGATGTGTCCTACATCAACATGGACGTGTTGTAGCTTATGCCTCTAGACTCCTGAAGGTGCATGAGCTGAACTATCCTACACATGACTTGGAGCTGGCAGCCGTGATTTTTGCACTAAAGCTGTGGAGACACTTTCTTCTAGGGGAGCATGTCAAGGTGTACACCGACCACAAGAGTTTGAAGTATGTGTTCACCCAGAAGAAACTCAACATGAGACAGCGTTGGTGGCTTGAGCTGATGGCAGAATATGATATCGATCTCCAGTATCACCTTGGAAAGGTGAACGTGGTCCCTGATGCACTGAGTAGATATCCTGCTGTGATGTTGTTGACCTCTCAACCTCAGCTCCAGTGGGCAGTGCGACAAATGGAGGTAGAGGTTTGTTCTCCCAGGTGTTAAAGCAACCATGTTGGGTTTGCATGTCCAGTCTGATCTGGTAGACCGGATCAAGGCTGCATAGTCAGAAGATGAGAAGCTAAGGAAGATTCGAGAGCAGGTAGAGGCCGGACTTCGAACCGACTTCCACATTCACGAAGATGGCCCTCTTAGATTCGGATCTCGGCTATGTGTGCCGGCTGGTGATATTCGAGAGGAATTGCTTAAAGAGGCCCATAGCTCTCCCAATTCAATTCATCTAGGTGGGACAAAGATGTACCGCGACCTGTGACAACATTACTGGTGGCATGGGATGAAGTGCAGTATAGCCAGAAGTGTGGCCTCATGCTTGGTCTGTCAGCAGGTGAAGGCTGAACATCAAAGAGTTGCAGGTCTGTTGCAGCCTCTTCCCATTCCTGAATGGAAATGGCAACACGTGATGATGGATTTTGTGACTGGGTTACCCCGCACACCCAAGGGAAATGACGCAATTTGGGTAGTCGTTGACCGCTTGACCAAATCTGCACATTTCATTCCCTTCCGGGTTGGACAGTCTATCGAGCATTTGACTCGAAGATACATGGAGGTAAATCCCTTCGTCACCCTTACATTTTCTATATTTGGTAGTGTGAGGTGTTTGACATAATCTTCCTTGTAGGAGATCGTGAGGCTTCATGGAGTACCTGTTTGTATAATCTCTGATCGGGACACCAGATTCACCTCACATTTTTGGAGAAGTTTACAGTCTAGTTTGGGGATTCACCTCAAGTTTAGTACCGCATATCATCCCCAGACTGATGGGCAGTCCGAGCGAGTCATTCAGATCCTCGAGGACATGTTGAGGGCATGTATACTGGACTTTAAGGGATCCTGGGAAGATCACTTGCACCTGGTAGAGTTTGCTTATAACAATAGTTATCAAGCAAGCATTGGAATGGCACCGTTTGCTGCTCTGTATGGAAGGAAGTGAAGATCGCCTCTAAGCTGGGACGATGTTGGGGACCATGAACTCTTAGGACCTGACTTGGTGGTAGAAGCGATCGACGTAGTTCGGACAGTCAAGGAGAATCTTCGTATCGCTCAGGATCGCTATAAGCATTGGGCAGATACAAAGAGGCGTCCATTGGAGTTTCTACCAGGTGATTATGTGTTCTTGAAGATCTCCCCGACACGTGGCATGATTCGATTCAGTCGACGAGGGAAGTTGAGCCCGAGGTTCATTGGCCCATTCGAGATTTTGGCTCGTGTTGGTGAGGTTGCATATCGCCGTGCCTTGCCACCCTCCCTTGAAGGCATCCATGATGTGTTCCATGTATCCCAGCTTCGAAAATATGTAGGAGACCCTAGTCACCTTGTAGACTTCTCAGAGATTGAAGTGCGTCCCGGCCTGACTTATGAACAGCAACCAATTGTCTTCCTAGATCGTAGACAGAAGATACTGAAGAAGAAAGCCATTAATCTAGTAAGGGTTATGTGGCAACAAGAATCCCTTGGTGAGTCCACATGGGAGCATGAAGACGAGAGGAGAGACAAATACCCTCACCTGTTTATCTAAGTATCTTATTACTGTATCAATGTTTCTTTTGATAATCTTGAATGCAAAATTTTATGGAGACAGTGGTGTAGGGTATTATATAGAGAATCTCCTGAAATTTAGAAGTATTTCTCTACTTAGATTAGAACCCTTAGATTTCGGCAGTTCGAGGACGAACTTTATTTTAAGGTGGATAGGATGTCATGCCCTATTTAGCACTATACGTGTATTCCACTGAATACACGTGGTACTTCTACCTACGATGCATACGTAGGCATGAAATAAACATGGACATCGATGTATGTAACGTAGAGACAGTGGGATTTGGCCGTAATGCGGGGCTAAGAGACGAGAAAGCGAGATTGAGTGCGGGAGAAGTGTGAAAGACGTCGTGGGTGCAAAACAACAGGAAAGTGTTGGATGTGTGTGCGTGGTGCATGTATGCATGTGTGGGCATGCATGTGTGTGTAGGGAAGCCATGCAAGTATGAAAGGGGTTAGGGGTCAATGGCAACCCCCGTAAAATTTTAGAAAGGCGAGGGGCAAAACGGTCATTTGGACTAAAGCTGTTGTGCGTACATACTAAAGCTGTGTGTGCATAAAGTAATGGCAAACTTGTAAATACTTGAAACTTGGGGGGTAATTTTGGAAGGGTATTTAAGTCATTTTAGCATGTTCATGCATATCCTAAGAGAATTCTAGAGTTAGATATTTTTCTAGGAATTTCTAAACCTTTCTTTAACCTTCCCTTTCTTTTTCTTTCCATTCCTATCTCTCCCTCTCCACTCCCTAAGCCTTGAACGAAATTCCTCTCCCCTTTTCCCCTCCATCAAGACTCCAAAACCCTAATTTTTACTTCCAAAAATTTTAATGAACCCCGAGCTGTTCAAGGAGAAAGAAAGGTGGAAAGGAGAGAAAGAAAAGAGAAGAAGAAAGAGGTCTTCTTGAGGTAGGATTCTAACCTAGGGTTGGGGATTTTTATTTAGGGCTGTGAGAATGATATGATGTTATTTATATTGTTCATATTCTTGATTTCATGAATTATGTGTGCAATAGCCCAAAAGATTCAATTTTCCTTGTTTTTCCTAACAAATCACCCTTCCCTAAAATACAGAAATTCTGTATGTATGTTTCTACCTCAATTTTGATCTCTGTAGTTCGATTTAATTTCTGAAAAAAAATATGTAGTTATAGATCTTGAAGTTCTACCCCAAATTCATTTAAAATTTGTCATATGTTGAGTTCAATAAGTAGGAGTAAAAATTACATGTTTACAACATGTCTGAAAATCTGTCAAACTGGACACAGTTTAGAAAAATGAAGCCTATCACCTGCACACTCTATGGAATTTGTTGTTCGTAGTCTCGTTGAAATGTTAACAATTGTATATATAATTTCATCAGAGTGCTTATATTTCGAATTTCTGGTTGCAACATGCCTAAAATTGGCTTTTAATACAGACCGAGAATTCTGTCTGAAAAACAGTTTGGACATACTGTACCAAATAAATCACCATAAATTGCTTAGTCCACATTTCTGCAGAAATTTATGGGTGAACCCAGGACTATTATATCTTCAACTTTAATTCAGTGAGTTATGGGTGAACCCAGGACTATTATATCTTCAACTTTAATTCAGTGAGTTTTGTCAAATTCACAAGATAAATTGATGAAATATGCTGACTTTGTAGCTGTTCCTGCAAATTTCAGCATGCTGGATTGTTTTGGATGAAGTTGGAATTGTGTGGTTATGTTAATTTTCCTTCCCAATATGCATGAATGATGTAAGAAAGTTAGTTATGCTATTTGTTACTAAATTTGATGGTGTGACACTTTTCATTGATATGGCGACCGCTATATGTTTGTCGAAATGCCCCTTTGAACGTGATGTTAAAGATGCTTGTGAAATAGCCATGAAAATTTTGGTGCTACGTATTATTGAAGACTATGACAAATGACATGTCAACTGGGGTGTCTCGATCTGCTCTAAGGTAGGTGAGCATCCTAGTATGGGGATGGAGAAAGTTTGGGTATAATTTAACTATAAGGGGCTGGACTGAGAAGTTGGGGAAAGAGATATGTGATATGTGATATTTATTTCCCACTCGCCTTTACCGGGAGTGGAGGGGACATACGGAGGTTGTGTTATTATGTGGAGAGCCTCACTCCTGCCATGGACGGGGGAGCTGAGAGGCCCGACGTATAGTGCACGTGTCCACTGCGTCGTGTGCTATGTTCACCCCAAATTTGGAGTGAAGTCCAGGCCCTTATCTTTAGGTGATACCCAGGCTTCCAAAGAATCATTAACATTAGCTAACTAATTAATCATATATGTGTTGTTGTTGCACACTTGTGTGTTGTACTCATTACCTTGGTTGCTTGTACTCCTATTGCCTTTACACTCATAACGCCTAAATGATTTTTCCTACCCTAGTTAGATTCCTACTGGGCACGTTTTGACGTGCTCATTTTACTTTTCAGGTCTTGAGCAGGGGACACCAGAGCACAATCTCCCTCAGGAGATTACCCATGTGTGAGCTGACACCTTGGGGGCACTACTCTTTTTGGGATGTGTCTTGTAGTGTGAGTTGGATCGTGTAGTGAGCGTGTTGTCTTTTTTGTAGCCGTGGTATGTGTTGGAAGCTTGTGGTACCTCTCATGTATATTGGGTAAGTTTCACTTTGTACTTGACGCTGGTGTGTAGTACTATCTTTAATTATGTAAGTTCTTTGGTTATGTACTTTCTGTGATGGCTGTATATGTTGCTTTCCTTATATATATATATGATGTATGATCCAAGCATTCACAATGGCCTGCTTAGTGTGTATTTTTTTCCACGCTTGGTGTAATACCGCGGCGTGTCAGGTTCCATCCTCCCTTTTTCCCAAGGAATGGAATGCCATATAATGTACTGGTGAGAATGGGGCGTGACAGGGTTACCAACATATAAAAACAGATCCCAACCACCCTTTAAAATAAATTAAGTTCTTCATTGTTACTTTTCAGTCTTTTGCTTATAATTATTATTAAATCTTTTGTTCATATTGTAAGTAATTGCTTCAAATTTCTTTATTAGCTTTAATTTATCTGTTAAGCAAATGTTCGTCTTTAGAGCCTGAACACTTAACGAGAATTTGAGCAATAATTGACATTGACAAATCATGACATCAACTCAACTAGAATGACATTACACTTAGCTCATTATCTAAGGGATGGAATGCGATTATGGACAAAGTATTCGAATTACCACTCTCCTGATGGAAGTGGGGAGTATCATCAATTTTCCTCCTCCTTTAAAGGAACGAGGGGTTTTAATGCAATTTTCCTCTTTTTTCTGAAACGAGGGGTTTTAATGCAATTTTCATCTTTCTTCTGAAACGAGTGGTTCAATTACAATTGTCCGCTATCCACACTAATAGCGGGGTCACAGAACGAATTAATGCATCTCACTTCCTTGGGCATGAGTCACATATTAGAATGGTTAGTTTACTTTTAACCAACCCTTTAAGAGATTCAGAGCTCAGTAGATCTTTTCTCTTGTTCAGAGATATTAACTTGTACTATTTTCGTTATTTATAAACTGTTAAGATTGGTCTAAATGTTATCTACTTCTAATTTTGTTGTATATCTTCTCCTCAGGTTAGGCAGGAGATTTTACAGTTTTGATCGTGTATCAAGTTTCTAAGACTAATCGTACATGTATGACTTTAATTTCGGTATTAATTTCTGCTTAGTCCTATTCTGTATTCACTGGTACCCAGCAGGATCTGCATAATAAATGAAATTTGTGACGGCTCCTGAAACTGGGTCCTTACAAGTGGTGGCCCATGCAGGTCCCCGCTGACCACCTCGTGAACAGTATAGGTCAAGTAGAATATACCGTAAATCATACCTGTACTTAATTGCGGTATTTTGATTGAACAGAATGAAGAAATCTTATAACCGTCGCGCACGTCCTACTGCGAACGACTCCATTGCAATTAACAAAAATGTTACGAGGAATGTAGGCGACGGAAGTGGCTCTGGCACCGTCAACGACAATGTCGATATCAACGCCGTTAACAATCTCCACGAGAACGTCGGCAACGGCAATGACGACAACTACGACGTCGACGACCAGCTTCACGATTACGTCGACGACGTGAATGCCAACGTCAATCCCAACCCCAAGGGTCCGGACAACAATGTCAATGGCGGTAATCACCACTCGACAATGGAAATGATGGCAACAACACCGAGCAGCCTGCACCGACAATCCAGATACCAGAGCAGACCTTACAAGAAATGATTAGAGCGTTACAGCGGGAGCCTGAGCGTAGGCACGAAGGAGGAGTGCGAGAATTCAGATTACTGCGTCCACCAATTTTCAAAGGAACGGAGGGACCTCTTGCTGCAGAAGAATGACTACGTCGCACAACTGACATGCTAAGAGCAGCGCGGGTCGCGCTGGATTCATGGGTGGACATGGCAAAGCTACAGTTGGTTGAAGACACCATGTTATGGTGGGATTCAGAGGAAGATCGATTGACTCAGCCAGTTTCATGGAGCACATTTACTGAGAAGTTTAATGCTTTGTTTTTCTCTCCAGAGGCGAAGAGGGCACTGCAGGCCCAATTCATGAATCTGAAGCAAGGTACCAAGAATGTGGAGCAGTACAACGCCGAATTTTTCAGACTCAGCAAATTCGCAAAGAACGTGGTGACCGATCCGTGGGATAGAGCTCAACGTTTTCAAGAATGTCTGAATATGAAGATTCAGAAGCAACTAGTGGGAAAGAAGCTGAAGACTCACACCAAGGTACTCTTCGCAGCTCGAGACTATGAATACGTGCAACAGAAGGAAGAGCTAGAACGACAGATGACTGCCCCTCCGACTCAACAAGAATCACCATCAGCTGCAGTGGAGCAGAACCGACGCCCTCCAACAAATACTCGCCAGCATGAACAGAAGAAGCCTGCTTTGCAGACATCGCAAACCACCCAATTCAAGAACAACGGGACTCCAACGAATAATCAACGATCCATGGTGTGCCACTACTATCAACGACATGGGCACGTGAAGAAGGACTGCCGACGCTACAACAAGTTATGTCTGATTTGCGGCGCGTCCGAGCACTCTATTGCAGACTGTCCTAAGAAGAAGGAGAACACAACTGCCAGTGTCACTCAGCAAGAGCAACATCCACCATCCTAACCACAGAGGTGCCAGGCGTATATCCTGCCAGCATCGGAGACAGATGCTCCTTCCTTGTAGAAGACATTATCAGTTATCTTAGATTATGCTTTTTTGCATTTGCTATTAGTACTTTTGCATTTTGGAAATTCCGAGGGCGGAATTTATTTTTAAGGAGGGGGGATGTAATGTCCCATATTTTTATAAATAAGTTTTCAACATTTCCCAAAGCTCATTTCGTTCACATCAAATCCTCAGACTCATATTTTCCTACTCCTCTTCTTTTCTTTTGATGAAAGCCCAGCCCATATGTTTTAATAAAATCCACAAGTCTCTTCACCACTCAATTTAAAAGGCCCAGTCCAAACATTTCTAATTAAACCCCAAGTTACCAGTACTCAAGTGAGGGCCACTCCCCTTTTAATTATAATCCTAAACAACTCACACGACAAAACCCAGGCCCACTCCTTTCTCATTTTAATTTTCCCAAACCCAATTTCATTTCACCGAACTGAGAAGCCCAAGTGGGGCACTAACTCCTTCGGGCTGCCTCCTCTCTCTCCCTTTGCGATTCGAAGAAGCAAGGATTGTGGCCCTCTCCTGCATAGAAGCGAGATCGAAGCTGTCGCCCTCTCCCCTCTCTCCAAATCGAATGGCACTCCCTCCCTCACTCCCTCCCTCCCTCCCTCCCTCTCTCTCTCTCTCTCTCTCTCTCACAATCGGGCCGCCCCCTTTCAAAAACCCTAGCCGCCTACTCTTGCGAAAATGAGATCCGATCCGATCCGATCGGGATTTGCTGCGTAGATTTCGGGATTAATTTCCGAATTATCTTTCCTATAAATATTTGATGAATTTCTAGGGTTTTGATACGGAAAAATCTTCTTCCTCTTCTCTAATTTTCTGTTTCAATTTGGTGTTTTCGGCGCCCTTTCGGATTTGGATTTTTAGGGTTTTCGAGTCCTTTCGTTCTTCGCCATTGAGGTAGATTGCCTCTACTCTGAACTTTCGGTTTATATTTTGACTGGGATATGATGTTGAGACTTGATGAGAGGAACTTCCTCGATGAATCAAAGATTTGTTGGCAACCCTGGACTACGCCACGATATTGCCGCTGCCTCTTCTTTCTCTATTTTTTTGATCTCTTTTGGGCAATAGTCAGCCGCCGGGGAGTTCTTCTACATTTCCATCGCCGTGTTCCTATCTGCGGGCGTGCCCGCCTGCTGTTTGTTGGTCGTGGGGCCTCTGTCGATCCTTACGGCTCAGTATTGCAGTCGTTTCCTTCTTTTAGTTTTGCCATTGTTATTAGGACATTGCAGTGGTCGTTGTTGTTGCTTTTCTGGGTCTTTTGGGTTCTGCTATGCTCGGCCTGCTGTTCTAGTCGGATGGTGTGAATGTTACTGTTCCTATAATTAGATTTTGGCAGAACTTCCCTTGGCTGGTAGACTATAGAACTTTAATGGGTTGCCAACATATAAAAACTGATCCCAACCACCCTTTAAAATAAATTGAGTTCTTCATTGTTACTTTTCAGTCTTTTGCTTATAATTATTATTAAATCTTTTGTTCATATTGTAAACAATTACTTCAAATTTCTTTATTAGCTTTAATTTATATGTTAAGCAAATGTTCGTCTTTAGAGCCTGAACACTTAACGAGAATTTGAGCAAATATTGACAATGACAAATCATGACATCAACTCAACTAGAATGACATTACACTTAGCTCATTATCTAAGGGATGCGAATGTGATTATGGACTAAGCATTCGAATTACCACTCTCCTGATGGAAGTGGGGAGTATCATCAATTTTCCTCCTCCTTTAAAGGAACGAGGGGTTTTAATGTAATTTTCCTCTTTCTTCTGAAACGAGGGGTTTTGATGCAATTTTCCTCTTTCTTCTGAAACGAGGGGTTCAATTACAATTGTCCGCTATCCACACTAATAGCGGGGTTACTGAACGAGTTAATGCATCTCACTCCCTTGGACATGAGTCACATATTAGAATGGTTAGTTTACTTTTAACCAACCCTTTAAGAGTCAGTAGATCTTTTCTCTTGTTCAGAGATATTTTACGTGTACTGTTTTCGTTATTTATAAACTGTTAAGATTGGTTTAGATGTTATCTACTTCTAATTTTGTTGTATATCTTCTCCTCAGGTTAGTCAAGAGATTTTACAGTTTTTATCGTGTATCAAATTTCTAAGACTAATCGTACATGTATGACTTTAATTTCTGTATTAATTTCTGCTTAGTCCTATTTTGTATTCACTGGTACCCAACAGGATCTGCATAATAAATGAAATTTGTGACGGCCCCCCGAAACCGGGTAGTTACAGGATTCAAGGCATCAACAGGACACATTTTATAGGGAACGAAAAAGAAAAAGAAAACTTAAAGAAAGAGACTCTAAAAAATCCATAAGGATGCAAATCTGGCGGCCTGAGTTGGGACTCGATCAAAGTATTGACTTGAATCAATACCAAATAAATCATAATCCATTGACTTAATATTGGCTAATATCAAGCCCCAAGCTAAAGTCTAGATTTGATTGGGATGTGTATGATAACTTATTTATTAAATTGCGCCCATTAGATCCTGAAAATTTTTAGTAAACCTGGGCCCATAGAATCCAACGAAAAAGTTAACAAACACAAATTTTTGGACTGGAGATGACAGGGTTTGAGCCTGTGACCTATGTTTGGTGGGAAAAGACTTGTTAGCTAGCTTGTAACTATTTATTTAATTATGAGGCAAGTCAATATACAAGCAATACAATAGATTAGATAGTTAGATACTGAAAAAATTAACAAAGGGAAGAAGCAAACAGTGGTCTTCATCCTGTGTGCGAGTATTCCTCTTCCATAAAGCCTTGACGACTAACATGGGGGTGTGGGCGGCCTAGATTGTGGCCAACGAGGAAATCCCCTCCTTGGCCTAGATTTTGTTTTTTCATATGATCGACTTATGCATTTCTTCATTTTCTTACCTTGACATGCATTCAGAAAATAACAACCAACCAAACCCACAAATAGCCTAAAGGAAAAGAGAGGACCAAGTGACATAATTCCAGGGATATAAAGAAATATATAAAGGTTGAAGTTGGTCTTTTGGGTCAGGGCTAATGATGCACTTGCAGCCGACTGATTCACAAGACTATTCTAATTTTGTAGGGAAGAACAGGTCTAATCTTGTTATACATTATTAAATAAGAGATTGATGTGGGAGCAGTGGATCTTTTTTATTGAGTGCTTGACCCACTTGATCAAAGTCTACCAAGTGCAGCAAACTAAAGTAAACACACTGAACAAAGGAGATCATAGATAGCAGATGAATTGATGACAGTAGCTGACACTGATGTTTTTGAACCATTCTCCTCTCTAAACAAGGAACTAAAGGGTCTTTTTGTTATGCAATTTGAAGAGAATGATGTAGACATCCCAACTAATTTGCCTAACCAGTGTATTGTTACTGTTTGCTAACACATGTGATGGTGCCTATACGAAGAGCCCCCTAATTTCCAGTGCACAAAACTTCATACTAGAATATACAATAAGATATAGTTTAATATTTCTTGAAATCATTTTGTCATTTATAAAATAAATAAGCTCTAAAATAATCCATCTAAGAAAGATTGAGATATAAATAAAAAAAATTCATTTTTCAAACATGCCTGCTGGAAATGAATGTGCAAACTCACTGATGAGGTATTAGTGACTCAAACATTGCATAAGCAATGACATTCCTACATTCCAGAGAGCAAAGACTAATAACATTGCATAAGCAACGACTCAGAGGGATTCATGCAGTTTTTTTGACTTCAGGGGAGAGTCATCAGCTGTCTTTTTTTGTTTTGGGATCATTGTATATTATTGCCTGTCAGTTTATCTAGAAGGTCAGATTGTCTGGCATTATTACTCTTCTTTCATGCATGCTATCCATATTGAGATTACCATCCTAATTTTGACACGTTTGCGGTAGTGTTGCCACACTGTTTGTTTAGGTTAAAATAATATCACAAATAGTGAATTCTTAACAAAACAATGAATCCGTATAGAGTTGAAGACTTGACTGTTATTTTTTGTGATTCAAATCCCATGTGAAAGTTTTCCCAGGCGACTCAGTCGAGTAGCATGCTACTCGACCGAGCTGCAGGTGCAGCAGAAAACAGAGAGCTGTGGGGTGGTTTTTCCCACGACTCGGGCGACCTCCTACTCGGTCGAGAAGAAGGCTACTCGGTCGAGTAGCTTGCTACTCGGTCGAGCTGACAGAAGGATTTTGAAGATCGCAGGAACCCGAGAGCTTGCTGTTTGAAGAGAGCTCTGCAGAATACTTACTCGGGCCGAGTAGCTATGCTACTCGACCAAGTCGACTCGACTCCACCCAGTGGCGGAAGCAACGCATGTCAGCTCGGTCGAGCAGCTCGGGCTGCCGACCGACTCGGGCCAAATCTTTGCGGGCCCAGTCGAGAGAAGGAGCGGCCATATCTTTCTTTATCAGGTTTTGGGGGATTGTATTTAAACCTAACTATTGTTTTAGCCCAGGTTAAGACTTATTGGATTATGAGAGTTTTGGAGAGCCTCTAGCCACCCCCTTGGAGATTTTGTAGGGTTTTGGAGTTCTTGAAAAAAGGTGAGGTTTTTCCTTTTCTATTCCTCTATTGTTTTCATCTTCCTTGAGTGGATTAGTGAGGGCTTGTGCAGTTTGACAAGTTATTACTCACGTGAGAGGAAGCGAGGTTGTAACCCTAGTTTGTTGGATCTCTCTGATGGTGAAATAATCTCGGATTGCTAGATGTAGGTTGTTTACAACCGAACCATGGTAAATTCTCTTGTGTCTTCGATTGATTGTTTTGTTGCTTTGATTCGTTTGCTACTTTCTATTGCAAGGTCATATTGGGATTTTGTTGTGTGAATTGGGGTCATTGCTAGCCCGAGATTTCTGATCAACTTTTAGGGTTGCTATTTTCCGTGTGGATCCCAAGGGCGTCCGTTTGCGCCGGTGGTTTTATTCCCAACAAGTGGCATCAGAGCTTGTGATTTTATTGCAAAGGAAGTCAATGGCGAAGGCAAGATGGTATCTTTGGCTACTTTGAACATTGAGAAGTTCACCGGCCAGAATGATTTTCGGATCTGGCAGACGAATGTGAAGAATGTTCTTATGCAGACGGGATATTATCAGATCGTATTCGATCGATCGAATATTGATAAGGAGGTGAAGGAATCCGCTAAGGCAGAGATGGAGAGGAAGGCGTACAACGCGATTCAGTTGTCCTTAACAGATAATGTTCTAAGGGAAGTCTTAGATGTGGCTACGGCATTTGACATGTGGAAGAAGCTTGATGGACTATATATGAAGAAATCCTTCACGAGTCGTCTATATTTTCTTCAGCAGCTGTATACTCTCAAGATGAAGTCTGGATCCGCGGTGAAGGATCACATGGATGAATTGAACCGGGTTGTGCTGGAGTTGCGTGGTATGGATGTGAGGATCACATGGATGAATTGAACCGGGTTGTGCTGGAGTTGCGTGGTATGGATGTGAACATTGAGGATGAACAACAAGCGGTTATCTTGCTATGTTCATTGCCTGAGGAGTATAATCAGTTTGTTCGGTCGATGATTTATAATCGAACTACTCTCACCGTGGAAGAGGTGAAGGCAGCGCTTCACACAAAGCAACTATGTGGCAAGGTTCAAGGTAGAGATCATATGAGTAACCATGAGGAGGCATTGCATGTGAAGGGTTCGACAGGAAAGGAGAGGAGGCTTCAGGAAGAACAATGACCGCTCCAAGTCGAGACATTCGCAGGATAGGTTTGCGAACATCACATGTTACAATTGCCAGAAGAAGTGTCATTATTCGAGCCATTGCCCTAACAAGGTTAGGAAGAAAGGCAAGGAAACAGAGAAGGATTCCGGTTTGGCATCTTTGGGGATTGATGGTGAGCAGATCAGTGATGAAGGTAGATTTACCGAGATGTTTGTCGCAGGGATTGCCGGTGATGCAAATATTACGTGGCTCATGGACAGTGGATGCTCGTACCATATGACTCATCATAGGAGTTGGTTCTCGACATACTGTTCCAAGGAGGATGGGGGTTCAATTCTCATAGGGAACAATGCAGTGTGTAAAACTGCGGGTATTGGAATCGTTCGGATAAATATGCATGATGGCATAGTGCGTACACTTGCCGATGTGAGGCATGTCCCAGATCTGCGGTAGAGCCTAATCTCCATAGGCGTATTGGACAATGCCGGATGTAAGTCGGTCTTTGAAAAGGACCAACTTCGAGTTTCGAAAGGAGCCATGGTTGTAATGAATGGAAAGAAGGTGGGAAACCTATATGTTCTTCAAGGTACCACAGTTGAAGGTGAAGCAGACGTAAGCACTACGAGCGCAGTTTCCAGAGATTCGGCCATGTTATGGCATTTTCGCTTCGGTCATCCATGTGACAATACCCTCAATGTACTCGAAGAAGAAAGTTGATTGAAGCCTCGAATGAGAGTGTAGAATTCTGCGAATCCTGTGTGTACGAAAAAAAGTCAAAGGTGCAGTTCAACAAGGGGAAGCACACTAGCGGAGGACCACTTGACTATGTACACACTGATGTGTGGGGTCTGTGCCCAGAGCCGTCAAGAGGGGGAGCTAGATATTTTGTCTTGTTTATTGATGAATACTCTCGCAAAGTTTGGATGTACTTAATAAAGTCGAAGGATCAGACTTTTGATATGTTTCGAGAGTGGAAGTCCATGATGGAGAAGCAAACCGGAAGGCACGTGAGGTAGATTTACCAAGATGTTTGCCGCAGGGATTGCCAGTGATGCAAATATTACGTGGCTCATAGACAGTGGATGCTCGTACCATATGACTCATCATAGGAGTTGGTTCTCGACATACTGTTCCAAGGAGGATGGGGGTTCAATTCTCATAGGGAACAATGCAGTGTGTAAAATTGCGGGTATTGGAACCGTTCGGACAAAGATGCATGACGACATAGTGCGTACACTTGCCGATGTGAGGCATACCACAGATCTGCGATAGAGCCTAATCTCCATAGGCGTATTGGACAATGCCGGATGTAAGTCGGTCTTTGAAAAGGACCAACTTCAAGTTTCAAAAGGAGCCATGGTTGTAATGAAGGGAAAGAAGGTGGGAAACATATATGCTCTTCAATGTACCACAGTTGAAGGTGAAGCAGACGTAAGCACTACGAGCGCAGTTGAAGGTGAAGCAGACGTAAGCACTATGAGCGCAGTTCCCGGAGATTCGGCCAAGTTATTGCATTTTCGCTTGGGTCATCCATGTGACAAGACCCTCAATGTACTCGAAGAAGAAAGTTGATTGAAGCCTCGAATGAGAGTGTAGAATTCTGCAAATCCTGTGTGTACGGAAAGAAGACAAAGGTGCAGTTCAACAAGGGGAAGCACACTAGCGGAGGACCACTTGACTATGTACACACTGATGTGTGGGGTCCGTGCCCAGATCCGTCAAGAGGGGGAGCTAGATATTTTGTCTTGTTTATTGATGAATACTCTCGCAATGTCTGGATATACTTAATGAAGTCGAAGATCAGACTTTTGATATGTTTCGAGAGTGGAAGACCATGGTGGAGAAGCAAACCGGAAGGCACGTGAAGGTGCTTAGATCTAATAATGGAGGTGAGTTTACCTCGAGGGAGTTTAGAAATTTCTGCAAACTCTATGGGATCCACAGACATTTTAGCACACCTGGAGATCCGCAGTCGAATGGGGTGGTGGATCAGATGAATCGTACATTGTTGGCGAGGGTGCGGTGTTTGAGGCACTCAACTGGTTAGGGAAGGATTTCTGGGGTGAGATACTCACGACTGCTGTGCACATTGTGAACAGAGTTTCTTCAGTAGTGATTGGCTACAAGATCCCTGAGGAAATGTGAAGTGGTGAAGCTGGAGATTATCCATACTTGCGCATTGTAGGTTTCCCGACATACGTGCATAAGAGGGGCGACAAGTTGGATCCAAGAGCAAAGAAGTGTATCTTCCTTGGATATGGCCACATCATCGAGGGCTATCGTTTGTGGGATCCAGAGGGTCAGAAAGCGATAGTGAGCCGACATGTCACTTTTGTTGGATATGGATGACGTTTGTACACCTTTGTAGGGGATGTACGAGGGAATACGGACCTCGAACGTCTCGTACACGAAGTCGTGTGCAAAGGGAATCTGTTCCCTTGCGGAGAGGATCTCTAGATTAGTGGGAAAATCGCATTATATGTGCATAAGTGCATGCGACATATGGCTAATAAAGGGGGAATATCTTAAGCTTATGTTGTACCATGCATATGGTACAACTTAAGCTTATAATGTGCCATGTATGATGGTACACTTTAGTTAAATTGTTCCAAAGGAACAATTACTCCTAAAATAACTACCTTGGGGGCTATAAATAAGACCCAAGGCTTAGCCATTTCCTTACACTTTTGCATGGTATTCTTGCCTTGCATTTCATTCTAGCGAAGCTCTGCCGAAATCCTTCCTCTCTCTTTATCCAAGTTCTTAATCTAAAAGTAGAGATTTAGATTGTGGATTTAGTAGCCTTACTCCGTTCGTGAGAAGACTCGATCCGTCGTGGCGAATCCGAAGGCGAAGTTCCGAGACTACCGTGCCGCATACGCAAGCGTAAGTCTCAACTTCATTTATCAATCCTAACGCTGTTTTGATAGGTTCTTACATTGGTATCAGAGCCATACGGGTTCGCCCCGGTCAAACCGCCGCCCCGTCGAACCGATGAATGAGGCGTTGTCTTTTTCACGAATGGGTATCCTACCATTACGGATATGGTAGGAACGCTTCGTGACGGAGAGAACACAGCGGTTGTTCTTTTCACGTTAGGGTCTTCTGTCATTACGGATATGGCAGGAACTCTCCGTGACGGGAAGAGCCGACCGTTCACGTCGTCAAGCTCGCACTCTTCATGGATGCCGAGTCTCCATTCATAGGGAATGTGAACTCTCTTCATGTAGAGCGTGTAGTTTACAAACTTTAAAGTATGTTATTTTTCATTTTTGGCACACGACCATTAGAAAATAACTACTTTCTCGACGAACGGGTGCTTCATCGAGGAAGATGATGGTAGTTATCTCCATCGGAGAAGATGAATTTTGGTGCATGTGCACCATGGCCAAATGGGCTATGAAGGCCATGCACCCCCCTCCCCATGCGGAAGGGGTTGGCTACGGCCAATAACCACCACGGCCACCCCTCCGGCGGGGTGTGCGGCAACCCCATTCAAAGGGGTAGCCGGCCATGGCCATATGGGCCATGGCCGGCCAATGCCAAAATGGCCTTGGCCATGACCGGCCATGGCCAAGCGCCGGCCATGGACAAGCCGGCAGTGGCCGGCCTCGGCCACGGCCAGGGGGCCCTGGCCGTGGCCAAGGCCAGGCCTGGCCGAGGCCAGGCCAGGGCCAGGGGGCCAAGGCCCGCCTCGGCCAAGGCCAGGGGCCGGCCTGGCTGGCCCTGGCAGGGGCAAGGGCCGGCCTGGCCGACCCTGGCAGGAGCCAGGGCCGGCCCTGGCCAGTCTCGGCCAGGGCAGAGGTTCTGGCCGAGTGGCCAGTGGCCTCTGACCGGCTCTGGCCGGCCTCGGCCAGGGCAGAGGCCCTTGGCCGGCCCTTGGCCAGCCTCGGCCAGGGCAGGGGCCCTGGCTGGGAGTGATGTAGACCAATTTTTGGCGACCAATTTGGGTGTTTTGGTCGACCAATCCGGCAAAAGGTCTTGGTCGATCACGAACTTGTCGACTAACCCATACGGGGTGTCAAAAGGCCTTGGTCAAACACGAATGTGCCGACTAGCCCATACGGGGCTAACGACAGTCGTCTGCTCTTATTTTATAAAGTTTTTTTTCTTGGGCTCTACTCCTTGAAGATTAGCCGTAGTGCTCTACTTCATGTGAGATTTGCCATGTCATTGTGCTCTACTCTACGGAGATTAGCCAATGTACTTATGACATTGTGCTCTACTCTACGGAGATTAGCCAATGTATTTCAAATTTTTTGAAAAAGATGTTTTCAAATAGGTTATGTCCCGTCCTCAATCGGGATAGCGCAATTTAGAATTCCAAGTCCTACCACGATCCGGCCATGGTTATCTAACCCATGGGTGTGTAGAACAGGTCTCGTGGCTTGGCAATTGTTGCGCTAAAATTCTTTGCGCAAACTCTCACCTATTCCATTTTGAAAGATATGTTTTTCAAAAGTATTTTTCCGCTGCTGGTACCATACGGGTATCATTTCTGATTTCTTTTTACATGAGATAAGTAAGAGGGATACTTTGAAAGTTACTTCTAGATGGTAGTTGGGAACGTAGTGAACTTCTCGATTCTAGAGTAACATTTCAGCGCATCCAAGAAACTTATCAAGTGTTTAAAGAATCGAAACTTTATGCATAGAATTTTGATCGTGTTTTTCATTTTCTTTGCAGTTTTTTGATTCGAATATGTCTACCGCTTCTAAGAACATTGTCGCCGAGCTTAACAAAGGTGAGAAGCTCAACGGAGACAATTATAAACTTTGGTCAATAAAAATCCAATATGTTTTGGAGGAGCAAGATGTGCTTGAAACACTCCAAAACGTAATGGAAGAACCTGAGTTGGGCAATACGGCCCAACACAAGAGGGACCGAGAAGCTTATGAGACTTGGACTCAAAAGAACAAAATAGCACGTATTAAGTTATTGTCCGCAATGGACAATGACATAATGCGTCTATTTCGGGAATTCGACCTAGCCAAAGACATATGGTCTGGGCTAGAAATAAAGTTTGGTGGAACTTCGGTCACCAAACTCCGCTCCTTAAATATTCAATTTGATTCGTACAAAATGCGGTGAGATCAATCTATGAAAAAGCATCTCCGCCACATGGCGAATCTCATAGCTGAATTGAAGGATGCGGGTCTTTCGCTGTCTGACGAACAGTAGATCCAAGCAGTCATTCGTTCACTCCCAGATAGCTGGGATAACATGAAAATGCACCTCACTCATAATGAGTGCATTAAAACTTTAAGCGATGTATCCAAACACCTCGAACTCGAGGAAGAGCGGATTCAAGCCGTAAAACCTAGTGCAGAAGTGCACATGGCCGCTAGTTCCTCACATGGAGGAAATAAGCGGAATAATAAACGCTTAAGGTTTGTGAATGAACGAAAGCAAGAACCGGAAACCTCAAAGAAGACTAAGTGGCAAAAGAATGTGCACTCAAAGAAGAAAAACTTGAAGAAGATCAAGTGCTTTAAGTGCAACAAGTACGGTCACTTCGCCCGTACGTGTACGGATGGAAGTGACAAGGTAACTTGTAGGGCTAGTTACATATGTGTTTCTAGTTCCATGTTTCTTGCTGAATCTAACTATTTTTGGTTGATTGATTCAGGGGCCACAGACCACGTAGCGAAGGACAGAAGGTTCTTCGTAGAGTATCGAAGGATAACTCAAGGAACAAAGTGGATATACGTCGGCAACAACACTCGTGTTGAAGTCAAGGGCGTCGGAACATGCAAGCTAGTTCTCGACAACGGCCGGACTCTATTATTGCACGACGTCCTCTTTGCTCCAGATATTCGAAGGAATATCGTATCCGTGGTCATGTTAATGTCTTTAGGTTATGAATGGAGGTTCTATGAACAAAATGTTGACCTTGTTTGTAATAGTTCTTTAGTTGGGTCGGGTAATGTTTGTAATGGATTGATTGTTTTAAACACTATGTATGATGATTCTTCTTCTATTAATGAAAGTTTCCATTTGACAAATGCTTCTAATTCTGAATCTGAGATTATTTGTTGGCATGCAAGACTTGGTCACATTGGACCAACTAGAATGGATAGACTTGCCAAAAGTGGCTTGCTATCTAATGTTTCAAAAGTTGAAATGTCAACTTGCGAACATTGTCTTGTAGGGAAAACTTGTCGCAAGCCGTTTGGAACTGGCACAAGGGCTGAAGTTCCATTACAGCTTATCCATTCGGACATTTGCGGTCCAATGAATGTTAAGACAAGACGCGGGAAGTCCTATTTCATCACCTTCATTGATGACTTCACTCGTTTCGGTCACATTTATTTGATTTCCCACAAACATGAAGCTTTATCTTGCTTCAAAAACTAAATGAGTTTAGTGGAAAATCAACTAGATCGCAAGATAAAGGTCTTGCGAACCGATCGGGGTGGAGAATATCAATCAACGAGTTTTAAGGAACTCTGTGATGAAAAAGGCATAGTTCATCAAATAACTATGCCTTATACTCCGCAACAAAACGGTGTTGCGGAAAGAAGAAATAGGACATTGATGGAAATGGTCCGATCAATGATGTCTCAGGCAAATTTGCCCATCACCTTTTGGGGTGATGCATTATTGACGGCAGCATTCATCTTAAACCGTGTACCCTCGAAGTCGGTAAGTTCTACTCCTTATGAGTTGTGGAACAATAGAACTCCAGACTTAAGCATTCTAAAACCTTGGGGTTGTGCCTCTTACGCACATTTATCCTCTCACAAAAATGGCAAACTTGGGCCACGTGGGAGGAAGTGTATCTTCATCCGATACGCTGAAAACTCCAAAGGATATGTTTTCGTCGGTCAAGAGGACAATGGGGGTCTAATAGAATTCGAATCGAGGAATGTTGTCTTCTTGGAAAACGAGTTTCCAAGACAGGGTGAGATAAGTCAAGACTTATCCTTGTTTGAGACTTGGGATCAAGAAGGATCGGAACGTTCGAGTGGGAGAATTCTTGGTGAAGAGGAAAATGACCCTTATACTTCACCTATGGATGATACGAACGATACCAATCCTATTCCGAGTGGGAGTGATGTTATTCCGAGTGGGAGTGATGTCATTCCAAGTGGGAGTGATCAAACTCAAGCAAGACGTAGTAATCGAACGAGGCTAACACCTCTGAGATTTGAGGATGAATTTCCTTAAACATTCATGACATTACTACAAGATGATGACGAACCTGCAAATTTCAAACAGGCCGTCACATGCCCGGCTAAAGATAAATGGACAGCGGCGATGGAAGAAGAACTTCAATCCATGAAAACAAACCAAGTCTGGGACTTGGTTGATTTACCTAAGGTACGTAGAGCCATTGGGAACAAGTGGGTTCTCAAAATCAAGCATAAGGCTGATGGCTCCATCGAGAAATATAAAGCTCGCCTTGTTGCGAAAGGTTTCACGCAACAGGAAGGAATAGACTACGAAGATACTTTCTCTCCTGTCATGCGTTTTACCTCCATTCGCTTAATTCTGGCAATGGTGGCTTGTTTGGACCTCGAGTTACATCAGATGGATGTAAAGACTGCTTTTCTTAACGGAGAACTAGATGAGGAGATCTACATGGAACAACCAAACAGGTTCGTACAAGAAGAAAACAAACATAAGGTTTGTAAACTTCGTAAATCCATATATGGTCTTAAACAATCCTCAAGGCAGTGGTATATGCGCTTTCAAGAAGTCGTTTTGTCGTATGGTTTCTCCATGCTCGACGAAGACAACTGCGTATACATTAAGAGGATTAAGAACAAGTATGTAATTATGTCTCTTTATGTAGATGACATACTTATAGCCGGAAATGATAAGCGTCTTATCATGGATATCAAAGCTTGGCTTTCATCCGTCTTTGAGATGAAAGACATGGGTGAAGCTGCATATATCCTTGGGGTTAAGATCTCAAGGAATCGTTCCAAGAAACTTCTTTCTCTCTCTCAAGAAACATATATAAAGAAAGTTTTAGAACGGTTTAATATGCAGGACTGCAAGCCAATTGATACTCCAATAAGCAAAGGCGAGGGTCTATGTTTGGAAATGTGTCCCAAAGATCCAAAAGAAAAGAAAGCTATGGAAACGGTTCCATACTCCAGTGTTGTCGGGAGTCTGATATACGCCATGATGTGTACCAGACCGGACATTTGCTATGCTGTTGGTATGGTAAGCCGTTACCAATCCAACCCAGGACAGGCACACTGGAAAGCGGTGAAGAGGATATTAAGGTACCTCAAAGGGACCGTGGACTATGCGTTGTGCTATCAAGGCAATACCTTGAGACTCGAAGGCTATACCGATGCTGATTGGGCAGGTGATCTCGACGAGCGAAGATCTACCTCAGGCTTTGTTTTCTTGCTCGGGAATGGTGCAATATCCTGGAGCAGCAAGAAGCAAACCTGCATCGCCCTATCAACCATGGAAGCCGAATTTGTAGCATTCAGCATGGCAGTCCAAGAAGCTGTTTGGCTTAGGAAATTCTTAGACAGGCTGACGGATGCCACTGACTCGAGCACTGTTCCTATATACAATGATAGTCAAGCTTCGATTGCCTATGTCAAAGATCCTAAATTTCATTGTAAGACCAAACACATTGATATTCGATTCAAGTTTGCGAATGACTATGACAAACGGAAGGAAGTAGACATAGGATACATATCCACACATAAGATGATAGCGGATCCCCTTACTAAGGCGATTCCCAGAGATGTGTTCTTTAAACACTTATCATCTATGGGAATGCGTAGGTGCTGAGCTGTATCATATAATATTTCCATGTCTATAGAAGATCAAAGTTTAATAAAAAGAAGAAGTTTTTTTATATATATTGCATACAAGTTTCTTACAAATGATTTTATATACATTTGTGTTTAAGTCTCAGCTATTTTATTGTGTGTATGTCGGACAGATTAAGGTTGGCTCTCTCACATGAGCAACCGCCTTATCTTATCAGATGGATAAGATAGAGATGAGACTAGTTTAAAGTCAAAATCATTAGACAAATGATTTAGAGTCGTGACTTAAACAAGATAGTCGAATGAAAGATCTGCATCATATGGATGCTTACAAAAGATCTGAGATCTGTATCACAAGGATATTTAAAAGAGATCTCATAGGATTTTTTAAATCCTATCTGTCTTATGCAGGATGAGAGTCCGGGAATATTTCATGGGTAGTAAGGGGACTCAAAAGATATGCACTGTGGTGTCTGATCTTTCATCCGTACAACATCATTAAGACATACTCTCCCTGGGAAAGGAGTGATGTTGTAATACGTGTTCATACCACGTATGCATTTCGACCACTGAGTTAGTATCAATAGTGTTTGCTATTATGTGAGACTCCAAGGCCATATGGGTCTTAACGCTTATCCTCAAGGACTCCAATTGGTTCCTTTAGATTTGACGAGATGATCGCTATCTTAGCGTGTTGCTAATGGGCTATGATAATTCGGCTCGGCGGGGCATGTTAGAAAAGCGAATCAAGTCAAGATCAGAAGGTTCGCAAGAAGAGGAAGATTGATTTCATATTCGCATTTGGACTTTAATGATTCAAAGCTGGCCAGCCAATTGTGATCCAGATGGGATTCAATTGTTGAATATAAAGTATAAGAAATGTGAAGAAATAATCTAGGGTAAAGCATGCGTTGAACTACTCAACTTTGCACCTTCGAGGTCGTTGTGTATCTCTAACAAGTGCACAACAACAGACTCTACGCGCATGACGGTCGCACGGTCTATTTCTCGGTATGATAGATGAAAGAACTAAGAGAAAGACGTTCTCTTACAATCCCCTCAAGTGTGAGTGGGAGATGTTGGATATGGATGACGTTTGTACACCCTTGTAGGGGATGTACGAGGGAATACGGACCTCGAACGTCTCGTACACGAATTCGTGTGTAAAGGGAATCTGTTCCCTTGTGGAGAGGATCTCTAGATTAGTGGGAAAATCGCATTATATGTGCATAAGTGCATGCGACATATGGCTAATAAAGGGGGAATATCTTAAGCTTATGTTGTACCATGCATATGGTACAACTTAAGCTTATAATGTGCCATGTATGATGGTACACTTTAGTTAAATTGTTCCAAAGGAACAATTACTCCTAAAATAACTACCTTGGGGGCTATAAATAAGACCCAAGGCTTAGCCATTTCCTTACACTTTTGCATGGTATTCTTGCCTTGCATTTCATTCTAGCGAAGCTCTGCCGAAATCCTTCCTCTCTCTTTATCCAAGTTCTTAATCTAAAAGTAGAGATTTAGATTGTGGATTTAGTAGCCTTACTCCGTTCGTGAGAAGACTCGATCCATCGTGGCGAATCCGAAGGCGAAGTTCCGAGACTACCGTGCCGCATACGCAAGCGTAAGTCTCAACTTCATTTATCGATCCTAACGCTGTTTTGATAGGTTCCTACAACTTTTGATGATGATGCAATGATCAGGACGGAGCATTCTCATTCAAAAGAGGACACGTCCGCAGAGGTGACTTCAACGGAGAGAGTCAATCTTTCGATCCAGCCCACTCAACGAACAGGCAAAGAGTTGATGGTCGATGCTCCAGTTGAGGGAGATGATGAGGTCCATGCTGAAGACCAAGTGCAGACACCCGGTACATCTCTGGTACGCGTTGACACCTATGCAGGTGATGATGAAATGCGGAGGTTGAAGAGGGTGAAGAAAGCGCCAGAAAGATTTGGAGCATGGGATTATGCTGGATATTCTTTCGATGAAATGGTGGCTTATGCACTCAACCTAGAGCATGAGGAACCAGTGACATTTTGTGGAGCCATAGTCTCAGGAGATGCCACTGTATAACTTGGAGATTTGGTGATGAATTCTTAAACAAAAACCCCGTATTTGATGCTTTTCTATCGTATTTTGCTATTAGATTGATGTATTCTTCTATGAAACTTCATTATTCTTGCACCATGAGTAGCTAATTTCTTATTGTGCATGGTATGGCGTAGTTAGGGGATATGATGCGTGTTTATTTGGTTGTATTCATTGTGCTAAATCGTTAAACGTCGTTAAAGTTGTAATCTTTGTTATTAAATCGCCTTTTTCATCTTTCAAAAGAAGTGATTGAGTTGTTGATCGCCCCACAAGGGTGAGTTTTGATCTCCCCAAAAGGGAGTTTCATACCGTAGTTTTGATCTCTCCAAAAGAGAGTTTCATATCGTATTATAGCTTTAGCGACGACCTTATTGAATATTGTGCTTGAACACCCAAAAGGGTATCTTCTGATGAATTGCTCCCAAAAGGAGAATTCATTGAGTTATATTGGGTATTTTCCGGTGAATTGCTCCCAAAAGGAGAATTCATTGCGTTATACTTATCAACCAAATTAATACGAATCATTGATCCTAACGAACCCATACCATGTGCATACTTTTTATAGATATTTTCTTACACGATTTTCTTTGTTCATATCGTTCACCACCATTCACATCACCCTCATTATTAAAGTGGTTATTTTCTCGTTGTTGGCTTTCTATTTGATTTGAGCTGTGGTTTCAACAGATTTCCTCCTGAGGATTCGACATCTGGACTCCCAGATTATATTACTTGTATGGACTCTTGCACTTGAGAGAGAGCACCTTTTCGGTCCCACCAAGTTTTTGGCGCCGTTGCCGGGGAGGAATGGTTTGTGACTACGGTTTATTTCATTTATAGGACCTTCGGTGAGATCTTTCCACTTTACTGTACAAAAACTTTTTTAAATTTATTTTATTTTATTTTTTTTAAAATGGAGTATATGAACTTCTATTGCACAAATAATCTGTATGATGCAAGGTACGCTAATGCACACAAACATAGGATGGAGAAGCTCAAAATTGTTAATTTTAATCAAACTGACTGTGAAACTTTCTTTCAGGCCTAGAGGAGGTTCACAGATATAGTATCGAGCTATCCGCAGCATGGGTACACAAATGAAGAGCTTATGGCGTCCTTCCTAGATGGACTACGACCACAGCTGCAGGAATTATTGGGAGGCATGACGCCGACAGAGGCGTGGGAATACATGGAGTCTTTGCAAGAAAATGAAGAAATCACGGAAGAGACTTCAGAGTGCGATTCAACGGAGCCTTCGTGCCTTGATCAAGAAGAGCAAAGCGTAGACGTACCTTTGCAATCCTTGAAAGAGGAAGCTTACCTGATTATTCAGACACAGGAGGCCACATCCCTTCAATTCCAAGAGAATTTCCTTGCTCGGAGTCGACAGATTCATAAATCCATTGAAGATCTTAATTTGATTGCCACTTGCTTAGAAGAAAATAATTCTTTTGAATTTAAACTTCGAGAATCTAATACGAGTTTATCTTCTATTGCAGGAAAATCGAGCAAGCCATGTCACGTTGAGGGCAAAAATAATATCTACATGGCAGGAAGTGTGTGCAAAAGAGAGGACGAGCTAGCAATCTTGGATGAACGAGAGGAGGAGACAGCTAGGGACAAGGGTTTTGAGATTATCGCCATGGAGTCAGAACCATGCCCTCCTCCAGTTTTATCCCAAAATCATTTACCCCTCTCTCCATTGATCGAGCATCATACAGAGAGTAGTGCATATCCTTCAGGGAGTAGTCGTCAACATGCTTTAATTTATTTCACCTACTTTGATGACTATATTTCGAATATTTTTATTGCGAAGAATTTTAAACTAATTTGGACTGACATAACTCATCTCTTGCAGGACATTGATATACAGCTTATAGAGATGCTTGGAGTTATGTTGCTGGAGTCCAAATTAGATTCTGGAGGAAAAATAAGCGCCGAGGAGCGCAAGGAGCAAATTGAACAACTTCCTCCACAATTAAAGATTCGGGATCCGCCATTTGATCATGGTGTGTTCTTTCCAGTAGTGTAGATTTTTATATGCTTTCTAGGTTGCTGGTTTGAATAAACTCGTACCCCTTCCGACATTGAGGACAATGTCCATCTTTAGTTGGGGGTGTGTATGAGACCTTAGGGTTTTTTTAGAAGAATAAATCACCAAATCTCATCATTTTAAAACTCCTTCATATGCCACTAATGCGGATGATTATACGTTAATTGAGTTCTAAAAATTGTTTATGGCTTGATTAAATTATTTTTCCTTCATGGAATTACCGTTAATATGCTATTCATGAAAATTTTCAATTGCCATGATTAATATCTTGAAATAGTTTGAATTTATTTCATGCATGCTAATGTGATGAAAAAGCTTAAGTATACACGATTTACAAGAATAGTCTTCAAGTTGAAGAGGAATGTGGCCTTGGTTATCAATGTTTATATTCAAAGAATGGGTGTTGAGTTGCTTACAAAGAAAAAGAGAAAAAGATGAAGAAAAGAAAAGAAAAGAAAAATGAATGAAAAATGAATGAAGAAAAATGAATGAATAAGTATGTCACTAATAAATAAATTGGTTGGCTCGAGTAATATAGTCCGAGGGGTCCTTTTTGGCCTAATGCCCTATTATCGTCTGATTTGGGAGCCATTGACAGGAAACTCACTCATTTGATGGAGCGATCCAAGTTATACATTTTTCTTCGAATGTTGCTTGATGCGCGTTACGCAGAACGAATAAAAGAAAAGAAATGGTGAATATACTGAGCAACTTCAATACCCATGTCTTAAATGATTATTTTGATAGGCCAATTCCTTGGAAACAAGAAAACTGGAATATAACGACGTGTTATATTTTCGCTTGTGCAAAACGATGCTTGCATGTTATTTATCCATACTAAATTAGAGAAAATATCATGTGATTGATTTTGTTCATGGATGTGTATATTGAGGGTCAAGATCATGTTGGAATGCGTACTATTGAGCCATGCCATGAGCAATTTGAAAGAACTTATTGTTTTATTAATTATCCGTATTAATCGCTCTTTTTGCTAGAGACTAGCAAATTGCTAGTTAGGGGGTGTGATTCGGGTTCAATATTACATATTTAACCCTCAATTTAGCCCTATTTTGTGCTCATGTGATGCCACATTGTTCTCTAATTTTTACGTATTTTGTACACAATTATTTATTAGAGAAAATACACTATTTGAGCACAAAACAGAAATTAATGGAGTAATTCTGCACTTTTTATATTTTTCCTAGCTTGGTCTCGATCTCATGATTCCAATGACTATTTATTTATATTTTTCTGAGATCTGTGCTAATTACTATGTATTTTTGAATGCAGAATACCAATTAAATGAGGAAATATGCAAGAAATACGTATTATACTGCCGCCAGCCTATCCGCTGCTGACACGTGGCGCAATCCTATCGATCCCCGCCCAATCGCACGGCACGAAATCATCGGCGCTTGGAAATTATATTCACCGTTGGATACGAATCCAACGAATAGGAGCGACCCCGAAGGCGGATCGAAAAATCGCCAGCTCTTGGCCAGGCGCCGCAATCTCGACGAGTAACCGCGCGATCCAACGGACACAAACGAAACGACAGCGAAAGCGGAGCGCGCGGATATTTGGCTACGTGGCAAGATCTCAGGGGTTTACCGCTCGAATGGACGGTGGAGATGGACGACAATTCAAAATCGTTTTCGAACGAAGGCAGGTGGCGTGGCATCATCGCAACCGTTGCGCTTCGATCGAACGGTACGAAGCAACCCCGTGCGAAGCGAAGCAGCGGCAATTATCGGGGCCACGTGGCACGATGCGGAGCGTCAGATGCTAGATCCTACGGATGACATCGATTCCGAATTGAATTCGGATCATGAGACGTAGCGGGCGTTGCACGACTTTCAAAGGCCACGCGGCGACCCCATGTGTGATTCCGCACGAATTGGACGACCGAGATCTCGAGCGGCTCCGGATCGGGTTATAACGAGAAGCGGGTGCGGTTTTAGACCCGTTAAGTGCCCCAAACCCGCAATGCTTATTATTTAAGCGTATTCTAGGGTTTTGGGGGCGTATCCTGGCGTATTCTGAGCGTATTGGAGGCTCTAGGAGCCGTATTTCGTCAGGGAAAAATTCTGTAAAATTCCAGAGCCTATTTTTCTTATTTCCAGAGAGTTTTGGTGTATAACTTGGAGATTTGATGATGAATTCTTAAACAAAAACCCCGTATTTGATGCTTTTCTATCGTATTTTGCTATTAGATTGATGTATTCTTCTATGAAACTTCATTATTCTTGCACCATGAGTAGCTAATTTCTTATTGTGCATGGTATGGCGTAGTTAGGGGATATGATGCGTGTTTATTTGGTTGTATTCATTGTGCTAAATCGTTAAACGTCGTTAAAGTTGTAATCTTTGTTATTAAATCGCCTTTTTCATCTTCCAAAAGAAGTGATTGAGTTGATGATCGCCCCACAAGGGTGAGTTTTGATCTCCCCAAAAGGGAGTTTCATACCGTAGTTTTGATCTCTCTAAAAGAGAGTTTCATATCGTATTATAGCTTTAGCGACGATCTTATTGAATATTGTGCTTGAACCCCAAAAAGGGTATCTTCCGATGAATTGCTCCCAAAAGGAGAATTCATTGAGTTATATTGGGTATTTTCCGGTGAATTGCTCCCAAAAGGAGAATTCATTGCGTTATACTTATCAACCAAATTAATACGAATCATTGATCCTAACGAACCCATACCATGTGCATACTTTTTATAGATATTTTCTTACACGATTTTCCTTGTTCATATCGTTCACCACCATTCACATCACCCTCATTATTAAAGTGGTTATTTTCTCGTTGTTGGCTTTCTATTTGATTTGAGCTGTGGTTGCAACAGATTTCCTCCTGAGGATTCGACATCTGGACTCCCAGATTATATTACTTGTACGGACTCTTGCACTTGAGAGAGAGCACCTTTTCTGTCCCACCAAGTTTTTGGCGCCGTTGCCGGGGACCGAAAAGGTTGGTGGGACCGGAAAGGTGCTCTCTCTCAAGTGCAAGAGTCCGTACAAGTAATATAATCTGGGAGTCCAGATGTCGAATCCTCAGGAGGAAATCTGTTGCAACCACAGCTCAAATCAAATAGAAAGCCAACAACGAGAAAATAACCACTTTAATAATGAGGTGTTGGGGTTTTGGCGGACCCCCAGAGCTCGGATCCGTTTCCGTCCTAAGTCGGACGGACCACGGAGGCACAAAAGCGCAGCGGAAAAACCAGAAATCAAATTTCTACACTAGCTAAACTATTTAGCTAGGCTCTGGGGAGCCAGAACCTAGCCCGATCTATGCCGACTTGGAGTGGGTCTGACCACCCCAAGAAGGATCTACACTAAAGCGACTAATTAAAGTTACACTAGAAAACGCTTAACCACATACCCGGAATCTTGGCCCTGGAGCAGGCAAGATGTACCGCACCGTCCTGAGAAGCTCCTCGTAGCCGAGCCGCGTTGACCCGATCTCCCTGAGTCGCCTCGCACCCTCGCACCGATCCGCCCGAGCTGCTTTCGCCTATGAGCCGATCACACGCGGTAGAAAGTTTCACTTGATAAGAAACCCACGTCTTAGACGTCCGGATCAGATCCAAACCCCCTTCGTAGTCGTGCTAGGACTACTCCGGAGAATAGGAAAATAGAGAGAGAGAGAGTTTAGTCGCGGATCGAGCTTGCTCTAAAAATCTGGAGCTACCCGATCGTTGACTGGTGTGTTTTTGAACGAGGAGAGTGCACCCCTATTTATATAGGGAGTGAGCACTCAACTTCTCGTTGCGGGCAATGTGGGACAATTCCCATGAAGAGAAAAATTCAATTAAGCCATTTGGCTTAATTTCAACTTTAAAGTTAGCCTTTCACAAAGTCAAACTTTAACGAATTAATTCTCCTCGCATACTAAACTTCAGACACCAAACAAGCTATCAATCAGAAGAGCTTGGAATGGTGAACACGTAGGAACTGACGGTGACGAATTTCGACTTCGTTTGACCCCTCAAACAATTGCTCAAAGTTTAGCAATTTCTCAAAATTCGTAGCCGTCATTAGGGGTTTCAAAACCCCTAATTTGACTTAAGTTGCGGGCGCGCCCGCCCAAGGGAGCAAGGGCGGGTCGCCCGCCCGCTGCTGCAGCGGGCCGCGCCCGCTGCAACAGCGGGCGCTGGCCCGCTGTGCAGCGGACCGCGCCCGCTGCAACAGCGGGCGCTGGCCCGCTGTGCAGCGGACCGTGCCCGCTGTAGCAGTGGGCGCTGGCCCGCTGCGCTATGCCCGCTGATGAAGCGGGCGCCCGCCCGTTGCACACAGCGGGCCGCGCCCGCTGCTGCAGCGGGCCGCGCCTGCTGTGCAGTGGGCGTGCGCCCGTTGCAGCCAGCGGGCGGCGCCCGTTTTGCCTTTGCACATGGGCCTTTTGGCCCAGTGGGTCTAACCCACTTCCCCTTGAACTCTTTCTGCGTTTCTGGACTCGTTTGAGCTCCGATTTGGACACGGTTTGAACCTGTGTTTAGACCGAGACGATCCCGTCATCCAGGTAACCTTTTCCAACAAGTTTGTTCCTACTAAATTCGTCGTAACTAATTTACAACACGTTTAGTCAAAGTTAGCATCTAATGCAACGTTGTGTCCCTATTGCTAATGCGACTAACTTTCACAACTTAACTTGTGAATATCATCAAATGATATTTCTCTCTATTCTATATTCCTATTACTAAGACACGAACACTCCTCGGTGTGAGACCCTACAGCCTGACCTTACTACAGGTTGGGGCTCGAAACCCCTAGACGACGGTCACTACGAGCAGTAGCTGGCGTCCCTGTTTCAGAGTCATCATAACGTGATCGACCCTTTGACAAAAGTATCATATGGTTTGCATTGGCTGTGTCAGTGATGAATTCCGTTAGCTAAAATCCCTTCGTCAAGACTGTGTTTATTGTTGGCCTAGGGTATGGTTTTCTGTCAACCCTATTAGACAACATTGGTCAGTATACGGCGGTCTTTATTGTATACACGTTGTACTACTTGCAACGTACCCCGGCCGAGGATTAACATAAAGACCGTACTGAGCCTATAACACTAACTTCCATTTAATGGAAGTGACGAATCCCATCTTAGTCACTTACTCGCCTTGGGAGCTTCAGGTGCAGCCCAACCTAAGATCTTTCAGCAGGACTGGTCCTCGAAGCTAGATCATGGGTCTAAGCTATACCGTTCGCTCACAGGTTTGTATAGATGACTTCAGGTCTTAAGGATCAATTAACCTATCATCACCCTAGAGTTATTAAAGACAGATCATTAAAGTTAACCATTTAATAACTCTAACTTGGTCGTTCAGTGAACTCATTCTCCAATGAGCACCTGTGTCTCGTCTCCGACTTCGCCAAGTCGAATGACTATGAGATCATCATTACCCGAAGGTAAGACGAAGACACAGTGATCTATCCGATGTGTCGATATCCAGTTCTCGACATATCTACGATCACGAACCGTTTAAGACTTACGTTTCTATTCGGTCGCTTACTTACTCATAATCGAGATCTCATCTAGATATGTAAGGACCTAACTATAAGTCTATGGATATTATCTAAGTATATTAATACAAATGATTTTATACTTAGAATAATACGTACCATATACTGTATGAACAAGACGTATAATCAAGATAAATTGCCTTATGGGCATATATCTTCCTACATCTCCCACTTGCACTTAGGCTATTTATCTCGGTATCTCATACCGTTATAGCATATCAGTCACTTTGACATTTGATATGGCAAACCTAAGAATGGTTCTACTAATAAGTATCTACAATGAATTTTAATGGATTGAAATTACATCTCTTGATCACACAGGGTTGATCCTTTGGAAAAATGATCTGGATCAATTTTCCTAACTTCGTATAGCTAACAGTTAGCTTATACGATTTAGATGTGGGGTCTAACATTTCTGTAAGTCAGTTCTAGCTCACTCCACTTTATTGTGTCAATATGTCAAGTACATATTTGACACCCTAAGTCTATATATATATATGATTAAATCAAAACAATTTTGACATAATGATTTATATAGAAGATTTATTAAAGTGAAATATCCTTTTTACTTAGTCCGAAAAACGGAACTAAGTATATGAGCTCGCTCCCACTGACTTTAAGAATTACCTGGTTAAATTATTGCAACATAATATCTAAATCATATTTAGATTTATGTGCAAAAAATAACCATTTGGTAAGTGCCTCAGACGGAATGCACAAGTGTCAGGTTCGGTTTGACGAATGAGTCAAGTCAAAATCATTTTAAGGAAACTTGACATTGACTCGTTCAATCAAAACGTCCTACACTGTACTTTATTCCTTTAACCACATTTGGTATTAACTCCTTTAATAACTAAATGCAGATAATCAAGAATTAATCTTGATATGCATATTATTGTGACCGCACACAATTTATACGCCCCCTGGAACCTACACTTAACTACTGATTGACTTCTAGCATTTAGTCAGCTCCAAAATCAATATTATCGAAGCTATACACCATTATTCGAAAATACACGCAACCATCACAGAAAAGCCACATCCACAGAATTTAAGCCAATTCAATTTCAATTGCAACAAACGAGACATCCATTCCAAAACAACGGGTTCAGTAAAAGAACCTTAATTTGTTTATCAAAAATAAACCTTGAGTGCAAAGCACTCATTCATTGTTTTCGATCCTTAAAGATGATACATTTTATTCAAATAAGAAAAATATCATCTCCATCACGATCATCGTCTCCAGAAGTCTTTGAGCGGTCCCAGCAGCAACTGTTGCTTTGATTTCCGACCGATCTCCGTACTTCTCCAATCTCCGGTTCTTATCAGCCACCTGTATACATTACACAGATGTCTATAAGTATCTCATACTATATGAATGGAAATAATTGCATTTAATTGAATTTAATTTGTACCTGAGGTGGAGGCATCAGTATGCCCCTTTTTTCTTCTCTGCAAGATAGATCTTGCAGTTCCTCTTCCAGTGGCCAATCTTGTGGCAATGGAAGCACTCAGATTTCGACGGGGCCCCTTTGTTCTTCTTCTTCCCATTCTTAGCCTTCGCAGGTTGTGGGACCTGCCTCTTCTTTCCTTTGCCTTTCGGCTGGTCGGAAGTAGCAGAGCCAACAACCAGTGCAGTCGGCTTCTTCTCAATCTCCTCAAATTGCCGGAGCATATTGAGGAGACCAGGAAGATCCGTCTCAAGGCTGTTCATTATAAAGCCAGTTATAAAGGGCTTGAACTCGGGAGTTAAAGACTTTAGGATAATGTCCGTGGACATCTCATTGTCCAAGACAAATCCTAACTGGGCGGGCGTCCTCCACGTACCCGATCATCTTGATAACATGATCTTGTACTGGCCCTGTCGTCATCTTCGTGCCCCAGAGGTTGCTGGTAGCATCGAACTTGGCAGCTCTAGATCGCTTGCCATACAACTCTTGTGCATTGAGGAGTATGCTCTGAACATCCATATGTTCATGCTTCCTTTGCAGTTCGTTGGTCATCGAAGCTAGAGTAAGGCATCTTGCCTTCTCTGCATCCCTCTGGTACAACTTGAAGGCTTCTTTCTCTTCGTGGGTCGAATCCTCATCAGGCTTCTCCGGAGCGTCCTCGAACAATATGTATCCAATCCCAGCTAGGGAAAGGACCAACTTAATGTTCCTAAGCCAGTCTTTGTAGTTGGTTCCATCCAGCACGTTCTTTTCTACCATGTATTTTAGACCTGAGTCCATTCTGCATTTTATAGATACTTTAGTTAGTATATGTTCGTAGTATAGTTTTAATGGTTTTAATAAAACTATATTCTCCCACTAAATTTATTTAAAGCCACAATAATAAACAATTTATTATAAAATAACATTTGTGAGAGAGGGATGCGACTACCCTGAGTCTGACAACCTTGAGTGTATCTCAACAAGTTGTCCGACTCTGCAGTCGGTAGACGAACTCGTCGTCAATCATATTTACTATGATTCCCTATCGATTTTACCCCTAGTCATTTGTGATCATGAGTGTGCTCAACCGGATCACAATGGCTAGCCTAGTCGGACCCTTGTTTTCGTGTCTAGCCTGACTTGCCCCTTTGCTCGGTGTATGCACGACGCGCCGGTTTGGGTCAGGTCTTAGACTACATTCTTGGTTAGACTTACGCCGAAGCTCGAGGGATGAGACAACGGTTTCAGTCAGGTTAAGATGTCAATCAAGAAATCGGTTTCTATAAGATTGACATGTCACGGCTTGAGTGTAGCTCAACAACCGGAACATGTTTCTTACAGTTGCCAACTCCTAAAACAAGGAGGGCTACGATTTATCTTGAACAAGATTATTATCGTATTGACTTAGGTATAGTTGATGGACTTACATAGTCATGAATCGACTCCTTGCGGTCCAGCGGACGCGGCCAGGGAATTGACTAAGCCAGGACCACTTGTTACCCAGTCTAGCTAGGTTGGTCCAAAAACTTTAGCCAAGCACATTGACCGACATCATGATCCATTGAAGGAGTTGTCATCAATCTTATGTTTTCCAAACAACTAAATGGCTTTTAATTAAGAGAACTAGTTAATCCTTATCAACTAGTTGATCCTAAAAATTCAAAATTTTTCAGATTGGTTGAACATCTTTTATTAAGTCCTTATCAACTATAAGGTTCTACGTTCAACTACCCCAATCTAATTAGGATTTTAATAAAACAATTCAACATTGTCTTTTTATGAAAAGCATTTAATTGAACGTTTTAATGAAATGATTTACAAAACAAAAGGGGACTACCCTAATCTGGTATTTGGTTTGATGTTGTTTTGTTTTATCAAACATAGCATGTCACTATCTTGTTTTAATGGCTAACCTAACAAGGTTTGTGAATACATTATTCAACATGAAATGAAACAGCTACTTTATCCGCATAAAATAAAGTTTCATTTTAGTGACATATAAAATGTATTTGCAAGTTTAAAAATTATCTATATAATACAAACATGCAAATCTAAATTTTAACACTTAAAATTAATGATTAAAAATTTTAAAGCCTCCATAAAAATTTTTATCGCATAAAACTAGGTCGTACAAAATTATCTAATAATTTTAAACCTAGGCCTTTAAAATTTTTAACCTTATTTCTAAAATTAAAATATCACATAATAATTTTAGAAACATCTATGTAATAAAAAGAAATTAATTTATGTTTCATCTCATGAAATAAAATCATTTCTATTACTTACATATTTTAAAATAATTTTAAAACTCTTTTAAAACTTTTAGAAATCCTTTTAGAAGCTTTCAAATAAAGTTTTAAAGATCTCTAACTTTTATGTAACTAAAGAAAAATTCTTAAATTTCGAAAATAAAATTTTTCTATAAAGTTTACATAAACTTTAAACACTCTTTTAAAATTTTTTTAATGTCTCATAAAATTTTATAAAGTATTTAAAACAAAGGAGACTTCTTTTAGATTTATCGCATAAAAATAATTTGTCCCAACATTAAAATAAATTTCAGTGTTGCAAAATTAATTTTTGAAACACAAAATATTTTCAAAACTAATTTAACATAAAGCTAAAAAGTTTTGCACATGAAAGCTAAGCATTTTTTAACAATTTAAAAAGTCGCTATAGTAGATCTATAGCATAACCGTGGCTCCGATACCACTGTTGGGGTTTTGGCGGACCCCCAGAGCTCGGATCCGTTTCCGTCCTAAGTCGGACGGACCACGGAGGCACAAAAGCGCAGCGGAAAAACCAGAAATCAAATTTCTACACTAGCTAAACTATTTAGCTAGGCTCTGGGGAGCCAAAACCTAGCCCGATCTATGCCGACTTGGAGTGGGTCTGACCACCCCAAGAAGGATCTACACTAAAGCGACTAATTAAAGTTACACTAGAAAACGCTTAACCACATACCCGGAATCTTGGCCCTGGAGCAGGCAAGATGTACCGCACCGTCTTGAGAAGCTCCTCGTAGCCGAGCCGCGTTGACCCGATCTCCCTGAGTCGCCTCGCACCCTCGCACCGATCCGCCCGAGCTGCTTTCGCCTCCGAGCCGATCACAGGCGGTAGAAAGTTTCACTTGAGAAGAAACCCGCGTCTTAGACGTCCAGATCAGATCCAAACCCCCTTCGTAGTCGTGCTAGGATTACTCCGGAGAATAGGAAAATAGAGAGAGAGTTTAGTCGCGGATCGCGCTTGCTCTAAAAATCTAGAGCTACCCGATCGTTGACTGGTGTGTTTTTCAACAAGGAGAGTGCACCCCTATTTATATAGGGAGTGAGCACTCAACTTCTCGTTGCGGGCAATGTGGGACAATTCCCATGAAGAGAAAAATTCAATTAAGCCATTTGGCTTAATTTCAACTTTAAAGTTAGCCTTTCACAAAGTCAAACTTTAACGAATTAATTCTCCTCGCATACTAAACTTCAGACACCAAACAAGCTATCAATCAGAAGAGCTTGGAATGGTGAACGCGTAGAAACTGACGGTGACGAATTTCGACTTCGTTTGACCCCTCAAACAATTGCTCAAAGTTTAGAAATTTCTCAAAATTCGTAGCCGTCATTAGGGGTTTCAAAAACCCTAATTTGACTTAAGTTGCGGGCGCGCCCGCTAGACTTAGCGGGCGCGCCCGCCCAAGGGAGCAAGGGCGGGCCGCCCGCCCGCTGCCGCAGCGGGCCGTGCCCGCTGCAACAGCGGGCGCGGGCCCGCTGCAACAGCGGGCTGCGCCCGCCAGCAGTGGGCGCTGGCCCGCTGTGCAGCGGGCGCCCACCAGCTGCACACAGCGGGCCGCGCCCGCTGCTGCAGCGGGCGTGCGCCCGTTGCAGCCAGCGGGCGGCGCCCGTTTTGCCTTTGCACATGGGCCTTTTGGCCCAGTGGGTCTAACCCACTTCCCCTTGAACTCTTTCTGCGTTTCTGGACTCGTTTGAGTTCCGATTTGGACGCGGTTTGAACCTGTGTTTAGACTGGGACATCCCGTCATCCAGGTAACCTTTTCCAACAAGTTTGTTCCTACTAAATTCGTCGTAACTAATTTACAACACGTTTAGTCAAAGTTAGCATCTAATGCAACGTTGTGTCCCTATTGCTAATGCAACTAACTTTCACAACTTAACTTGTGAATATCATCAAATGATATTTCTCTCTATTCTATATTCCTATTACTAAGACACGAACACTCCTCGGTGTGAGACCCTACAGCCTGACCTTACTACAGGTTGGGGCTCGAAACCCCTAGACGACGGTCACTACGAGCAGTAGCTGTCGTCCCTGTTTCAGAGTCATCATAACGTGATCGACCCTTTGACAAAAGTATCATATGGTTTGCATTGGCTGTGTCAGTGATGAATTCCGTTAGCTAAAATCCCTTCGTCAAGACTGTGTTTATTGTTGGCCTAGGGTATGGTTTTCTGTCAACCCTATTAGACAACATTGGTCAGTATACGGCGGTCTTTATTGTATACACGTTGTACTACTTGCAACGTACCCCGGCCGAGGATTAACATAAAGACCGTACTGAGCCTATAACACTAACTTCCATTTAATGGAAGTGACGAATCCCATCTTAGTCACTTACTCACCTTGGGAGCTTCAGGTGCAGCCCAACCTAAGATCTTTCAGCAGGACTGGTCCTCGAAGCTAGATCATGGGTCTAAGCTATACCGTCCGCTCACAGGTTTATACAGATGACTTCAGGTCTTAAGGATCAACTAACCTATCATCACCCTAGAGTTATTAAAGACATATCATTAAAGTTAACCATTTAATAACTCTAACTTGGTCATTCAGTGAACTCATTCTCCAATGAGCACATGTGTCTCGTCTCCGACTTCGCCAAGTCAAATGACTATGAGATCATCATTACCCGAAGGTAAGACGAAGACACAGTGATCTATCCGATGTGTCGATATTTAGTTCTCGACATATCTACGATCACGAACCGTTTAAGACTTACGTTTCTATTCGGTCGCTTACTTACTCATAATCGAGATCTCATCTAGATATGTAAGGACCTAACTATAAGTCTATGGATATTATCTAAGTATATTAATACAAATGATTTTATACTTAGAATAATATGTACCATATACGGTATGAACAAGACGTATAATCAAGATAAATTGCCTTATGGGCATATATCTTCCTACATGAGGGTGATGTGAATGGTGGTGAACGATATGAACAAGGAAAATCGTGTAAGAAAATATCTATAAAAAGTATGCACATGGTATGGGTTCGTTAGGATCAATGATTCGTATTAATTTGGTTGATAAGTATAACACAATGAATTCTCCTTTTGGGAGCAATTCACCGGAAAATACCCAATATAACTCAATGAATTCTCCTTTTGGGAGCAATTCATCGGAAGATACCCTTTTGGGGGTTCAAGCACAATATTCAATAAGATCGTCGCTAAAGCTATAATACGATATGAAACTCTCTTTTGGAGAGATCAAAACTACGGTATGAAACTCCCTTTTGGGGAGATCAAAACTCACCCTTGTGGGGCGATCATCAACTCAATCACTTCTTTTGGAAGATGAAAAAGGCGATTTAATAACAAAGATTACAACTTTAACGACGTTTAACGATTTAGCACAATGAATACAACCAAATAAACACGCATCATATCCCCTAACTACGCCATACCATGATGCCCAATAAGAAATTAGCTACTCATGGTGCAAGAATAATGAAGTTTCATAGAAGAATACATCAATCTAATAGCAAAATACGATAGAAAAGCATCAAATACGGGGTTTTGTTTAAGAATTCATCACCAAATCTCCAAGTTATACACCAAAACTCTCTGGAAATAAGAAGAATAGGCTCTGGAATTTTACAGAATTTTTCCCTGACGAAATACGGCTCCTAGAGCCTCCAATAAGCTCAGAATACGCCAGGATACGCCCCAAACCCTAGAATACGCTTAAATAATAAGCATTGCGGGTTTGGGGCGCTTAACGGGTCTAAAACCGCACCCGCTTCTCGTTATAACCCGATCCGGAGCCGCTCGAGATCTCGGCCGTCCAATTCGTGCAGGATCGCACATGGGGTCGCCGCGTGGCCTTTGAAAGTCGTGCAACGCCTGCTACGTCTCATGATCCGAATTCAATTCGGAATCGATGTCGTCCGTAGGATCTAGCATCTAACGCTCTGCATCGTGCCACGTCGCCCCGATAATTGCCGCTGCTTCGCTTCGCACGGGGTTGCTTCGTACCGTTCGATCGAAGCGCAACGGTTGCGATCATGCCACGCCACCTGCCTTCGTTCGAAAACGATTTCGAATTGTCGTCCATCTCCACCGTCCATTCGAGCGGTAAACCCCTGAGATCTTGCCACGTAGCCAAATATCAGCGCGCTCCGCTTTCACTGTCGTTTCGTTTGTGTCCGATGGATCGCGCGGTTACTCGTCGAGATTGCGACGCGTGGCCAAGAGCTGGCGATTTTTCGATCCGCCTTCGGGGTCGCTCCTCTTCGTTGGATTCGTATCCAACGGTGAATATAATTTCCAAGCGCCGATGATTTCGCGCCGTGCGATTGGGCGGGGAGCGATAGGATTGCGCCACGTGTCAGCAGCGGATAGGCTGGCGGCCGTATAATATGTATTTCTTTCATATTTCCTCATTTAATTGGTATTCTGCATTCAAAAATACATAGTAATTAGCACAGATCTCAGAAAAATACAAATAAATAGTCGTTGGAATCATGAGATCGAGACCAAGATAGGAAAAATATAAAAAGTGCAGAAATACTCCATTAATTTCTGTTTTGTGCTAAAATAGTGTGTTTTCTCTAATAAATAATTGTGTACAAAATACGTATAAATTAGAGAACAATGTGGCATCACATGAGCACAAAATAGGGCTAAATGGAGGGTTAAATATGTAATATTGAACCTGAATCAGCCACTCATTGGCAAGGAGCTATGAAGGAAGAGATGGAGTCACTTCACCGAAACGACACTTGGGATTTGGTGCTGTTACCTAGCGAGAACAATGCTATTGGTTTTCGTTGGATATACAAGGTCAAGGAAAGCTCAACTCAAGATGGAAACAATTTCAGGTATAAGGCAAGGTTGGTAGCCAAGGGATTTGCACAAAGGAAGGGAGAAGACTACAACGAGATATTCTTACCAGTTGTGCGACACACATTGATTCGTGTATTGTTGGTGCTAGTTGCTAGCATGGACATGGAGTTGGAGCAACTCGATATGAAGACCGCATTTCTGCATAGAGACCTTGATGAGGAAATCTATATGCAGCAGCCTAAGGGGTTCAGAGTTGAAGGGAAACAGACTTTGGTGTGCAGGTTGAAGAAATCGTTGTACGGGTTGAAGCAGTCACCCAGGCAGTGGTAGAAACGATTTGATAGCTTCATGATGGGAGTAGGCTTCGAGAGGAGCATCAAGGATCAATGTGTGTATATCCACACACTTGAGAATGTCTTGAGGATTTATTTGTTTCTATATGTGGACGACATGCTAATTGCTTCTCATAGCATGTTTGAGGTGAAGAAGCTGAAGGAGAAGCTTGGGCAAGAGTTTGACATGAAGGATTTGGGGCCGCAAGAAGATTCTAGGTATGGAGATTTTCCTAGATCGGAAGAAGCATGAGCTTAGATTGTCATAGAAGGGGTATATTCAGAAGGTGCTAGCCCGATTTGGGATGGATAGTGCGACACTCGTGAAGACACCTTTGGGAGCTCACTTTCAGCTGTCGGCGAGTCAATCGCCAAGCACCGATAAGGAGAAGACTTACATGTCTCAGGTGCCATATGCGAGTGCAGTAGGAAGCTTAATGTACGCGATGGTTTGCACACATCCAGATATTGCACAGGCCATGGGAGTGGTTAGCAGGTATATGGCTAATCCTGGCAAGGAGCATTGGTAGGCCGTCAAGTGGATTCTGAGATATCTACGAGGCACAGCGAGTGTCGGGATCCTCTATGGGAGAGGAGACGAAAATGTGTTGACGGGGTACTATGATAGCGATTATGCAGGTGATAGAGACAGGCGGCGATCTACCACAGGGTATGTGTTCAGTTTGGGCACTGCCCTGTATCGTGGAGGTCGGTCTTACAGTCTGTGGTTGCGCTATCGACCACAAAGGCCGAGTTGATTGCAGTGGTGGAAGCTGTGAAGGAGGCCAAGTATTTGAAAAGTCTGCCGAGAGATTTGGGGATGCCACAGAGTTTGTCACATGTGCATTGTGACAGTCAGAGTGCCATTCGTCTGGCAAAGCACCAGGCATACAATTCGAGAACGAAGCATATTGAGGTGCATGATTCCTTCCTGGATTTGGAGAAGAAGGATATTGATCTTCAGAAAATATCGACTGAATTGAACCCCGCAGACATGTTTACCAAGCCAGTTCCCTCCGTCAAGCTCCAAGTTTTTATGGAGCTGATTTTCTTGTTGGCTTAGATGGCGCTGGAGGGCGCATATTCCGAGATGATTGTGATAATCAGAGAGATGGTCATGGCATGCAGTGTGGAGATGTCAAAGTCTTTGGGATGAGATTTGAATCAAGGTAGAGTGTTATTTTTTGTGATGCAAATCCCATGTGAAAGTTTTTTCAGGCGACTCGGTCGAGTAGCATGCTACTCGACCGAGCTGCAAGTGCAGCAGAAAACGGAGAGCTGTGTGGTGGTTTTTTCCACAACTCGGGTGACCTCCTACTCGGTCGAGTATGAGGCTACTCGGTCGAGCTGACAGAAGAATTTTGAAGATCGCAAAAACCCGAGAGCTTGATGTTTGAAGAGAGCTCTGTAGAATACTGACTCGGGTCGAGTAGCTATGCTACTCGACCGAGTCTACTTGACTCCACCTAGCGGCGGAAGCAGCGCATGTCAGCTCGGTCGAGCAGCTCGGGCTGCCGACCGACTCGGTCCGAGTCTGCGCGGGCCCAGTCGGGAGAAGGAGCGGCTAGATCTTGTGTTATCAGGTTTTGGGGATTTGTATTTAACTATTGGTTTAGCCTAGGTTAAGACTCTATTGGATTATGAGAGTTTTGGAGATCCTTTAGCCACCCCCTTGGAGATTTTGTAGGGTTTTGGAGTTCTTGAGAAAAGGTGAGGGTTTTCCTTTTCTATTCCTCCATTGTTTTCATCTTCCTTGAGTGGATTAGTGAGGGCTTGTGCAGTTTAACAAGTTATTACTCTCGTGAGAGGAAGCGAGGTTGTAACCCTAGTTTGTTGGATCTATCTGATAGTGGAATCATCTCGGATTGCTAGATGTAGGTTGTTTTGTAGGTTGTTTACAACCGAACCAGGGTAAATTTTCTTGTGTCTGTGATCGATTGTTTTGTTGCTTTGATTCGTTTGCTATCTATTGCAAGGTCATATTGGGATTTTGTTGGGTGAATTGGGGTCATTGATAGCCCTAGATTTCTGATCAACTTTTAGGGTTGCTATTTTCTACGTGGATTCCAAGGGCGTCCGTTTGCGCCGGTGGTTTTATTCCCAACATTGACGTGGTGGTTTTTTTTCTTGTATTGATGATTTTGATTCTTCGAAGATGGAGGACTTTCTTCTTTCGATCTGCACATCAAAGACGAGAACTTAAGTTAGGGGATGGGGTGCAAGATATTGTCTGACCTAAAACCCTCGAACGCTCACGTTAGATTATTTCATCGGATAATATAAGCGTATGTATGGAATACTATAAGTCAATGTAAATATCATATACCCAAACATGTAGAAAACATGTGATTTGTAAGGAATGCATGGATACTTCCGTCTGCCCAAATCCAAACCCTAACTGCCTTAGTGAATCCTGCTCTACATATAATTTATCTTTTAGATCGGTACCATCGCCGATTGGTATTTAGTCTGCTTCATCTGTAACAACCTAAAGTTTCGTTGAGCGTGGACCGAAGCCCTTTATATAAGTACAAACATCCAATCTATGGCCAGAATCCATCTATGCATGCAAATGCCCTATTTATTATTTCAAGTGTGACCTAATTTTTGGGCCACTCCATGTATCTATGCATTGTTGGGAAATGTACGCCCTCGAAGACAATTATTTAATTTTGACATCTTGTTCAAAATGATAGTATGATATCTGGCAATGTTCATCTGAGTATAATCATAAATGTTGGTCTGCATTTTATACTTAGATAAAGTCATGAGACTTAGTGTGAGGTCGAACATGTATAGAGATGAGGATCACGATCATGGGAAAGTGTTTCGATCGCTAGTAGCATAAGTCTAAAACTGTTCGTAGTCGTAGATGCATCGAGAAAGGACATCGATATATCAGAGAGACTATTGTGTGCTCTGTCTTCACCAGGTGATGGTGGCGATAATCTCATGACTGTTTGATTTAGTGAAATCGGAGACGAGACACAGGTGCTCATTAGAGAATAAGTTCCCTGAACGACCCAACGAGAGCTGTTACATGCATAGCGTATACAAGCCTGTCAATGGTAGCTCTCAAAGTGATGATAAGCAAGTTGGTCCTTTGACTTGAGGCCATTGTACAAAGATGTGAGTGAACGGTGTCACTTATATCTCTAGCCTAGTTTCAAGGCAGGGCCTGCTGAAAAGTCTTAGGTTGAGTGGCACTTGAATCGTATGAGGGGAGTAGTGGCTAAGAGATGATTTATCACTCTTGTATTTGGAGAGTTAGTGTCGCGGAATTAGTGCGGTCCTTAGCGAAATCCTTGGTCAAGGTATATTGGATATGATCCAACAAAGACAAGCTTAGATTGAATGATGACGATCGATTGTAAAGCTATTAGGGGTTGACAGTCAACCATACCCTAGGCTTCACAGAGACATAGTGTTGATAAAGTGATTAAAAATACGGAATTTATCACTGACATAACCAAGTGTAGTCCCAACAATGTTTATGTCAAAGGACAGACCACATAATGATGATACTGAAACAGGTACTGCAACTGCTGCTCGTGGTCATTATCATCAGGGGGATATGAGTCCCACCTGTAGTAGGGTCAGTATGGTGGGTCTCGCACAAGCTGAGATTCTCGTTCAAGTAATAAGAGGAAAATGCATATGATACATTACAATTAGTATGGTCACAATAAGTTGCGAAGAGGATTTTAGTCACATATGATCTTGAAAAGCATAGATAATGCCCAAAGCAGGGTCCAAGAATATCTCGGACCCAATTTCCATAGCCCAAAGGGCGGAACTGAACAGGGCCAAACCCAGTTCTGCACACGCCTAAATGGGCGGAACTGGGCCAAAGCCAAGTTCTGGGCCCAGCCGTGCCTGGGCATAAGCGCGGGGCATACACAAGCATCGGACTAGGCCAAGGCCCAGTCCAAAATGATGTTGGGGTGCCCAGGCACTGGGCTTTAGCATATGGTTCTAAGCTACTTTTGGAGTAGGGTTCTAAGCTGCTTCTGTTGATACTGATCTTCTTAAAGGCCTATATGAATAAGATAAACAGAAACTTACCGTGTTCACTAGTATTCTTGGGCCTCTACATCTCATGGTTCTTGACAATGAATATAGCATCATAAGGTGTATGGGTACCCTCCCAGACTTTGCATGAGAACCTAATCTTCACTTTTCTCTAATAGAGTCTCTTCAGTTGAGGATCCAGGGTGTTAACTTGTAACGACTGCTTTTCATGAATCTGGGTTTAATATAATATAATATATGTTTTGGTGGATTTTCTCCTCTTGTGTGGTTTTCGTCTCCGTAGATTTCATTTTCGATCGATTCGTCGTATTTTCTCGCTTATTCCTTAGGATTGTCGATTTCGAAGTATGTCACTCGTGACGGACTTCATAACGGTCGTATCTAACTGTTAGATCAAGCCTAGGAGTCTTAGGAATCGATACCGGGGCCTCGCGCTCCGTATCGGTACTTTTGGTGCTCATTAGCCGGTGTAAGAAGGGCCACCGACCGACTAGATGACGATCCAGTCGGTCGGTAATCCTTCTTGGACCGACTAGTTAGCTTTCTAAATTTCTCAGGAGTTACTGTTTATCGTTAGTCGGTCTAAGAACGTTGGTTGACCGACTAGGTTGCAAACTAGTCGGTCAGCGATGCTTCTTGAACCGACTAACTCATCATCTTATTTTTGTATCAGTTACTGTTTACTCTTAGTCGGTCTAAGAACGTTCATCGACCGACTAGATGCCAAACTAGTCGGTCAGTACTTGTTCATGGACCGACTAACTCTAGAATCCTATTTTCATTCAGGAGTTACTGTTTGCACTTAGTCGGTCTGCGTTGGTCGACCGACCGACTAGTTGCCAAACTAATCGGTCAGTGGTTGCTCTTTGACCGACTAACCAGTGTTAAAACCCTAATTTCTGGGCAGCCGCCAGCCTAGCCTATTTAAACCCAACCCAAACGTTTCTTCTTCCTCCAACATGACCCAAAACCCTAAAATCTTCCCCCTTCAGCCCCCATCTTCCTCCAAGCTCCATTTCTCCATTCCAAGCCCTAAAACCTTCATCCAATCCATCCATCTACTCTATCTACCCCTCATCTTCCCCAAATCTCCATCAAAACCCATCAAAACCCCCAAATCCCCCAAAACCCTAGTTTCCCCAAACTTCTCCAATCTTCTCCAGATCTGATCCTAGGGTTCCCCGGAGTGTTTCTTCCGCCTTCTCTCGTGTTTTCCTCGTAGATTGGCGTCCGTGTGACGAAGTAGTCGTCATCCCCGGTGCTAGGCAAGTGAAACTTGCCACTTAGGGTTTAGGCCATGTTTTAGGCCATTTTCTTGTTGTAGGCGTAAAAGAGACTAGGCGACGAAATGATACTCGCCTAGGCGCAAATTTGGGAATTAGCTTGACAACGAAGCTAATTCCGACACTTAGCATGTTGCACAACTAACATGTCATGTTTACTTTCAATTAACGGTACGCGAATATGTTCATGTCATTGCATTTCGCCTGTCACGTTTAATTTAATTAACTGTACGCAAATAAATTGTCATGACCTCGCATTCTTTAGATATTGCTGTGATTGCGTAGCTTCGCTACAATGTTGTGTTCCTGGCTCGTGTTCCAGAAGCGGGCCATGTGTTGGTTGATAGCCAATGCCCGAATTGCGTGTTCCGGCTAGGTGTTCCCTACGCCATACTTGTGTTCCTGGCTCGTGACCAGAAGCGAGCATAATGAGTTGGAAACCCCAACGCTCGATGTATTGAATTATGAACTAAGAATGCGAGCTCAATGTGCGGGGCAACCTCAGGCTCACTAGCTGAGCTCAATGTGCGGGGACCCCAGGCTCCATATTGTGTGAGTATTGGGTAGTGTTTAGTGCCGATCGGTCTGAAATGCTCTGCCATTCAGCGAATCGCGTAAACACCTACAAAATGTGAATTGATTGAATTGATAGTAGCTTGGCTACTCTTGTCTTGTCCCGATAAATTGTCCCCTTGTACAAATTGTATTGCCATGATTTAATTGTGCACTCATGTTATAACTGCCATGTCATGCATACTAAATTGCTAGGTTGCTAGTTGCCTCACTTTCAGTTTCCTTGCCCAAGTCTTTTTAGACTTGCTGACATGTGCCCCTTTACTCTTTTGGGTGACACATATTAGATCCTGCGCCCGAGTACCTTGTTGAGGACGAGGTGTTTGCTGACGCCGAGCCCGAGCTTGTGTTTGACGGGGAGTACGTGGACACTGGGGACCAGTCCTAGTGTCTTCGTTGTGCTTTACTTTTGTTTAGACAGTTGTTTTGTTATCAGTGCGTAGCACCCATACTTGTTGTTGTTGCATCTTTTGTTGGCCTTGTTCTGGGCCTTTAGACTCTTTTCTTTTAGCCTGGTGGCTTTTCTGGATGTTGGACTTTTTGTTGATGTTGGATAATTTGTGAGATGTGGAATTTTATTTCAGTCTCGTCTTGTGTTATTATTGTTATTCTGTTGTGGTTACAGGGACCTGTTTATGTATTGTGGACGCTTATCGGGTTTGGGGCTTTACAGCTCCACTCTCGTGCGGACCTTTTCACGTCTCGCCTCCATTTTAGGGAAGCGGGTCGTGACAGGTTTTAGTGGTGGCCCATGCAGGTCCTCCTTCTGTAACTGCGATTTTTGGAATAGCAATAATAATATTAGAATGTCCAATGAATTAAGTTCGACGTCCGAGTCATAAGCTATGAGTCTAATCTGATTCGTTTTCTGTGTCACTAGATGGCAGGAAGGCGTTTCACCCGTGGTGGGGGTAGTGGTGCGCTCCCTCATGATGAGGAGCCTGAGCGGGAACCCACCAGCGGTGAGATGATGCGGATGATGCTCCAGATGATGCAAGTGTAGCAGGGCGTGCTTTTGCAAGTCCAGAATGCTCCGCTTACTCGAGCTGCCCGGGCTCTTCCGGATGCCCCTCGCTCTGAGCCAGGAGCGAAGCAATTTCGGGAGATGGGTCCCGCATATTTTGATGGTTCTGAGGGTCCTCTGGCTGCCGATGAGTGGATTCGGAACGTCGAGGACAATCTGAAGATGGCCAAGATCACCCCGGCTGGATGGGTTGATTTGGCGAAGAGGCAGCTGAAGGATAACGCCAGGAATTGGTGGGATGCGAAGAGAAGTTGTTGGTGGAGCCGATAGCTTGGGCTACCTTCAAATCCAGATTTGAGGGTGAGTTCTTCCCGAAGGCTGCCAAGGAGGAGATGCTGCAGCGTTTTATCGATCTGAAGCAGGGGAACTCGTCGGTGGACTTGTATCACCAAGAGTTCATGAGGCTGAGTCGGTTTGCACCAAAGATGGTGCAGGACGCTGAGGAGAGGGCTTAGAGGTTCCTGCAGGGGCTTGCTTCGGAGCTCCAGAGCTTTGTGACCTCCTCTGACCGGGAGTCTTATCAGAAGGTTCTGGTCGCTGCCAAGAGGCAGGAGCTGCTCGTGAACCAGAGGAAGGGGTCTGTTGTTGGTGCTGGGAAGAGGCCTGTGGAGCAGGCGAGAGCTGTGGTTAGACCTGGATTCAGGCCTAATCAGTCTGCTCAGTTTAAGAGGCCAGGAGGGTCTACTCCGAAGTTTTGCCATTTCTGCGGCAAGCCTGGTCACGTCAAGGATCAGTGTCGGAAGTTTCTGGGCCAGTGTCTGGATTGCGGTGATGCTTCTCATGTCGCGAAGGATTGTCGGCATGCGGATCCGCTGCGGAGGGCTCCTGTTGCAGCTCAGCCGTTGCAGCAGCGAGCGCCTGTTCCTGCTGGACGTGGAGCAGCTCTTGTTCCGCAGAGGCAGGCTTTTCGGCAGGCTGTTCCGCTGAGGAGGCAGACTTTTCTGATGACCGCTGCGGAGAGCGAGGCTGTGGATGAGGTTATCGCAGGTAATCCTCATTCTAGCTATTACTTTCCTATTTGGTCTTGATTGCTAGATTATGTTGTTTGCTTGAACTTGCTTGTTTGCTAGACTAGGGTTTGATTGTTAATTGATTGATTAGGTGTGATTTTGGTTTGCACATTTCCTGCACGAGTCCTCTTTGACTCTGGTGCATCGATGTGCATTATTTCTCGGAGCTTCGTGGAGAGGCATTCCTTGTCGACGTCCCCTCTCCCCAAGAGTTGGAATATCGTTACAGGGAATGGTGTGGTCTCGGTGCATCGTGGTTGCAATTCTTGCTCGTTGGTGGTCTGTGGACATGAGCTTTTTGCGGATTTCATTGTCCACGACATCATCAACTATGATGCAGTTCTTGGGATGGACTGGCTTGCGAGCTTCTATGCTACGATCGACTGTCGGAGGAAGAAGGTGGTGTTCGAGATTCCCGGACATCCAGTGTTTGAGTTCAGTCGTGGTAGCAGTTCGCTTGGTCCTGTCAGATTTCGGGCCAGGCCGGTGGAGGCTGTGGCTATGCAGGTGGAGTTGGAGTGGCCAGCTGTGGTGCGAGATTTTGGCGACGTCTTCCCCGAGGAGATGTCTGGTTTGCCGCCTGATCGAGCTTTGGAATTTTCTATCGATCTTGTTCCAGGTGCGCAGCCGATTTCGAAGGCGCCGTATCGTATGGCACCTGCAGAATTGGAAGAGTTGCGGAAGCAGTTGGATGAGCTTTTGCAGAAGGGTTATATTAATCCTAGCGTGTCTCCGTGGGGAGCACCGGTGTTGTTGGTTAAGAAGAAGGATGGTTCGCGTCGCATGTGCGTGGACTATCGGGAGTTGAATGCGGTGACCATTAAGAATAAATACTCGTTGCCTCGCATCGATGATATTTTTGATCAGCTTGGAGGTTCGAGTGTGTTTTCTAAATTGGATTTGAGGAGTGGTTACCATCAGTTGAAGGTGAATAAGGGAGATGTTCCGAAGACAGCGTTCAGGACGAAGTATGGACACTATGAGTTCGTGGTTATGCCTTTTGGCGTAACTAACGCGCCCGCAGTTTTCATGAATCTGATGAACCTGATTTTCTACGACTTTTTGGATAAGTTTGTCGTTATCTTTATTGACGACATTCTGATCTATTCGAAGTCAGAGGAAGAGCATGCCTCGCACTTAAGGACGGTGTTGGAGATTTTAAGGAAGCATCGTTTGTATGCTAAGTTTTCGAAGTGCGAGTTTTGGCTGGATCGAGTTGCTTTTCTCGGGCATGTGGTGACTGGAGATGGTATTTCAGTGGATCCCGAGAAGATTCGGGCCATCAGGGAGTGGCCTGTTCCGTCGTCAGCGTCTGAGATTCGGAGTTTCCTTGGACTTGCTGGTTATTATCGGCGATTCATTAAGGACTTTTCCCGTATTGCCGAGCCGATGACCAGGTTGACGCGGAAGGATGTTGCTTTTGTTTGGTCGGGTGATTGTGAGGGTGCTTTTGGTGTTCTGAAGGAGAGGTTGACGAGTGCCCCTATTCTTGTTGTGCCTGATCGCAGCGGTGGATTTGAGATCTTTTGCGATGCTTCTGGCAAGGGTCTCGGTTGTGTGTTGCATCAGCATGGGCATGTTGTGGCGTATGCGTCTCGTCAGCTTAAGGTTCATGAGAAGAATTACCCGACGCATGATTTGGAGTTGGCTGCCGTTGTGTTTGCTCTTAAGATTTGGAGGCACTTCTTGCTGAGTGAGAAAGTGAAGATTTTCACCGATCACAAAAGCTTGAAGTATATTTTCACTCAGAAGGAGCTCAACATGCGACAGCGTCGATGGTTGGAGCTTATGGCGGATTATGATATTGATTTGCAGTTTCACCCTGGCAAGGTGAATGTGGTTCCGGATGCTTTGAGTAGGCTTCCGGCGGTGATGATTTTGACCTCGCAGTGGAGATTGCAGCAGGATTTTTGCGAGTCTGGTGTGGAGATTGTTCTTCCTGGAGAGGCTTCGTCGTTGATGTACATGCAGGTACAGTCGACGATCGTGGATCGGATTAAGGCTGGCCAGGCTGAGGATCCGAAGCTGGTGAGGATTCGGGAGATGGTGGAAGCCGGTCTGCGGACTGACTTTTTGATTCATGAGGATGGCTCGCTGAGGTTCGGAGCCAGGTTGTGTGTGCCTGCTGGGGATATCAGAGAGGAATTGATGGTGGAGGCACACAGTTCGCCGTATTCTGTGCATCCTGGTGGCACCAAGATGTACCAGGATCTTCGTCTGAATTATTGGTGGCATGGTATGAAGAGGAGCGTGGCTCGGAGTGTAGCGAAGTGCTTGGTTTGCCAGCAAGTGAAGGCGGAGCATCAGCGTACGGCCGGGTTGCTACAACCGCTTCCGATTCCGGAGTGGAAGTGGCAACACATCACTATGGATTTCGTGACTGGACTACCTCGGAGTCCGAAGCAGAATGACGCGATTTGGGTGATCGTAGATCGATTGACCAAGTCTGCGCACTTTATTCCGTTCCGAGTAGGACAGTCCACTGAGGCGCTAGCAAGGAGATATATGGAGGTGAAAATTCTTTTACTCTCCGTTTTATTTCCTTTTTCCTAGTTTGGATAGTGATGTAACGTGAATCATGCAGGAAGTTGTGCGACTTCATGGAGTCCCCGTGAGTATCGGGTCTGACAGAGACACGAGGTTCACATCTCAGTTCTGGCAGAGTTTGCAGAAGAGCTTGGGTACGCGTCTGAGTTTCAGCATGGCGTACCATCCGCAGACGGATGGCCAGTCCGAGAGGACAATTCAGATTTTGGAGGACATGCTGAGGGCGTGCATGTTGGATTTCAAGGGTTCGTGGGAGGACCATCTGCACTTGGTGGAGTTCTCTTACAACAACAGCTTCCAGGCGAGTATTGGCATGGCGCCATTCGCCGCTCTTTATGGGAGGAAATGTCGATCGCCATTGAGTTGGGATGACGTTGGTGATCGGGAGTTGTTGGGACCTGAGATGATCGTGGAGGCCGTGGAGATCGTCAGGAATATTCGGGAGAGGTTGAGAATTGCTCAGGACCGTTTTAAGCATTGGGCGGATGCTAAACGTCGTCCTTTGGAGTTTCAGCCGGGCGACCATGTGTTCTTGAAGATTTCCCCGAATCGTGGTGTGATTCATTTCGGGAAGCGTGGAAAGTTGAGCCCGCAATACATTGGACCGTTTGACGTTTTGGAGAGGGTTGGCGAGGTAGCTTATTGCTTGGCCTTGCCGCCATCTTTGGAAGGAGTTCACAATGTTTTCCATGTGTCGCAACTTCGTCGATACATCAGCGATCCGTCTCATGCAGTGGATTTTTCGGAGATTACCGTTCGCCCCGATATGACGTATGACCAGCATCCAGTGCAGATTCTGGACAGGCGTCAGAAATCGCTTCGGAACAAGATTGTCAATCTTGTGAGGGTGATGTGGCGACACGGTTCACCTGGAGAGTCTACTTGGGAGAATGAGGATGAGATGCGAGAGCGTTTCCCACTTTTGTTTCCGGACTCGTGAGTTTTTGGAAATTCAGAGGACGGAATTTTTCTTAAGTTGGGGAGGATGTAACGACTGCTTTTCATGAATCTGGGTTTAATATAATATAATATATGTTTTGGTGGATTTTCTCCTCTTGTGTGGTTTTCGTCTCCGTAGATTTCATTTTCGATCGATTCGTCGTATTTTCTCGCGTCTTCCTTAGGATTGTCGATTTCGAAGTATGTCACTCGTGACGGACTTCATAACGGTCGTATCTAACTGTTAGATCAAGCCTAGGAGTCTTAGGAATCGATACCGGGGCCTCGCGCTCCGTATCGGTACTTTTGGTGCTCATTAGCCGGTGTAAGAAGGGCCACCGACCGACTAGATGACGATCCAGTCGGTCGGCAATCCTTCTTGGACCGACTAGTTAGCTTTCTAAATTTCTCAGGAGTTACTGTTTATCGTTAGTCGGTCTAAGAACGTTGGTTGACCGACTAGGTTGCAAACTAGTCGGTCAGCGATGCTTCTTGAACCGACTAACTCATCATCTTATTTTTGTATCAGTTACTGTTTACTCTTAGTCGGTCTAAGAACGTTCATCGACCGACTAGATGCCAAACTAGTCGGTCAGTACTTGTTCATGGACCGACTAACTCTAGAATCCTATTTTCGTTCAGGAGTTACTGTTTGCACTTAGTCGGTCTGCGTTGGTCGACCGACCGACTAGTTGCCAAACTAATCGGTCAGTGGTTGCTCTTTGACCGACTAACCAGTGTTAAAACCCTAATTTCTGGGCAGCCGCCAGCCTAGCCTATTTAAACCCAACCCAAACGTTTCTTCTTCCTCCAACACGACCCAAAACCCTAAAATCTTCCCCCTTCAGCCCCCATCTTCCTCCAAGCTCCATTTCTCCATTCCAAGCCCTAAAACCTTCATCCAATCCATCCATCTACTCTATCTACCCCTCATCTTCCCCAAATCTCCATCAAAACCCATCAAAACCCCCAAATCCCCCAAAACCCTAGTTTCCCCAAACTTCTCCAATCTTCTCCAGATCTGATCCTAGGGTTCCCCGGAGTGTTTCTTCCGCCTTCTCTCGTGTTTTCCTCGTAGATTGGCGTCCGTGTGACGAAGTAGTCGTCATCCCCGGTGCTAGGCAAGTGAAACTTGCCACTTAGGGTTTAGGCCATGTTTTAGGCCATTTTCTTGTTGTAGGCGTAAAAGAGACTAGGCGACGAAATGATACTCGCCTAGGCGCAAATTTGGGAATTAGCTTGACAACGAAGCTAATTCCGACACTTAGCATGTTGTACAACTAACATGTCATGTTTACTTTCAATTAACGGTACGCGAATATGTTCATGTCATTGCATTTCGCCTGTCACGTTTAATTTAATTAACTGTACGCAAATAAATTGTCATGACCTCGCATTCTTTAGATATTGTTGTGATTGCGTAGCTTCGCTACAATGTTGTGTTCCTGGCTCGTGTTCCAGAAGCGGGCCATGTGTTGGTTGATAGCCAATGCCCGAATTGCGTGTTCCGGCTAGGTGTTCCCTACGCCATACTTGTGTTCCTGGCTCGTGACCAGAAGCGAGCATAATGAGTTGGAAACCCCAACGCTCGATGTATTGAATTGTGAACTAAGAATGCGAGCTCAATGTGCGGGGCAACCTCAGGCTCACTAGCTGAGCTCAATGTGCGGGGACCCCAGGCTCCATATTGTGTGAGTATTGGGTAGTGTTTAGTGCCGATCGGTCTGAAATGCTATGCCATTCAGCGAATGGCGTAAACACCTACAAAATGTGAATTGATTGAATTGATAGTAGCTTAGCTACTCTTATCTTGTCCCGATAAATTGTCCCCTTGTACAAATTGTATTGCCATGATTTAATTGTGCACTCATGTTATAACTGCCATGTCATGAATACTAAACTGCTAGGTTGCTAGTTGCCTCACTTTCAGTTTCCTTGCCCAAGTCTTTTTAGACTTGCTGACATGTGCCCCTTTACTCTTTTGGGTGACACATGTTAGATCCTGAGCCCGAGTACCTTGTTGAGGACGAGGTGTTTGCTGACGCCGAGCCCGAGCTTGTGTTTGACGGGGAGTACGTGGACACTGGGGACCAGTCCTAGTGTCTTCGTTGTGCTTTACTTTTGTTTAGACAGTTGTTTTGTTATCGGTGCGTAGCACCCATACTTGTTGTTGTTGCATCTTTTGTTGGCCTTGTTCTGGGCCTTTAGACTCTTTTCTTTTAGCCTGGTGGCTTTTCTGGATGTTGGACTTTTTGTTGATGTTGGATAATTTGTGAGATGTGGAATTTTATTTCAGTCTCGTCTTGTGTTATTATTGTTATTCTGTTGTGGTTACAGGGACCTGTTTATGTATTGTGGACGCTTATCGGGTTTGGGGCTTCACAGCTCCACTCTCGTGCGGACCTTTTCACGTCTCGCCTCCATTTTAGGGAAGCGGGTCGTGACATAACTGTTAGGATCGGGGGATGCCTAATGCTACGTGTAGGAATCCTGTAGATAGTAGACTAAACACTAGAGGATGGGTGATTAGTGTTCCAAAAAAATATTTGCACAAATAAAACTGATCCCTTAAGTTTAGCCTAAGTATCTTGAAAGTGTTACCTACTCAAGAACTTAATCAACATAATCTATTACTTGCAAAGAGATAAAGAGTGATGCACAACAGAAATGAAACAAGTATGCAAGTAATAGAAATGGAGACAATACAGAAAAAATCGCAAACACACGAGAATTTATCATGCTTCACCCACCGTGGGCTACTCCAGTCCCCAATCTCCAATTGTGATTTTTCACTATCCGCCTCTCTTCAACAAGAGAACAAATGCCTCACCGAGAGGGCTTCCAGTACATGTGCCTAGTTTCACTTACTATGTCTTCTGATACACTTGCCTAGCTCCACTTGCTAGGTCTTCTTAATACAATAACACATAACCTCTCTTGCTAGGAATTTCCAACAACAATACCAACACCAAGCAACAACAATAACAACAATACTATGTTGGGGTTTACAATAAAAGCACAAGTAATTTTTCTTGCCACACACTTACCAAACCTCCCTCGAGGTGTTACAAGGCTTCTTGAAGTGGTGGATTATCACTTCCCTTTAGCCACAAGGATATGAGCTTAATTGTGACGTGACTATGGAAAACAATCTCTCCTATTTGACCTCACTAAAATGATTTAAGTGAAGCTTTGAGATGAGATCAAATAACTTAAAACAACTACAGAAAATAGAGATTAAAAGTAAGGAAGTTGTAAATCAAGTTAGGCCAAGATTAATGCTTAAAAGCTTTGAATGATTAAAAAAAGTTTGGCTTAGAAATTAGAGATTAATAAAAGCTTTGAAATTGAGTTTAGACAGCTTTGAAAACACTTAGAATGCCTCAGAAATAATGAATAAAATTCTCTCTTAATTGCCCCAAATTGCACACCAACCAGCATTACACATGCATGAATTTGCGTATTGACAGATTACAAAAATAGACCTGGCAACGGATTGATACTGGCGAGTTTCTGAGGGAAAAATGTACAGGCAGTCGACTGTAGTTCAACTGACAGATGGCTGTCTGCACTGAAGCAGTCGACTGTCAAAAGAGCTACAATATTCTGTTCCTACAGGTAAAACCTAGCCTAGGATTTCCCTTCATAAGACAGTCGAGTGTAGTTTATAAAACAGCTGGCTGTTTTCTGAGACATGGGAAAATCTAGTGCTAATGCATCCAAAATGATTCAAATATTTTTTAAAAACATTTATATGCATGTTTAAATAAGTTTAAAACATTCCTCAGTGAGTGTAGCCCCAATTTTATTGCTTTAACATAATTCTAAAGACAAGACCCAAAAAAGAGTTGAAAAGTACCACATGAAGTCCATCTCTTGAGCCTTTGATCTTTGATCTTCCAATGCCATGGTCGAGCTCCTCACTTGCTTTATCAAGTTCCATTGAGTTGGTTCTCCCATTTTCCCATGTGACTTCATTTCTCTTGCTTTCATTTGTTCTATCCATTTTTGATTTTTCTTTGGTTCTTCATGATAGAGTTGAGATAACCTGAAGTCGTTCTTTGGTTCTTCAATTTTCATTAGTGACCATCTTTTGAGATACCTAGCTTCATATGAATCTTCATGGCTCTTTAATGATATCAATATGATTTATGTATCCTACACACTTGATTGAAGATAATTAGTACCAAAAGATTTGTTAATCATCATCAAAAACATAATTAGGGGTCTCAATATCTAACATCAACCACATGGAAAACTTCTTTGTAGTAGCGATCAATCTCTTCTCTACACTTGATTCCACCGCCATAATATAGATAATGTTAGTGGGTGGAACCTGAGTTAGAGAAGCATCCCCATTTTCTTACTACTCGTGTTCTTTAACTTCTTCACCATATACATCTACAAAGTATAGTAGTTAGCCCTAGGTAATCAACACTCAGAGATCCTTCCAAAGCTGACTGCATCCATGTGTGGTATGTCCATGATTGCAGTGATAACTATAATACTTCATCATATCCTTCTTCACTAGAGCACTCAAGTTATAAAGGAGTACTTCATTAGCATTCCATTCTTCCTTGTCTCTATAAGGACCTTTATTGATCCCATCATGAGAGGGATATACTTATTTTACCTTTATGCAACCAAGGCTTCCTTTGGCTCAGGCCTTCATAAGGCCTTCTCTAATGACATCCCTGCTTCCTTCATTGACTTGTTTCTTTCTAACTTCTTTTTATCATCTTAAAATATGCCATCATTCTTGAATGTAGTGTTTCATCTATATTTATAAAATCTCAAGCATGATCATCAGTGTCTTAATAGACTCATATCTAGCTTACAGTAATTCTTTAAAAAGAAGATTTCTCCACATTTATGCATGTTGGATGTTTAGTTTATATTATCTTTATGAATGACATAACATGATCGGTCAAATCCTTCAATTCATCATAGAAAAACAATGGTAGTTTAAGTATCCCCTTCACCAGTATACTACCATAGACTCTCCTACCATGTTTGGGTCGAACGTTGAAGTTTGGTTGCTTGTTGTATTCTCTATACTGCCATTGATGCATATCCCTTTGCCGATGGCTTTATATCTTAAGATGTTCATCATTACAATTTTGGGCACCTTCATGTTCTTATCCTCTCCTTAATGCTCACACATGTACTCTATACACTCCTCTTTGTCACTGTTGCTAAATAATTTATGATGAACGTTTTCCATGTCTGCTCTTTCTGTCATGCCCAGTTTCCCAAGTACGGAAGGCAAGACGCGAAGAGGTCCGTTCAGACAGAAGCTGTGAAGCTACAGTCTGATAAGCGTCTGTGTGTTCATCCATTCACAGATTCTTGCATTGCAATGAAACAACAACAATAATAATAATTGAAAGCAGGCAATAATAACCAACATTCAAACAACATCCAATCTTATTCCAGACATCCTGACTTAAATTCATCTGATCTTTAGTTAGCCTTTAGTATCAGGTAATCTTATTCCAGACATCCTGACTTAAATTCATCTGACTTAAATTCATCTGATGCTTTACTTAAATTCATCTGACTTAAATTCATCCGATCTGGTCAAAGCACCACCGACCGTGTTGCCAGATTCTCGCTTACCGAACAACTCCTACATCTGCCCAAGCGGGACGAAGTAGCGGCAGAGCGCCACCATGGAATCTTCGAAAGTATTCACAAGGTCATCACTTCTTCGTCGGCCATAAGTCGAGGGGCAACTCCTCTCGCCACCGAACGAATCTCCTTCGTCGGCCGTAAGTCGAGGGGTAACTCCCCTCGCCACCTAACGAATCTCCTTCGTCGGTCGTAAGTCGAGGGGCAACTCCCCTCGCCACCGAACGAACCTCCTTCGTCGACCGTAAGTCGAAGGGCAACTCCCTTCGCCACCGAACGAATCTTCCTCGTCGGCCATAAGTCGAGGGGCAACTCCTCTCGCCACCGAACGAATCTCCTTCGTCGGCCGTAAGTCGAGGGGTAACTCCCCTCACCACCGAACGAATCTCCTTCGTCGGCCGTAAGTCGAGTGGCAACTCCCCTCGCCATCGAACGAACCTCCTTCGTCGGCCGTAAGTCGAAGGGCAACTCCCCTCGCCACCGAACGAATCTCCTTCGTCGGCCGTAAGCCAAGGGGCAACTCCCCTCGTCACCGAACGAATCTCCTTCGTCGGCCGTAAGCCGAGGGGCAACTCCCCTCGCCACCGAACGAATCCCCTTCGTCGGCCGTACGTCGATGGGCGACTCCCCTCGCAACCGAACGAGTCTCGGACTGACGATCTATCGTCCCCAGCCAACTCTGCAAGACGGACCAAAGTTTTTGCAGCTTCTTCCCCATTATACTACATCTCCCGACCTCCACCTCAACAATGGTAGAGCTCAGAAGCTGGGGGCTGTTGACAAATGGACTATTCTGACCGGGCCCGGAAGAGCAAAGTCAACTATGACTGGTCAACCGGATTACTACGACCTTGGGGCCTCGGCCCAAGGATCTCACGGGCGGGCCGCGATTCTTCACCTATGACGAAGGCCCACTTCCTCAGTGGAGGAAATCGAGGCCCAAATCAAGGAAGCATCCGCCAAATATGGCAACCGTCCAAGGCCATCACTCCCTAGCCATCATGGCTCGGCTTAATGGCTCAGCTTAATGGCCCGACTTAAATGGCCTTCACTCTCCAGCCATCATGGCTCGGCTTAATGGCTCAGCTTAATGGCCCGACTTAAATGGCCATCACTCTACAGCCATCAAGGCCCGCCAAATGTGGCAACCGCCCGAGTCCATCATGGCCACCTTTAGGACATTCATCTCCTCATCAAGATGGGCGCAATTAGTGGAGGTCAAAACTTCCCACATTTGCACGTCCCCATGAATGATGGCCATGATGTCACATCATGGCACATTATGAGGACGAGTCACCTATATGAGGGGAGGATGGTCATCATCGCCAGGGAGATCGACAACGGAGGTATCACCAACTCCATCTTACACCTTCTTCCGCCTTTTAGATATTTCTCCTCCATAGCTCGGCTCGAGGATGGGGGCTCGGCCTCTCTGTGAACCGAGCCCGATCCCACCGCAGCATCCCTCAGACAAGATCTGACTTTGGCATTGGAGGGGATTTGGTCGGAACCAAGTTCCGACCCCCCTGACGAGCTCTTTCGTCCATTTAGGTCCAGGAGATCCCGCGGCGCCGAGGCTACCCCTCAGCGTCATCACGACTGGAGCCGAGCGCCCTCATCCCCGAGCCTGTTCGTCTCCACCACCAGAAGATAGTCGCTCTGTCGAGGCCACCCCTTGACGCCAGGAGAGACCGAGGCCGAGCGCACCCATCCGAGCGGAGGCTTCCCCTCGTCGTCCGACCGTCCGAGGCCGAGCCTCTCACACCGGGCCGAGGCTTCCCCTCAGCCCCCTCGAGGCCGCGGATACAGACCCGGCCCAGCTGACACGCTCCACGTCGTCTGCAACTCCGATTCGCGTCGCGTCTGCACGTGCTCGACGCACCTAAGGGACCCAAGTCGGCCCCTTGACCACGTTGACCGGGTAGTCCACGGTCAATGCTTTGGTAGTGAGAAAACACTCTGAAACATCTGGCGCCGTCTGTGGGAACGAGTCGACACCCACGTTGTTGACCACACGGGCAATGACTCGTTCCGTTAATCGAAAACCTGGAAGATCCAACAAGACCCGAAACGGGTCGAAAGATGGTCCCTTGTTTTGAACCAGATCAAGCTAAGCTAAGGACCAACAAGCTCGCACCGCTGGGACCCCCTTCCAACCTCGCGCAAATGACAGCCATCACACTTGGAGGGCATTAACATCTCATTTATTTTCTTGCCAATGAAAGCCTTACGATTAATGCAATTGAAGAGCATTAATATCTCATTTACTTTTGCCATTGCAGCCTCACCATTAATCTTTCCGAGTGGCAACATCGGCCGAAAATAATCGGTTCTACGGCCCGCAAGGTTTCGATCCCCCGAGCTCCTATCTACGCTCGGCCACCCGTCGACTTACATGAGCGTCGTCTGACCGTCCACGGCATCAATCCAGGATCGGTGGCTCATCGACTTACCTGGTCAACATCCGAGAATCCATCATCGACCTCAAAAAGGCCTCATTAGTTAATTGCTCGGCCTTATCCATTTGCTTAGAATTGCCAGCAAGTTCTGCCAATCTATTATGCGAATGAGGATCAACATCCATGTTCTTGGTCACTTGTATTTTGGCTCATGGTTATGATTGCAGATGATGGCAGAAACATCTTGCTCCGACCGACCACTCTAACGTCGAGAATGGTGACGATTCGGGTGGTTCTGTTGGTCACTCGCTAAAGGGGTTTTGCGGCAGCTACTTGCGCCCACCGCTTGGGGATCTGGATCTCGTCGACGGGCAATGAGACGCTGTTGTACGTCGCTGACGGGGGAGCAGCAGCAGCCACGGTTTTTGACGTCGAGGGGGCGATCGGCGTCGGGAATCCGGTGGCGCGGTGTGTCGGAGGCGGCGGCACGTCATCCTAGTCATCGAACTTCTACTTATTGGGATCATACTGGAAATGGATCGCAAGTCCGAGGAGCACCGGTCTCTCGGCGTTGCAGGCGTATTCACCAAATCGGCACACATCATCACTAGCCGCAGCCACCGCCACCTCTCCTCCCAGATCACAGTCCCCAGGATCTTCCCCATGTTCAGACTCTTAAGTTGCACTGATCCGCCGGGCGTTATTGTGTCCTCTTCGACTGAAATCTTGCCATCCGCTGGAATCGACGAGCCCCCGACGACTGGAAGCTTGTCAAGATGCCTTCATCTTGAAGACAAACCCCCTGATGTGCTGGAAGCAAAAGCTATGTTGTCGGCACGGGCCAGCTAGTAAATCATCGGTCTGTCTAAAATGGGCGTATCTCATCTTCCCCGCCTGATACCGATGAACCAACGCCGCCCATCTCTTATCGCCCAGCAAAAGCTCAAATGTGTGCAGATAAACCCCGAGCTGGAGATGCAGAACCTCGGGGATATCGTCACGCCGTCTCAACAGGTTGATGGTATACCCGCTTGGGATCTCCTCCACATCAGCCTCTACTCAAAATCGTTCTCTTCTATTTCCATCTCCACATGGTTCAACATGAAAGGATCTCAGCTCTCCTTTGACTCAAACCTCCAAACAGTGGTCCAAGTAGCTCTAAGATCTATTGGCTCCCATGCGACAAGCAGAGGACTCCCCCAGGGGATAATGGGGAAAAGGTCTGGGCGATGACCGGGTGTCCTCGATGCGCAAGGCATTTCTCCTGTCTGGCGCGCCACCTACCGCCCATCTTCCGCCGATCCACCGGTCGATTCCTACGCCTCTTCCCCGCTGGCCCCGCACTCCACCTTGCCGGAACCGTCGGCCCATTCGTCGGGCCAAATGGTGATGATGAGGCATCTCAAGAAGGTCATGTGCGGTCTGGGCCCAAAAGGCAAGAAGGAATGGGTTTCTCTCTCCCAACCCTCTTAATCCGAGGCATGCAAAGAACTTGCAATCAGCTCGATCAACCGGTTTCGCATTGAAACCCGTTTTTGGAAGACAAACATCTGTTCATGCTTCGGGAGCGAACATGGAGGATCCGGTCACTGCACCCAACGAGGCCAGGCACTGGCTTCGACCCAAGACCAAGGGGATAGGTAACGGCGGCAAACGAGAAGCACGACCCGTCGACCCCAACTTGAACTCACCCCTAAAGGCCACCCCCAGGTGGAGATGCTGGGAACTATTGCTCTGATCCGAGGCTTCGATCCGAGGCTCGAACAACGGTAGCCCACATCCCGTACAAGGCTCTGGCGTCTCCCTTGGTCAAGATCACGTACGAGACTTAAAAGTCTCCCCCTTCGAGCGACCAATGCTCGGATCCAAGTTGCGATGGTAGACCGGGGCCGAGCCTCCCATCCCTTTCGGTGATGCCGTCTCGGGGCTCCGAATTCTGAGCGTGCGGGTCGACGATCGGGCGAAGCTGCTGCTACCAAGCCGGCCCAGCAAAAAGGTCAAACTGTCCTCTTCCCCCTTGCAAATTAATTGTGTGCTATCAGACAACTACAAGAGCTTCCCTAACAATTCTCCTCTCTTAAACTTCTTACGAGATGGTGATAAAAAGCCACATCCTCCGGTTTCAACAAATGTCTCACAAAAATCTTGTAGATGAGGTTGTCATGGCCGCGACAACTCCGGATCACACGACGACAGGCATTGCGGCCTCGGCCAACTTGAGGGAGAGGCGCAAGGAGTGCTTCTAGATCCGAAGACGGGCCAGGAAGACGCGGGGCTACAAGCGGCTTGGCAAGGCCGCCAAGGAGTATGAGATCTCGATCGACTTCAGACAAGAGACAACACCAACAACCCTCGCAAGCATCGGGCTTAGCCCCGACTCGGCCTTTATAGATGGCCCTACCACCATCTCTGGCCATTGTCTCGACGTCCGTCATACCGACGCCGTGCTGCCATCACATAGGCTGAGCTCCTATCACTGTGCTGCCCCTGCCGAGCTACCTTGGTCATACCGCCAAACAGACAAAAGCAGTAGCCGGTGCGAGAGCCGGAGCTGGAGCCAGAGCTGGAGCAGGAGATACGATCCAGACAAAAGTCAAAGCTGGAGCTGGAGCTGAAGTTGGAAATGGAACTGGGGCTGTGTCTAGATGAGGCCGACCCATCCAAGAGGAGGCCGACCACACCAGTTTAAACAACCCAGGAGGAGGCCGACAAGACGAGTCCGACCACATTGCCAAGTATCGGAGTCTCAACGCCAAGCCACCTTGTCGAGCTTACAAAGTTATCCCCACTGCGACGGAGCTGTTGAACCAGTCGAGCATCCAGACCGCTCCTCCGACCATGGCCGAGCCGATCTGGCCGAAGCACCACTGTCTGAGTTCGAGCAACCAAGCAGCTCCTCCGATCGAGGCCGACCAGTTCAGGCCGAGACCGAGGCCGACCCCAGAGGAGGCCGACCAGTCCGGCCAGACGAGTCGGACCACCCTTCCAAGCCTCCGAGCCACCTTGTCTCAAAGTTATCCTCATCCTGGTCGAGCCGATCTGGCCGAAGCACCACCGTCCGAGTCCGAGCATACAGACCACTCCCCCGACCGTGGCAAAACCGATCTGGTCGAAGCACCACCGACCGTGTTGCCAGATTCTCGCTTGCCGAACAACTCCTGCATCTGCCCAAGCGGGACGAAGTAGCGGCAGAGCGCCACCATGGAATCTTCGAAAGTATTCACAAGGTCCTCACTTCTTCGTCGGCCATAAGTCGAGGGGCAACTCCTCTCGCCACCGAACGAATCTCCTTCGTCGGCCATAAGTCGAGGGGTAACTCCCCTCGCAACCTAACGAATCTCCTTCGTCGGCCGTAAGTCGAGGGGCAACTCCCCTCGCCACCGAACGAACCTCCTTCGTCGACCGTAAGTCGAAGGGCAACTCCCTTCGCCACCGAACGAATCTTCCTCGTCGGCCATAAGTCGAGGGGCAACTCCTCTCGCCACCGAACGAATCTCCTTCGTCGACCGTAAGTCGAGGGGTAACTCCCCTCACCACCGAACGAATCACCTTCGTCGACCGTAAGTCGAGGGGCAACTCCTCTCGCCACCAAACGAACCTCCTTCGTTGGCCGTAAGTTGAAGGGCAACTCCTCTCGCCACCGAACGAATCTCCTTCGTCGGCCGTAAGCCGAGCGGCAACTCCCCTCGCCACCGAACGAATCTCCTTCGTCGGCCGTAAGCCGAGGGGCAACTCCCCTCGCCACCGAACGAATCCCCTTCGTCGGCCGTAAGTCGATGGGCGACTCCCCTCGCAACCGAACGAGTCTCGGACTGACGATCTATCGTCCCCAGCCAACTCTGCAAGACGGACCAAAGTTTTTGCAGCTTCTTCCCCATTATACTACATCTCCCGACCTCCACCTCAACAATGGTAGAGCTCAGAAGCTGGGGGCTGTTGACAAATGGACTATTCTGACCGGGCCCGGAAGAGCAAAGTCAACTATGACTGGTCAACCGGATTACTACGACCTTGGGGCCTCGGCCCAAGGATCTCACGGGCGGGCCGTGATTCTTCACCTATGACGAAGGCCCACTTCCTCAGTGGAGGAAATCGAGGCCCAAATCAAGGAAGCATCCGCCAAATATGGCAACCGTCCAAGGCCATCACTCTCTAGCCATCATGGCTCGGCTTAATGGCTCAGCTTAATGGCCCGACTTAAATGGCCTTCACTCTCCAGCCATCATGGCTCGGCTTAATGGCTCAGCTTAATGGCCCGACTTAAATGGCCATCACTCTACAGCCATCAAGGCCCGCCAAATGTGGCAACCGCCCGAGTCCATCATGGCCACCTTTAGGACATTCATCTCCTCATCAAGATGGGCGCAATTAGTGGAGGTCAAAACTTCCCACATTTGCACGTCCCCATGAATGATGGCCATGATGTCACATCATGGCACATTATGAGGACGAGTCACCTATATGAGGGGAGGATGGTCATCATCGCCAGGGAGATCAACAACGGAGGTATCACCAACTCCATCTTACACCTTCTTCTGCCTTTTAGATATTTCTCCTCCATAGCTCGGCTCGAGGATGGGGACTCGGCCTCTCCGTGAACCGAGCCCGATCCCACCGCAGCATCCCTCAGACAAGATCTGACTTTGGCATCGGAGGGGATTTGGTCGGAACCATGGTCCGACCCCCCTGACGAGCTCTTTCGTCCATTTAGGTCCAGGAGATTCCGCGGCGCCGAGGCTACCCCTCAGCGTCATCACGACCGGAGCCGAGCGCCCTTGTCCCCGAGCCCGTTCGTCTCCACCACCAGAAGATAGTCGCTCTGTCGAGGCCACCCCTTGACGCCAGGAGAGACCGAGGCCGAGCGCACCCATCCGAGCGGAGGCTTCCCCTCGTCGTCCGACCGGCCGAGGCCGAGCCTCTCACACTGGGCCGAGGCTTCCCCTCAGCCCCCTCGAGGCCGCTGATCCAGACCCGGCCCAGCTGACACGCTCCACGTCGTCTGCAACTCCGATTCGCGTCGCGTCTGCACGTGCTCGACGCACCCAAGGGACCCAAGTCGGCCCCTTGACCACGTTGACCGGGTAGTCCACGGTCAACGCTTTGGTAGTGAGAAAACACTCTGAAACACATACATTTGTGGTATGTCCATAGTTGTAGTGGTAACCACAGTACTTCATCGTGTACTTCTTCAGCAGATCGCCCATATCTAAGGTGGCTTCTTCGTTAGCATGCCATTCTTTCTTGCCACCATGATGACCTTCATTAATCCCCTCATGAGAGGGATGTACTCTAGCTATCTTTACATAGCGAAGGTTTGTTTTAGTTCAAGTCTTCATTGTTCATTCTCCTGATGCTCATCCCTCTGCTTTTAGCTTTATTTCTTAGGCCTTTTATCATAATGATTTTGGGCCCCTTCATCTTCTTTGGTTCTTCATGTACTCATATTTGTCCCTGTCGTGAAGTAGGCTAGGTAAACCTTTTATCTATCTCATCTACTTTGGTCTCTTGTATGCACTTATACCACTTCCCCTGATATTGTTCTTGGCTAAGGTTCATATCATTTCTAGTAGGATCTTCATCTGCTTCATGAGAGCATGAAGCTTATCTTTTGTATCAAACTTCAGGATTAGGAGTTATGTAATCTTCACCCGTCATTACCAAGATAAAAATGAGAATCGCAAGATCAACATGTAAGTTTCCACAAACAGAACCAATTGTTGCAACACATTTTGCAAGGATAAAATAATGTCACAAGAATTGATTTTGTGTAGAGTGTAAACTATTGCTACCTTTACGTTGGTGATCTTAACTCCCCTGAGATGATTGCCACTCTTTAGATCTACACACCAAAAATAAGAACCTTTTAGAAGTAGGCCATCTGACCTAAAAAGATATTCCAACGCTCAATCCAACCTCTAGAATCAAATATTCTAATTGTTTGCATGGAATAGTATAAATCAACTAATGGCATAGTATTTAAGAGTACTAATATTTAAACCACATATTTGTTGACTAGGACTACATGCCACACTTGGAACAAATGAAATATATAGAAGGGTTGTTAGTGAGTATCCTTTATAATTTTTCAACCAAATAGATACCGAGGTTGATGATCATAGTATCTTTTTAGATTGGTGCATCATCAGTGGGCCTTTGGCTCATATCATCATTAACAAGCAAAAGCTTCTCAAGCGCAGGCCGAAGCCCTCTATATGAATCCAAACATTCCGATCACGAGATAAAGCACATCTATGCATATGGATGAGAATGGGCATGTCCAAAGCCAGATTGGGCTTCCAATTGGACATGCCACATCCTCGTCCCTACAATTCATTCATTAGAATTAATGAAGAAATTGTAGGGACGAGGATGTGGCATGCTCAATTGGAAGCTCAATCAGACTTTGGGCATGCCCATTCTCATCCCTATCTATGCATGCTAGTGCTCTATTTACTATTTCAATCAAGACCCTAAGCTTTGGGCTAGCTTGGGTATTGATACGACCCCCCCCCCCCCCCCCCCCCCTCCGAATGGGCCGAAAAAGAGACGGGCCAACCTCACGCCCAAAGAGCTGTACTGGGCCCAAGCCCAAAAGGCCTCGTCAGCGGGTCCGGGGCATCACGGCCCGGCACCAGCACCCGATGCACTGTTGACCTCCCGCCCTTCTAGCAAACCGCTCCCCAGATCACTCCTGCCTTGATCACCATTGATGAGATCATCAAAGCGGGCAGGTACGAAGAGCGAGATGGCAGGACGCCATAAAGGCGTTGACATGCGGACTCCTATAAGAAGGCAGAAGGACGAAATGCCTTCTCGTCTGTGCAGATCGAAGGAGACCTCAACCAGTAGAAGCCACCCTTTGGTGCTCCATCGTTCGGGTCTGAATGCTCTCGAGCCCTAGCCCGACCGACCGATCGTTCCAGGAAACCGTCATTCTGTCGAAGCTTCCCTTCGACACATCGATGCATGGATTCGCACGTTCCCACCCAAGCAAACGCTCTGATAACCAACCCCGGAAGCCACATGTGTCTCACGTGATCGCGATGACCTCCGGACCCCTAAACTATCTACCAGTGATGAGAAAACACCCCGAAACATTTGGCGCCGTCTGTGGAAAGACGAGTCTAAATCCACGTCAAACCACCACACCAAAAATGGCGCGCCCGCATGCCAAGGGACAGAGGAGCACAACCGCGACAGCGCCCGCACCAGACTCTGCCAAAGTCTACCTTTTAAGGCCACCAGACGCATGTCCCGAACCAAGGAACTGAGCATCCAGCGAGCAAAGGTTATGGACATAAACCGAGAGAAAGCCGGATATGGCCCTCCGACCATCTACATTTCCGAGGAAGACCTGGGGGGGTCGAGCTGCCGCACGAAGACGTGCTGGTTGTCTTGACGATTGTTGACACCTCCCTGGTCCGACGACTGCTTGTCGACACAGGAAGCTCATGTGACATCTTGTTCATGTCAACGTTAGAGAAGATGGGGTTGCGGGCTGACGACCTGGAGCCCTGTTCAGGTCCCGTAGTCGTCTTCACAGGACACTTTGCTCCCCTCATAAGAATGATCTGCCTCACGTGTAATGCCCTGATAGCTACTGCACAAGTAGTAGAGTGGGGATGAATAGTACTTTAAAATAATTAAGAAGATAATTCCTAATTATCTTGCAAACTCTACCAACAATGCGGAAATGAAAATATTGACAACAAAGAAATACAATCGCAAACAAACGAATTAACGGGTTCGGATCCACCCAAGTCTCCCCGACTTGTTCCCGGTAATCCTACGTCCCAAACACCCGGATCCCCTTCGGATACTTGAGTTAGAAACCTCTAACTCAAATTTGAACTATGAAATACTTGTAGAAAACCTCTACAAGATCAAATCATACACAAATGAAAATGTGACTCCCACAAACCGGGATCACACACAACTCTCACAACCGAGAGTAAAACTTGCAATATCAATGTAAATTGAAATATGAAATGCTTACCACAAAACCCTATGCCTTGAGTAAAACTTACGATTTAGGGCAAGAAGGATTTTGGGGAAGATGAAGGCACCAAACCCTAGCTCCAAGATGTTGACCAGCAATGGGAGGCTAAGAAGATGTTGGTGACCTTGGATCAAGCTCTTGGCTTGAGTGGCTCACAATCAATGTGAATCTCTCTTTGGAAATAAGAGTGAGTGAGAGATTCTTGAGAAATGAATGAGCTTGGAATTGAGAATTAATACTTCTCTTTGATTCTCTAAACTTCAATAAATATCAGCCTTAAATGCTATGAAAGCAGCCCTTCCAGTATATATAGGATAGAGGAAAAAGAGAGCAAAATTCGTGGCATTAATGCTCCAACGGCTCTATTCTGAAGCAGACTAGTCGGTCACAGAAGGATCACTGACCGACTAGTTTCTCAACTAGTCGGTCGGTGATTCAACATGAACCGACTAACTGAAGAACAGCCAAAAGAAATAGTTCAGGCAATGGAGAACTAGTAGGTCTAAGAAGACTTGCCAACTGACTAGTTTCACAACTAGTCGATCGGTGAGTGTTCTTTGACCAACTAACAGATGAAATCAAAGTGGCTGAATCCAAAGACAGCTAGTCGGTTTAAGAACAACTTCCAACCGACTAGTTTCTCAACTAGTCGGTCGGTCGTTGTGCTTTGACCGACTAACTGTAAACAGTAAGTTAGGCTGAAAAATGGAAGCTCAACTAGTCGGTCTAAGAAGGATTCCTAACCGACTAGTTCACAACTAGTCAGTCGATGAACCTTCTTAGACCGACTAACTGTAAACAGTAAGTGAGCTGAAATTGAACAAGGCATTCTAGTCGGTTCAAGAAGGATTGCCGACCGACTAGATTGTCATCTAGTCGGTTGGTTCTTCTTCTTGAACCAACTAACATGCACAAGAAGCCGCGATAAGAAGCGTTAAGCTTCGGGAAAGATTCTACGGGCTTCTAATAAGATCCTAGCTCTAAGATATAAGCGTTATGAAGATTAAAACGTAAGACCTACTCAAGGCTTAACATTCTACGAAAACGAAGCTAGAAGACTATAAATAAAACTTGACGAACCGTCTTCAAAAGCTTCAATCGAATCTTCTTGACTTCAATAGTGGTCCTTGAGCTTCAACGAAGCTTCAAGCACACGATCACGCGCTTTGAGAAGTCTCGAGACGTCGCTTTAGATGTTCATAGAAATTTGGCGACGATCTCCATAACTACGCTCACAAAGAGTTAGTTCACGATATTTATGTTTGTTCATCATCAAAACCAAGTCCGGGGAATCAATACTCAACATTCTCCCCCTTCTTGGTGATGACAAACCAACATAAATAATAATTAAAAATAATGATTCAAATGAAATTTACTTACTCCCCCTGCATTGATGACACGTTAATTTCATATTAAATAATAATCATACGCATCAAGCAGACGAGGAAAGTAAAAAATGAGAATTCAATTATTGAAATATCGGATTTGAAATCCATTTTTATATCTTAACTCCCCCTGAATCTAACATATCAAATTAGATTCACGGTAAATTGCTTTGAATTATCATGTAGCACATCGTCATTATTAATTCTCTCCCACTTTGGCATTAGCAAAAAGAGCGGGAGGAGATCAACGACAACAACAATGGCTAAAATATAAAAGCACGGGAGTCGTAGAATACAACCACGGTCCAAATGACACCAAAGGAAAATACGAAGTAAATCAAATCGTGCCAACAAGACCATAGTTGAAAATCGAAAATATAAAATCATCAAAACTCAAATCAATTTCACGTATTGAGTTATGGAACATACTCTCCAATATCAACATTCTTGATGAATTAAGTGCATGGAAAACAATTCTATGTTTTCATAGAAATAATTTCTATTAAATCAAATGTAATCGTCGAGCGACGAAGTCAACATCAGAGACAGAAAATATAATGCGCACAATGAAGTGAATGTCAACACGATGTGTGTGTGTGTGTCTATATATATATATATATATATATATATATATATATATATATATATATATATATATATATATATATATATATAACATGGATACATCAAAAGTATACATCTGCCAACAATAATATAAACGATCCTCAGATCGGGGCACATCATACAACATATATCTCACACACATCAAAATGATCATACAACAGAAGTGTAGCATCAAAACACCAAAAATACATCAGAAATCCAGAACCACCCAAACTATCCTACCCCACACTCTCACTACAAAATATATCATCCAATGTGCATAGGGAGAGTCCTCCAACGTAAGCTCAGGAGGTGGAGGCAGGGTCAGCAGCAGCAGCAGGCTCTGCAGAAGGAGTGGTGGTCTCAGGAACGACCGGAGTGTCAATTGATGGGAGAGTGGCAACTGGAGTGGTCTCGGGAGAACCAACAGATGAAGTATCCACCGGAGGAATGGTGGCAGCAGGTGTGCTCTCAGGATCACCAGCCGAAGTAGCAGCAGCACGAGCAGACATACCCTCAGGGGCATGAGCAGCAGATCCAACAAGCTCCTGGAGCTCAGCCTCATCCATCTCTTTCTCGTCAGAAACAGACGGAGGAATCTCAATACCAAAGTGAGAGCAGATGCGAGCTAGCATCTCCTCAGAACGAGAAACACGACACTCAACACGTCTCAGAGAAACGGCAAACTCAGCGAGTGTAGGAGTAGGAGGAGGAGCTGAAGCTGAAGCTGAAGCTGAAGGAGTCGTCCTCTGAACGTGACGAAGCGCCGCGATAGACTTCTTGCGGCCGTCGTATTCAGAGGAGGACCAAGAGGACGCTGGTCATCTGGAGGGAGAGGGACCCCGAAGTGACGGAAGACGAGGGTCAAAAGGCAGGGATAGTGGATGTGAGCTGATTTTGTGGACTTTCGGATACATTCGAAAGAGTACATCTTATCAAGAATAATATGTGCCCAATTGATCTCGCTCCCCATGAAAAGAGGGTAGATCAGCTTAAGAAATGGCTGGGAGGGTAAGCTAGATGAGCCGTACTTCGGAAGGAGGCATGACTTCAGGATAAGATTAAGAACCCAGGCAATTGGCTTGAAAGATTTTGAAGGGACGCCAATCATGGCGGGAGGGATCACTTGAAACATTTCGGCAAGCATGGTCTGGTCAAGAGCAAAAATATCATCAACGGAGATATCAGTAGGGAGAAGGCCAGAAGAGGAGACACCTATCAAATCCCCTAAGATTTCTGCCGTGAGGACAATCGGTGTCCCCAAGACAGTCGTCTCAATGGAATGGGTGTCGTCGTACTGACCCCGGACACGATTCGCGTAGAAAAGCTTGACAAGATGGGGGTACGGGTGTGGGTTCGCCTTAGGGTCATGGCGAAGATAATCTATGAGGCCGCTATGGGAAAGAAGATCGGCGAGGTGAGGGAAGTCGGAGAACTGAATGAAGTGCTCCAATAGCGATGGACAGTGCTCAATACGGTTGTAAGCCGCGAGACACAATGGGTCATCGTGACACAACGATATATCAACACCGCCCAAAGGCATGGGAGCCTTCCCCTTAGATGGACGAGTGCTAGAATGAGGAGGAGGAGTAAGAGCCCTAGCGGTATGCTCGGTCTCCGGAATATACTCAGTGTCGGAGTCATCGGGAGGAGTGGGAGCACGGAAAGAGCTGTGCTTAGATTGATTAGATCGGGCTCTAGGTTTCACAGTCGCCGTCCTCTTCTTCTTAAGAGGAGGCGAAGAGGAGGAGGGATGTGTGGTTTTGGCTCGACGCTTGGGAGGAGTACGTTTGGGTTGAGGGGGGTTCGTAGGAGGCGACTCGATGGTCATAGGAGACGGACTAGATGGACGGATGGGGATACGCGTCTTCTCCATAATCGAGACGAGACACGCACAAACGAACTAGAAATCTACAGCTAGATCGAAAAACAAACCCTAGACAAACCCTAAACCAAACGAAAATCAATAGAAACCTAGGTCTAAAAGCTGAGAGGGAGAGAGAGATATATACCTTAGGTGGAGGAGAGAGGGAGATCGACGACAAACGACGGAGGAGATGGCCGGAAAACGACGCAAACGACGGAGGAGATGAAGAGTCGAAGGGGGTTAGTGGGTCTGAGAAAGTTTTCGCACCGATTAGAAGTGAATCTAATCGGTGCGGGAGTGTATAAGTCGACTAGAAGACCAAAAGATGCAACAGCCCCCGACGCATTTAGTTGGTCACAGTTCAAGCGCTGACCAACTAGATTGCAATCTAGTCGGTCGGCCAATGAACATGAACCGACTAAGTGCAAACAGTAACTGAATCCAAAATTAGGGCTTGAGTTAGTCGGTCTGAGTTCATTCACTGACCGACTAGAACTCAATCTAGTCGGTCGGTCAATGAACATGAACCGACTATGAGAGTCCAAAAATTTGAAATTCTGAAATTTTGAGTTCTCTCCTACGCGCACTTGGACGAAACAACCAAATACTCTCATATAACATTAAACTACCCCATAAAACATCGAAAATCTTAAATACGACATTCATGAATAATTCGAGCATAAATTCCAAAAATTCAACCAAAAATCCAAAAAATCTCAATTAATCTAGCATGAGCAAATATAACGAAAATAATTAGCATGCAAGATTATTGAACAAAATATGAATCCTAAATCTCGGATTCACCCATAATACCCAATTCTCGACGTAACCGCACGAAGGAGTCTTCCTTGAGTGGTTTCGTGAAAATATCGGTGATTTGCTTCTGGGTTTCAACGTACACTAAAATGATGTCCTTTTTAGCAACATGATCATCTAAGAAATGGTGACGGACATCTATGTGTTTAGAACGGGAATGGTGTACCGGATTCTTAGAGAGACAAATTGCACTTTGGTTGTCCACCATGATAGGGCAAGTATCACAGTTTATACCAAAGTCTTTAAGAGTGTGTCTCATCCAAAGAACCTGAGGACACGCAGCACCGGCGGCAATATATTCCGCCTCGGTGGTTGAAAGTGATACGGAATTCTGCTTCTTGGAAAACCAAGAGACAAGAGAATTTCCAATAAAATGGCAAGTGCCACTAGTACTTTTCCTGTCGGATTTGCATCCAGCATAATCTGCGTCACTATATGAGATTAACTCATATGTGCTAGACTTTGGATAAAGTAATCCGAAGTCGAGTGTGTAACTTAAATAACGGAAAATACGTTTTACCGCTACTAAGTGAGATTCCTTAGGTTGAGACTGATACCGAGCACATACACATACGACAAACATAATATCGGGCCTACTAGCAGTAAGATATAATAAACTACCTATCATACCTCGATATAGACGAATGTCTACATCTTTGACGCCAGTATCTTTATCAAGATGTGTAGTAGTGCTCATTGGAGTCTTCTTGCCCGAGGCATTCTCCATTCCAAATCGCTTTAGCAACTCCACCGTGTACTTGGTTTGGTGGATGAAGATTGCATCGTTTATTTGGCGAATTTGGAGACCTAAGAAATATTTGAGCTCACCCATGTGGCTCATCTCAAATTGATCCTTCATAACATTAGAAAACTCTTCGCAAAGAGTGAAGTTAGTAGCACCGAAAATGATATCATCAACATAAATTTGAACTAATATAATATCATTATTCGAATACTTAACAAATAATGTAGAATCCACTTCATCCATTTTAAAACCCAAATCCAAAAGAAAGTTCTTTAGGCGGTCATACCAAGCTCGAGGAGCTTGTCTCAAACCGTAAAGTGCTTTCTTAAGTTTGAAAATATGATTTGGAAATTTTTCATTTATAAAACCCGGAGGTTGAGAAACATAAACTTCTTCAACAACATCTCCGTTTAAAAACGCACTTTTTACATCCATTTGAAAGAGTTTAAAATCTTTATGGCATGCAAAAGATTACAATAATCTAATAGATTCTAATCTAGCTACCGGAGCAAAGGATTCTTCGAAATCTATACCTTCCTCTTGCCGATAGCCTTGAGCTACTAACCGAGCTTTGTTCCGGACGATGATTTGGTTCTCGTCGGTCTTGTTCTTGAAAATCCACTTCGTTCCAATAACGGTGTGGTTCTTCGAGGGCAATGGAACAAGCTCCCAAACCTCATTCCTCTCAAATTGAATGAGTTCCTCCTCCATGGCTAAGATCCAAGCACTATCTTCGCACGCTTCGTTAATATTCTTTGGCTCTATTGAGGAGGCAAAGGCACAATGAGCGAAGTAGTTGACTTGAGATCTCGTCTTGACACTATCAAGGATGTTGCTAATGACTTGCTCATGGGGATGGTCACGAACTGTATGAAGCCGTTTGGGAATTCCCTGATCACTAGAAACATTCTCAAAAGATTCATTAGTAAGGTTAGTATCAATAGAATCAATAGAATTAGAATTACCAATAGAATCACATAAAACATCCATGGAGTCATCATCATTAGTAATTCTAGTCGGGACAAAACCTTCATTGAATGAAACATGAAGAGATTCCTCGATCGTTGAGGTTCGTTTGTTGTATATCCGGTAGGCTTTGCTACGGGAGGAGTATCCAACAAATATCCCCTCATCGGATCTTGGATAAAATTTGTCCAAACTACCATACGTGTTTTTAATAAAACATTTTGCGCCGAAAACTCGAAAATGTTTAACTTGAGGCAATCTACCAAACAACAATTCATAGCAAGTTTGTTTGGTGCCGGGCCTCAAAAGTATTCTATTAAACACATAGCAAGCGGTATGTACCGCTTCCGCCCAAAATTGATGGCCAAGTTGGCTATCATCAAGCATAGTGCGAGCACATTCCACCAGCGTCCTATTCTTCCTCTCAACTACATCATTTTGAGGGGGTACGCGAGGGAAAGAAAAGGTGTGAGTAATACCAACTTCATCACAAAAATTTGAGAAAGACTCATTCTCAAATTCCCCTCCATGATCACTACGAATAGTGACAATGGTGGTTCCAATTAGATTTTGTCCTTTCTTAACAAATATTGTGAATTTTTCAAAAGCATCATTTTTATTACTTAAGGAAAATACCCAAGTAAATCTAGAAAAGTCATCAACGATGACAAGTCCATATCGTGCATTTCCTAACGAAGCAACTCTAGTTGGCCCAAAAAGATCTAGATGTAATAGCTCTAGAGGCCGCTTAGATGAAATACTTTTCTTAGGTTTAAAAGACGATTTAGGAAGCTTGCCTCGTTGACACGAGTCACAAAAGCTTTTCTTTTGAAAGACAAGCTTAGGAAAGCCTCTAATAGAATTTAACTTTGAAAGCTTAAAAAGTGTTCCAAAGTTCACATGACCAAAACGTCGATGCCATAAGTGTTGTTCACTTGTGTTGGCAATGAGACATTGTTCATGTGATTTCAGAAGATCTAATATATAGATATCCTTATAGCGTGTGCCAGAAAATAATAAATCATTATTATCTTTTCTCAAAATATGACACATTCCTTTCACAAAGCTAACTTTGTAACCTTTGTCACAAAGTTGGCTTATTGAAATAAGATTGTGGTTTAATCCTTTAACAAGGTAAACATCACTTATTAGTGGTTTAGAAGGATTACCAACTTTTCCAACGCCAATTATGGTTCCGCTCTTGTTGCCTCCAAAGACGACTCGGTTCCCATTTGCAATGGGCACCACTCCGGAGAGCAATTGAGCATCACCCGTCATGTGTTTTGAACACCCGCTATCGAGTATCCAATTATTCTTGGAGCTAAATTTGGATTTGTTGCTCCGTTTCTTTTTCTTGAGTACCTAAAGATAGAAATATCATTCCATGGTACCCAAGGTCATTGGGTCCTAAAAGATTAGACCTTTGGAAGCCAAGTCCAATTGGACTTAGACTTCCCCACATAATCATCATTATGCACTACATTCATGAAATAAGAATTCATATAAGCTTGTTTTTCATGCATTCTTGTGTCCTTCGGGCTCCAAATAGTGAAGATTTTGGGAGCCCTATTCCTATTGGGAGCATGCATGCGTTGTTGATTTTTACGTGATGCATGTCGTGGATAGGCATATGGCACATGATGAAATGGTGCATGATGATAATTGTTCATATGATGGTGTGGGTGAACATATGCATGTGGAGGAGCACGTGTGTGAGGGTGTCTCACTTGGTGTGCACGTGCCCGTGGATGTGGTGTATAGAAATTATCATATGTGTGAACATGTGGAGTAGGATGTGTGTTCCTACGTGGCATAGTATTGGTGTACATAAATGCATGACCCTTCTTTGGAGCTCCACCCAAAGTGGGTTTCTTTCCAAACGAGGGTATGTATGAAGTGAAAGCACCATTGGTAGATGAACTACCAATAGAGTGTTTGCTCCCACTCGTTGAGGCATCGGAAGTTGGCCTAACAAAGGTGGTAGACGATTTGGATGAATTTCACATCTTATACCCCAAGCCAATGTGGTGATTGGCCGGAAGTAAGTCATTTAGGATTTTATCCAAATGATCCTTACCTTTATTGAATTTATTAATTCGGCCTAATGTGCACTCATACTTCTCGGTGTGAGAACGCATAGAAGCATCCAAAGTGGACACTTGCTATGTGATCACATAAACACGAAATTTGAGATTCTCATTCTCAATACTCAAAGTTGAGTTTCGAGAAATCAAATCTGCTATCTCATGTTCATCCGATTCCTCAATATGAACATGCTCAAGTTGAGATTTGAGATTTACAATCTCATTTCTCAAGTCTTCAACAACGGTGTCGTTGTTGATGACGATAGGCTTAGGTGAGGTTTGGAGACTAACTAACTCATCTTTGGTCTTAGTATATCTATTTACTAATTTAGAATATTTAGACCAAATTTGCTCGTTTGCTAATCTAAGGTCATCCATAGTTACCTCATCGCATTCATCCTCGCTATCAACGGAGGAAGATCCTTGATCATGTTCCTCTCTAGCCATGAAGCACATGTGTGCTTGCTCCACTTGTTCATCGTCCGACTCTCCACTTGAGGAGTCCTCGTCGGAGTCGGTGAAAGTGCCGACAAGCCCCTTCTTGTACCCTTTCTGCTACTTCTTCTACTTGTTGAACTTTGACGCCTTCCACTTCTCCTTTTTCTTGTTTTGAGGACAATCCGCTTTCATGTGTCCTGGCTTATTGCATTTAAAGCACAAAGGAGCGGAGGCGTTAGAAGAACTAAACTTTGATTTGTTCTTGAAATTACCTTTCCGGAAGAATCGGTTGAACTTCTTTGTCATGAGGGCAATGGATTCCAAGTCCAACTCGTCTTCCGAGTCTTCATCATCGGTAGATGTAGATGTAGATGGAGAGGTCTTGAACGCAATCGCCTTTTTCTTTGGCTCATCTTGCTTCAAGTAAGACTTCATCTTGTCCTGCAACTTTAGTTTGCTATCCTTGCGTACCTCATAAGACATCAAGGTACCTATTAGTTAGATAACAGTATATTTACTCATATCAATCCCTTCCTCGATGGCGAAGGTATGCTTTTCCCAACAAGAAGGAAGTCCGTCAATGATCTTTGAGACTTTCTCCTTTTGGGTGTAGGTTTTATCAAGAGCCTCCAACTCGTTAGTGATGTCGACGAAGCGAGCATAGTACTCCTTCATCTTCTCACCATGTTGCATATGAAATAATTCGAAATCTTTATTTACAACAACGAGTTTGGAGTCTCTTACCCTACTCGTTCCTTCATGCAAGATGAGAAGTGAGTTCCAGATTTGATATGCACTCTTACATGTGCATATCTTATTGAAGTCTTCGGGCTCCAAAGCGCATTGCAAGGCATTCATTGCCTTGGCATTGCTTACCTCCGTGGCGACCTCCGCGGTAGTCCACTTAGCGAAATCTTCTTCTTCGGGCTCGACGTACTCCGTCAACGTGGCTCTCCACAGTGAAGCGCTCCGAAGGAACGTTTTCATCCGGCATTTTCAATACCCATAGTTGGTACCGTTGAAGAAAGGAGGCCTAGTCAAGGAGTGTCCTTCCATCACCGAAGAAGCTCCTTCACGGTTCCTGAAGGTGCTATAGTCTGAAGGTGGACGAACGTTCTTGTTGTCGTTGGAAGACATAGCTATGAACTTGGCTCTGATACCAAATGTAATGCCCTGATAGCTACTGCACAAGTACTAGAGGGGGGTGAATAGTACTTTAAAATAATTAAGAAGATAATTCCTAATTATCTTGCAAACTCAACCAACAATGCGGAAATGAAAATATTGACACCAAAGAAATACAATCTCAAACAAACGAATTAACGGGTTCGGATCCACCCAAGTCTCCCCGACTTGTTCCCGGTGATCCTACGTCCCAAACACCCGGATCCCCTCCGGATACTTGAGTTAGAAACCTCTAACTCAAATTTGCACTATGAAATACTTGTAGAAAACCTCTACAAGATCAAATCATACACAAATGAAAATGTGACTCCCACAAACCGGGATCACACACAACTCTCACAACCGAGAGTAAAACTTGCAATATCAATGTAAATTGAAATATGAAATGCTTACCACAAAACCCTATGCCTTGAGTAAAACTTACGATTTAGGGCAAGAAGTATTTTGGGGAAGATGAAGGCACCAAACCCTAGCTCCAAGATGTTGACCAGCAATGGGAGGCTAGGAAGATGTTGGTGACCTTGGATCAAGCTCTTGGCTTGAGTGGCTCACAATCAATGTGAATCTCTCTTTGGAAATAAGAGTGAGAGAGAGATTCTTGAGAAATGAATGAGCTTGGAAATGAGAATTAACTAGAAATTGCCCGTGCACTTGGTGCACGGAGCAAAAATAACCACCAACGAACATGGCTGCAATGCACGCGCGGAACCAGGAAGGAGCGAAAAGTGTGTGTGTGCATGTCGGCAACGTCGGATGGTAAAAGGGGAGCGAATGCACGGACCCCCAAAAACCAACCCACACACAGTAAGGATGCGGGACCCACACAGGTGTTTCGATGAGTGCAAAAACGGGTGAAAATGAGAATAGCGGGTTTAAGTGTGTGTAGTGTCTTGGGGTTTTTTGGTTTTTTTTTGCTTGGGGGTGTGATTTTGGGTGTTTGGGTTTGGGTGTGTTTTTGGGGGTTGGGTGGAGTTTTGTGTTTTTTGGGTTTTGGGTTTAAGAAGGGTGTCCCATGTGATGATGTGACATTGCCACATGGGACAAAGATTCAAAAACATCCCTCATTTGTAATATAGATGCTTCTATTTGATTCTCTAAACTTCAATAAATATCAGCCTTGAATGCTATGAAAGCAGCCCTTCAAGTATATATAGGATAAAGGAAAGAGAGAGCAAAATTCGTGGCATTAAATGCTCCAACGGCTCTATTTTGAAGCAGACTAGTCGGTCACAGAAGGATCACTGACCGACTAGTTTCTCAACTAGTCGGTCGGTGATTCAACATGAACCGACTAACTGAAGAACAGCCAAAAGAAATAGTTTAGGCAATGGAGAACTAGTCGGTCTAAGAAGAACCGACTAGTTTCACAACTAGTCGGTCGGTGAGTGTTCTTTGACCGACTAACAAATAAAATCAAAGTTGCTGAATCCAAAGACAGCTAGTCGGTTTAAGAACAACTTCCAACCGACTAGTTTCTCAACTAGTCGGTCGGTCATTGTGCTTTGACCGACTAACTGTAAACAGTAAGTTAGGCTGAAAAATGGAAGCTCAACTAGTCGGTCTAAGAAGGATTCCTAACCGACTAGTTTCACAACTAGTCGGTCGGTGAACCTTCTTTGACTGACTAACTGTAAAAGTAAGTGAGCTGAAATTGAACAAGGCATTCTAGTCAGTTCAAGAAGGATTGTCGACCGACTAGATTGTCATCTAGTCGGTTGGTTCTTCTTCTTGAACCAACTAACATGCACAAGAAGCCACGATGAGAAGCGTTAAGCTTCGGGAAAGATTCTATGGGCTTCTAATAAGATCCTAGCTCTAAGATATGAGCGTTATAAAGATTAAAACGTAAGACCTACTCAAGGCTTAACATTCTACAAAAACGAAGCTAGAAGACTATAAATAAAACTTGACAACCCGTCTTCAAAAGCTTCAATCGAATCTTCTTGACTTCAATAGTGGTCCTTGAGCTTCAACGAAGCTTCAAGCACACGATCACGCGCTTTGAGAAGTCTCGAGACGTCGCTTTAGATGTTCATAGAAATTTGGCGACGATCTCCATAACTGCGCTCACAAAGAGTTAGTTCATGATATTTATGTTTGTTCATCATCAAAACCAAGTCCGTGGAATCAATACTCAACATCCTCGTGATGCTCGGGGAGCCGCTCCACTCAATCGCTCTAATGATAGAGTTCATGGCCTGGAGAGTCGGCTCGGCTCGGCTTATAATGGGATAATCGACCGGCCGCTCCTCAACGCGGTCGGGGCCGTAGTCTCGACCCTCCATTAAATGGTCAAGTTCAGGACCCTAGAAGGAATCAGGAGAATGAAGGGCGACCCGGTGAGATCGAGAACCTACTACCAGCTGTCCAGCCAGGAGCGTGGCATGGAACGATGCAACCCGATGGACATTCTCGACCAGAGAGGGGGCTTTAATAACTCGAGACACATTCCTGTCGAGAAACCAGAGCTCATTCCCGTCACTGGTGTGGAAGGTAGGTTCGTATCCATCGGATCGGAGCTCAACCCTGCCATGAGGGATGAACTGATTGGATGCCAAAAAACCAACCTGGTCATCTTCGCTTGGTCACCCGAAGACATGCCTGGCGTGAACCCTCGAGTAATCACTTACCAACTACACGCTGACCCTAACTTCAAGTCGGTCAGGCAAAAGAAGAGGAACTTGGGCGGCGAAAAGATGAGGTCAGCGGTCGAGGAAGTTGAGCACCTACTCGAGGTCGGATTCATCAGAGAAGTCTGGTACCCCGACGGGCTAGCCAGCGTAGTAATGGTGAAAAAGTCAAGCGGCAAGTGGCGAATGTGTGTAGACTTCACTGACCTCAACAAGGCCTGTCCTAAGGACAACTACCCGCTACCCTGCAGCAACCACCTTGTAGACAGTGCCTCGGGCTACGAGATGCTCAGCTTCATAGACTCTTACTCTGGATATAACCAGGTTCAGATGGACCCGGAAGACGAGGAGAAGACGTCATTCATCACTGGTCGTGGGACATTTTGCTACACAAAGATTCCAGTCGGTCTGAAGAACGTAGGGGCGACCTATCAAAGAATGGTCGACAGAGTCTTTGGCTTCCAGATTGGGAGGAACCTAGAGGTTTACATGGACGACATGTTAGTCAAGTCCCAGACTCCGTCCGACCACATCGTCGACCTCCAGGAAACCTTCAAACAATTGCGAAAACACAACATCGGGCCCAACCCCATGAAGTCCACATTTGGGTCAAGTCTGGAAAGTTCTTGGGCTTCATGATCACCAACCGCAGCATCGAACCTAATCCGAACAAGATTGAGGCTCTAATCAATATGAGAGAACCAACCATTATCAAGGAGCTGCAGAGACTGAACGGTCGGATCGCAGCCCTGTGGCGCTTCCTGTCTAAGTCGGCAGAAAGATAGCTCCTGTTCTTTATGATCCTAAGAAGGGTCCTTACCGAGCCGGATGGAAAGAGAAAAGTAGTAGAGTGGGACGCGAGCTATGCCCAGGCATTCATCGAATTGAAGGAGTACCTCTGCAGCCCCCCACTCCTCTCCAAGCCTAGGGAAGGGGAACCACTGAGCCTGTACCTGGCTAGCACCGGAGAAGTAGTGAGCTCGGTCCTAATCAGAGAAGACGTAGGGGTATAGAGACCGGTGTACTACACCAGTCAGGTCCAACGAGATGCGGAGGAGCGGTACAGCCTCTTGGAGAAATTGGCATATGCCCTCGTCCTCTCAACACGGTGACTCCGACCCTACTTCCAGTCCCACACCATCCTGGTCCTGATTGACTCCCAGCTCGAGCAAAACCTCTAAAGGTCTGGCTGGATGGGGAGGATGCTGAACTGAGGGGTCGAGCTGAGTGAATTCGACCTCCGATACAAGCCAAGGACGGCCATCAAAGGGCAAGCACTGGCAGACTTCATCGCCAAGTGTACCACTAGCGACACGACGCCTCCCGACGGGGCAGGCCTGACATGGTAACAGCTCACCCCTTGTCCCTCTTTTTGACTAACAACACTCCTAATGATCGACCAGAGGACAAGGATGCATGGGTCCTCCATGTGGACGGGTCTGTAACCAAGGCAGGCAGCGGAGCGGGCATCGTCATCCGATCCCCCGACAGGAACACCACAGAGTACGCCCTCCGGTTCGAATTCCTAGCCACTACCAACATGGCTGAGTACGAGGCTGCCATCAATGGCCTGAAGTTAGCCCGAGCACTGGGGCAAACTCGGTGCACCTCCTCAGCGACTCCAGGCTCGTCGTCAGCCAACTACAAGGGGACTACGTAGCCTGAGATAAAACCATGCAACACTACCTGACTCGGCCAAGTCCGAGCTGTCCAGGTTCAAGCACGTCGAATCCATCCACATGTCGAGATTGGAGAACGCTCAAGCAGACACCCTCTCCAAGTTGGCCTCCTCTTTTCTCAAAGAGTTGGGTCACACCATCTACGTCGAGAGCCTCCAAAGCCCCAGCACGGAGGGAGAGGAGCTAATGAACATCGACGGAGAACCTTCCTGGATGGACCCCATCGTGCAGTTCCTCGCCACTAGCGAGGTCCTCGCATAACAGGATGAGTGCCAAACTCTGGAGTGGAAGGCTCTTCGATACGTACTCTACGAAGGTGTACTATACAGAAGGTGCTGGACCAAAACCAACATCTTACCCTACCTCAAGTGCCTTGGACCACATGAAGCGGATTATGTCATCCGAGATGTCCGCGAAGGACTCTGCAGGAACCATCCCAGAGGCAAGATGGCCGCGATGAAAATCCTAAGACAAGGGTACTACTGGCCGACCCTGGCCCATGACTCGGTAGAGTACGTTTGGAAATGCTTGGAGTGCCAGAACATCGCAAAGCTCAGTTCGTCACCTCCAGCCGACCTTGTACCTATAATCAGCCCAATCCCCTTCGCCAAGTGGGGGGCTGGACATTCTCGGCCCCTTTGTTTCCTCGAAGGGGCAGAGGAAGGTCCTGATCGTGGCGGTGGACTACTTTACCAAATGGATCGAGGCCGAACCCTTGTCTACCATCACTTGGAAGAAGGCAAAGAGCTCCGTATGGAAACCCATCATCTGCAGGGAATCCCCCGATCCATCGTCACCAACAATGGGAAACAGTTTGACTGCATGGGATTCAAAGAGTTCTGCACGAATTGGAAGATCAAACTCCTATTCGCCTCCGTGGCCCATCCCCAGACAAACGGGATGGCGGAAGCCGCCAATAAATGCATCCTCGAACAGCTGCGTAAAAAAGTAGGGGAAGCGCATGGAGCTTGGCCGAAAGAGATCTCCGGGATAATCTGGTCATACCAAACTACCCACAAGGAAGCCATGGGGGAGATGCCCTTCAAGCTCGCCTATGGGACCGAGGTGGTTGTTCCTGTCGAAGTAGGCGAAGAGTCACTCTGCCTCAGACACTTCAACGAAGAAAGGAATTCGGAGGGCCTAGAAATTAATCTAGAGCTCATGGACGAGCAACGTGACCAGGCTCTAGCCTCCGTCATCCGACAGAAGCAACTAGTGGCCCGCTATTACAACTCCCGGGTCAAGGTAAGAGGTTTCCACCAAGTAGATCTTGTCCTGAGGAAAGCCATATTCAACCCAGAGATTGCTCGCAAGGGAAAGCTCGTCGCAAAATAGGAAGGGCCATACAGGATCACCGAGGTCCTCGGCCCAGTGACTTATCGGCTCTCGACCCTAGAAGGTAAAGCGCTCACCCACACCTGGAACGTGGAGCACTTGCGTAAATACTACCAGTGAGGCGAAGAATGTATGGACCCCCTCTGAAACAATGTTCTAAATAAAGAAAATAAGGCCCCCCTTTTTCCACCTAGGTGTCATGGATCCTGCATAGTAAAATAGATTCGGCCATAAGGCTGGGGGAAACTCCTCCAGCAGGCCGACCATTCGGTCGACCGTAAGACTGGGGGCGACTCCCCCAGCAGACCGATCAATCAATCGATCGTAAGGCTGGGGGAAACTTCCACAGCAGGCCGATCGACCGCAAGGCTGGGGGCAACTTCCCCAGCAGGCCGATCGCCCGATCGACCGCAAGACCGAGAATAGCTCCCCAGCTGGCCGATCGACCTGTCGACCATAAGGCTGGGGGCAACTCCCCCAACAGGCCGACCACGCATCGCCGTAAGGCTGGGGGCAACTTCCCCAGCAGGCCGACCACGCATCGATCGTAAGGCTAGGGGTAGTTCTTCCAGCTGGCTGACCGACCTGTCGACCGTAAGGCTTGGGGCAACTCCACCAGCTGACCGACCACGCATCGTCTGTTAGGCTGTGGGTAGCTCCCCCTGCAGACTGATCATTCGATCGACCATAAGACTAGGGGTAGCTCTCCCAGCTGGCCGACTGACCTGTTAACCATAAGACTGTGGGCAACTCCCCCAGCAGGCTGACTACGCATCGACTGTAAGGCTAGGGGCAACTCCCCCAGCAGGCCGATCATTCGATTAACCGTAATCCTGGGATAGCTCCCCTAACAAGCCGACCGACCCGATGTCGACCGTAAGGCTGGGGGCAACTCCCCCAACAGATCGACCGATCATTGACCTCCAGGCCGGGAGCAACTCCCCTGACGTGTCGATCATCTGACCAACCGCGAGCAAAACGATCAACCAGCGATTATTAGTTTTCCCCAAACCTGGCCATACGATAGCAAGAGCACAACTAGGATTGAGGAAGAGACACAGCTAAAAACAAACAACAGACGGGGACAACATACGCAGGACGATCATCGTTTCACGTTACAAAAAGAGGCAAAGGCCGAGATTATTTACAGAATAACAAAATAAAGAAAAACACCACAAAAAGGCTAAGCCCCGCCTCTGGCCAGACAATCGCGACGACCTCAGGAGCATCTTCTGGACGGTCGGCATCGGCGTCCTCTATGCCCTCGTCGGGAACCATCTCAAGCCTCTCGAATGCAACCCCCGAGCCCGAGAATTTACGCTCGATCTCGTGCCGACACTGGAGGAACCCCTCCTCAAATGCCTTGAACATCCCGGGGGCGACGAAGGTCTCAGAATACTCCTTTACCACCTCCTGTACTATTCGGGCGGGGTCCACCTTCTCCAGCTTCCCGACCCAGGCCTCAAGGACAGCTATCTGACCCTGGAGCCTCGACCTCTCCATCTCCTCCGCCTTGTTTGGGTGAGAAGCCACGGTGAGCTTGGTTGTGAATGCGCCCTCCCTCTTCTCCTCCTCCTCCAGCAGTTCCTCAAGCTCCTGGATCCTAGCCTCCTCCTCGTCCCCTCGGACGCCATTAATTTGGCAGCCCTCTCCTCGGCCTGGGACTTTTCGGCCAATGCCACGGCCCTCTCAACATCCAGCCTCTCAACATCTGCGTTAAGCTCGGTGATCCTGGTTTCCATCGACCTCACGCATGCCTCGACCTCCTGAGCCTCCTCCTCGGCATCTCCCTCTGGTACCGACTTCCTGGCAAGACTCGCCTCGACATCGGCAAGCGCCACAAACTGTCGCCTCATCGACAGGCCAACTGAGGACATCTGCACTAATCAAAAACCGCAGGTCAGAACCACCTACCAAAGATGATGCACATGGCTGCAAGTGAGCTTACCTGCTGGTCGGCAAGCACCACAAAATCTATGAGCCTGTCGCCCTGCACCCTGTCCAGAACGGACCAGTCTTGGGGCAGGCAAGAGTTCTCGGCCAACCGAGCAACGACCTTGCAATCTATGAAGATAGACTCCTTCAACTCCTCCGGGAATTGGGAGTCGAGCAACCTATCACCCGACTGCAGAAGATCGGCCTCAGTTGACCTGAAGACGCCCAAAGACCTCTCGTAGTCCGCATGAAGCGAGACTGGGCAGACCAAGGAGAGACCTCCCCAGGGCCACTTATCCTCGACCCGCTGGGAATGGGTAGGGGACACAGCGGCCTTGAAGTTGTGGCTCCCTCGCCAGAGGCGGGAACCCGAGCCTTTTTCCCCTCGGCTCTCCCTCGCCCTGGCGACGAGCGGTCCCTTGCCCTCTTCACGGCCTCCCCAGACGGCCCCTTATTGACCTTGGAAGCCCCAGGTCGTTGTTTGGGCCGAACTTCTTAGACGTGATCCCCCTCCTGGGGCTAGGTCAGGAAGGTCAGCCGACAGAGCGTGCGGGGAAGAACCAGAGGCAAACCCACCTAGCAATACGAAGGTAAGGAAGCGACCAGGAGACTGTGAAAAATCCGAACCATATAAATGAAGACTCACCAATGGGCCACACGGTCTTCCTCAAAACATGGTCCTAGAAGAGGATCTTGACGTGTCGCTCGGCAGGTTGGACCATAAACAACTTGCTAACCATCGCGAGCTCAGTGTCGATAAGACTCTCCAGCGTGTGGGTCAGCGACCGTGGACTACCCCAATGTACCGAAAAGTTTGCATCCTCGGGGAGGGTCACAAATACATAATCCTCTTTCCAATGCTTTAAGGAAGACGACAGCCCCGACACTAGATTCCTCCCCTTCCAAACGGTGATATAAAGCCAAGTGCCCAATTTGTGATGGCTCAAACGATAAAAATGGTTGAAGAGGGGAAGAGTCGGCTCCACCCCTGAAGCGAACATAGCACGAGGAACCCCACTAAAGACCCGACGGTGTTGGGACTAAACTGGCACAGTGCGAGCCCAAAAGCCCTCAGAAACACTGCCACGAAGGGATGAAGAGGGAACCGCAGCCCGAACGTAAAATTCTTTACGTACACCAAAACCTCACAACTACCTTGGAAGAAAATCCTCTCACTCATCTGGGGGCCCTAACAAAATGGGGAGGGAGAAGATACCTAGCACGAAGCGACCCTGCGGAGGTGGCGCTGATCACTGATGGCTGTTCCATCACTACCGGAGGCACGCCAGAAGGGTTGCCCCTGGCCATCTGAATCTCTAGGCCCGCACCAGGAAGAGTGGCGGCCATGGTGGCAGAGCCCAGCAACGATCCACCGGCGCCACCGCCGGCAGCCACCGACCGACTCGCCCCTAAAGCAGAGGAAGAAGACAACGAGGGACACATGGTGAAGTGCAGTGAAAGTCGACATTGAGAGAGAAAGCAAGATAGGGGAGAATAGTGTTGGAGGGGCAGAACCTTCACTCAGAAGGTAACCACCCCTTCTTATACGGCTCTCTCCAAAATCCCTTGCACCATCCCCGACCGTTCGTGAGGGCACACGCGTCAGCATCCCAAAAGAGGTGGCTCACCGAGTCCCGCACCCAAAGGGCGGGCAAATCCTTGGCATCCAGCGCCATGATGGCTTTCATTTAATGCATTGCCTCGACTGACGCGTCCGTCAAATCCTAGCGTATCACATCCCTCGGACCGAACTGCCAAAACTGAATGGCCCGAGCAATGGGGGCAATTGATACGACCTCCCAAATGGGCCGAAGAAGAGACGGGCCAACCTCACGCCCAAAGAGCTGAACTGGGCCCAAGCCCAAAGGCCCCGTCAGTGGGTCCGGGGCATTGCGGCCCGGCACCGGCACCGGCACCCGGTGCACTGTTGGCCTCCCGCCCTTCGAGAAAACTGCTCTCCAGATCACGCTTGCATTGATCACCATTGAAGGGATCATCAAAGCGAGTGGGCACGAAGGACGAGATGGTAGGACGCAATAAAGGCGTTGACGTGCATACTCCTATAAGACAGCAGAAGGACGAAACGCCAAAGGATCGAATCTTGAATACCCGAATCTCTAGACCTTTTCTTCCACCTTACATTTCTCCTTCATAGCTCAGCCTGAGGACTCGTGTATTGGTCTCTCAGTGAACGATACTCGATCCCGCCGAGCATCCTTCAGACAAGTGCTGACTTAGGCATCAGAGGGGACTTGGTTAGAACCAAGGTCCGACTCCCCTGACGAGCTTTCTCGTCTGTGAAGATCGAAGTAGATCTCAAGCAGCCGAAGCCATCCTTCGGCGCTCCATCGTTCGGGTCTGAATGCCCTCGAGCCCTAGCCCGACCGACCAATCGTTCCAGGAAACCGTCGTTCTATCGAAGCGTCCCTTTGGCACATCGACGCACGGATCCGCACGGATCCGCACGTTCCCGCCCAAGCAAACGCTCTGATAACCGACCTCGTAGGTCGCACGCGTCTCACGTGACCGCGATGGCCCCCGGACCCCCAAACTATCAACTAGTGGTGAGAAAACACCCCGAAACAGGTATCTACACATAACAAGTAGGCATGTGCTACACCATAAGATATTTAAAGATTGAATATATATAATTTTTTTATTTAGAAATGACATAGTGTTCAACAGTACTAATACTTAAACCAGGTATTTGTTGACTAGGACGCCATGACACACTTGGAACAAATGAAAAATATAGAAGGGTTGTTAGTAAGTATCCATAATAATTTTTCAACCAAATAGATACCGAGGTTGCTGATCATAGGTCTACACATAACAAGTAGGCATGTGCTACACCATAAGATAATTAAAGATCAACTGTTGAATATATATTATTTTTTATTTAGAAATGACATATTGTTTAACAGTACTAATACTTAAACCACATATTTGTTGACTATGACGACATGACATGTTATCGAGTTTTATCCTTTATAATTCCTCAAACCAAATAGGTCTAATTCTCAAATCAAGAAAGCAGCTTCTCCAATAATTACCCAGAAAATGGACAAGAACAAAAAAGAGAGAGAATCATTAATCTCAATAATAGGGTTGACAAATCAGACAGCTCTAATGTTTCTGCCAAACTTCGGCTGCAAGAATATACATACAGCAGTGACCAACGGACATGTGAAATGTGAGAGCTACCAGCATCATCCCATCTGCACATCTTGTCTTCTTGCACGACTCTCCACCACATCACAGCTTTATGAATTAAACGAGGCAGCACTTCAAACCAGGAGAGCCGACCATTCCGGATGCACCCACGTGCTTGGCCATCATCTTCTCCGACGAGGGGGGGGTGGACAGATGGGTGGCTGATATCCTAATTTGACTTGGGGGATATTGACAGGTATAATGTCTTGGCCTGTCTTGGTCTCTGGACCATTTCTAGGGTTTGGACTTGTGTGGCCATGGCCATCCTACGTGTGTTCGTTTCTGATAAGAAAAGTATGGTTTCAGCCTTTTAGGGTCAACTTTTTTTTTTGGCATGTAGCCTCAATGCCATGATATGCACAAACAGTTAGGCTTTGTGATATCATTAAGTTAATTTCCAACTGTTGCAGATCAAAATGTGCCGGTGGCAGCCTAACGCAGTCTATGGGACCCATAGTTAATTAAGGCTCAGTGATGGCTGTTACCCCTTAAGGCCATACGTAGATGACTCGAGCTAAACAATGTTCGCTCACTCCCAAGTATATGAGTTGACAATGCAATATATCCTGATAAGTTTAGGGTCGATCCTCAGTGACAAATCTTGGAACTATGTGTAATGTGATATCAATATAGAGACAAAGTTGATGGGAACTAAACCACCTTATGAGGGTAAAGATAATTGTTTCAGTATGTTCTAATTAGCACAATTAAGCTAAGCAAACACAAGCAAATGAATTAACTAAGCAATGGAATATTGAGCGTGGGTTGTGATATCAATGGAATTGTCATTAATCAAGATTTGGTCATCTCTCAATTCGTTCAATTGCTCATTCATCCTCTCAGCCCGTAACAAGCAGTTAAACAAATTGATAACAAGTTCAATTCCCCTAAATCAATTAGGGCATTCATCCATCCTCTCGGCCCTAGACAAATGATACATTCAATTAAGAGGGTTGCTTTAGACTATCATCGACTCGGGTTTTATGATCACTAGTGTAGATCCCCACTCTCGGGCATTAAATCAAACACCTTCTTCCATCAATCTTCCTCCTCAAGCCAAATCAATGGCATCACACAATGAAAACCCAAAAATAGATTATAGATCAACAATGTAGCATTAAAGATCATCCAATCAAGATCAATATCAATCCAAATTAGATCACAGCCCACACATCAAGGGTTTAGCGACTCATGATAGAAAAATTGACAAAAATCAAGAAAGAAAACATCATCACATTGATCAAGAGGATTAGAAATTCATATTCAATGATAGAGATTAGAAATTTATTACCAAATTCGTCAAATAATAAAAACAATTAGAAAACCTCCCTTTCTTCTTCCTCACATAGGAGGAGACATCTCCAGCTCTTCAAATTTTGAGTAAGAAAAATAAGAATCAAAATAATCCCTAATCTCTCTCACTCTCATCTTTTATGCCCTTCACCAAATCAAATCCACGCCCTTCATCTACAGAATAATGCTCTAGATCCTCCCTCAGATCGCGTTCTGGACTACGTAGGGGTCATGAGGTTCCAGGGGGCTGACGACACTCTGCTCTGCCGCGACTTCTACACAAATCTCAAGAAGTCTGCCCGGGACTGGTACAACAGCCTCCGTGATCAGTCCGTCAACAACTTACAGGACCTGTCTCGAATGTTCTGCCAATAGTTTATGGCCGGGCAGCAGCAGAAGCCGGGCTCGGACCTCCTATTTAACGTGGTACAAAGGCCGGGAAAAACTTTGAGGGCCTACATGAAGCGATTCAATGCCCAGAAGCTGAATGTCGAGAGTTGCCCCAAGCTGGTCGTAACAATGGCTTTAAAGAAGGGGTTCCGACTTAGGGGCCTAAAGAAGAACCTACACGATGACCCCCCGAAGGACCTCGCTAAGGTCATAGCTCGGGCAGAACGGTTCATGCTGACCGAAGAGGCATTGTCTGCGGAAGAAGGGGGTCCCCGGCGGGGACCAAGCAGAACTCCAAGCGTGACTAAAGTGAACGTCGCGAGCCAGAGGATCACAGGCAGGAGAAAAATCCAAGGGGAAGCAGTGCAGAGGGGAAGTGTTGCCCACCAAGCTAAACGCGACTCAGGACGTCGTCCTGACACAGGCTCAGAAGGAAGGCCACATCAACAAGCCGCCCCAAAGATTAGGGCGGCCGAAGGGACGAGGAAAAATACTGCAAGTACCACAAGGACAACGGCTATGACACTAACGACTAATAGCACCTGAAAAAGGACATTAACCAACTGATCAGTCGAGGGCACTTGAAGAATTTTGTCGATGCCTCAAAAGTGACCCCCAGGGAGGGCACATTGAAGCAAGTGGACAAAGGGAAGAAGGTAAACATCGTCCAGACCCCGCTATGCGTGATCGAGTGAGGTGACGGGCCAATCAACCGCAACTCCTCCCCCTCCCCCCAGGCAAGCTTTGCACGCCCGTCGTTATCTTCCCTGCTTTTCTGTATTTCTTTTCGAATGTATCCCCAGTTTTTACTTTCAAGAATGAAGTGCGAGTTCACACCAACAACTACATGTCCCTCGAGATCTGGCTCAACACTCCGTCGTGTCGAACCTCCTGAAGCAACCGTAAGGCTGGGGGCAACTCCCTCAGCAGGCCGATCACTCAAATCAGTCGTAAGGCTGGGGGCAACTCCTCCAGTATGCCGATTGCTCGATCGACCGTAAGGCTGGAGGAAACTCCCCCAGCAGGCCAATCACTCGATCGACCGTAAAGCTGGGGGCAACTCCCCCAGTAGACTGATCACTCAGATCGACCGTAAGGCTGGGGGCAACTCTCCCAACGAGCCGGTCACATGATCAACCATGAGGCTGGGGGCAACTCCCCCAGTAGGCCGATCACTCGATCGACCGTAAGGCTGGAAGTAACTTCCACAGCAGGCCGATCACTCAGATCAGCTGTAAGGCTGGGGGCAACTCCCCCAGCAGGCCGATCGCTCGATCGACCGTAAGGCTAGGAGTAACTCCCCCAGCAGGCCGATCGCTCGATCGACCGTAAGGCTGGGGGCAACTCCCCCAGCAGGCCGATCGCTCGACCGACCATAAGGCTGGGGGCAACTCCCCCAGCAGGCCGATCCCTCAAATTAGTTGTAAGGCTGAGGGCAACTCCTCCAGCGGGCCGATCCCTCGATCGACCATAAGGCTGGGGGCAACCCATCAGCGGGTCGATCACTCGATCGACTGTAAGGCTAGGGGCAACTTCCCCAGCAGGCCGGTCATTCGGTTCGACCGTAAGTCTAGGGGTAGCTCCCCCAGCAAGCCAACCGACCCGTCGAACGTCAGGCTGTGTAATGACCCGCTCTCGGGGGCCCGTTACTTATTTGATTTAATCACAGGTTTGCAGTTAACCAGTGAAAACAAAATAGCCATGATTCAGAGATGTACAAAAATACCCAAATAGTGTCCAATTATTACAATCCATATTGTACAAAATGTTCCAATAAAGATACATGAAAGAAAGTCCATAAGTGAAAATAAAACTGAAAACTGCGGTCTCACGGTCGAACTCTGGCTCTGCAACTCAGGAACATCTACCTCAACACGTACGTCGTCTGCGGTGCCACGAAGATGGAACCGTAGGTAAGTCACAACAATTCTAAATATAGAAAAGAAGCAGTGCACAAGAGTAACTACGTACAAGCAGACCAGTGTGAAAAGTAAATCACTGAGCAACAACTGTACACAACTGAGTAGTAAAAGTAAACAAAACTGAAAGGAGCGAACAAATGTACTATGGTAGTGCAAGTGTAAAGCAGGCTAGGCAACTAAAACATGCTACTGCTGTATCTAAAAGTACGACAATTGAGGTACTGGTGACTGCACAGGTGCAATAGGCGAAGTGCATGCAATGCGTAAAATAAAGGTGACTGTAATGTGTAAAGTAAAGGTGACTGTAATGCGTAAAGTAAAAGTGACTGTGCAAAAGTAACTACACTAGCAACGGGACGGGAAGATGAACTACAGTCACTCCCGCACTCTCTCAAACTATGAGTTACCCCAAAAACCCTAGTGAAGTGTCAAGTGTTATACTGGATGTTCCATAAGATGTTCCATACGGTGTTTCACATGATGCTAGTCGAACCAGGACAACTGGTTGACTTTCTTATTGAAAACCAAAAAGTAGTAACTCATTCCAAAGCAGACTGTGTCAAAGCGACCTGAGGATAAAGACAAGTCCAACAACTGTAATACTGAGCATGTGGTGGGTTCGTTAGCACACAATTTACCCAAGCTGATGGTTGTGTTTTACAACCACCAAAGTTGAAAGTTACCAAATAAATCAATTAAAACTAATTATAACGAGAAAACGATTTTTCATTATATTTTTCAAAGATTTCCCTAGGGCAAACCATACGTCGAAATTCTTCCAACATGGGGTCAAAACGACCGTATTAATTAGTACTACGACATATATTTTTCTCGTACGTTGGTGTATATGAAAATCTTAAGATGTGAATTGTTAAACGAAACATCATAATTAGATTTAAACTTTAAAAATTTTCTGAGGATAATATACTCGCCTTTTGGCGATGAAACCAGCTCTAATGAGTCCGAAACATTATTTCTGATTTTATGGGCCTACCCGTATATTTTTCTGACTCTTATATTATATATTATCATTTTAATTCCATGAACTCATATAAGCTAAGTCTATACGTATTTTCATAAGTATGTACGTATTCAAAAGCAAATTGAAACTATTAACGTAAACCTTTGAAAAATCGTAACTTGAAATCTAGTTATCGGATTGAGACGGAACTAGCGTCCACGTGTTCATGACAAAGCGCGTGATGCTCTGGTGGTCTCCATTTGTTCGCCCCATTCCTATATCAAAAAGTCACTGTTCAATCCATTTCAAATATATTATTTAATTTAAAAAACCCCAAAATTCCTCTGTTTCTTATCTCTTCCTCTGTTCTTCTTCTCTTTCTTTTGCGATGTGGGGAAGGGGGGTCACGGCGGCAGATGGTGGCGAGATCGGATCCACAGGTGGCTCGCGGTGGAGCTAGGTCGGGGCGACGCGGGATTTGAGGGGCGGAGGTGGATCGGTGGGGGCGGTGGTGGATCGGTGGGGATGGTGGCTAGGGCGCGGCAGGTCTGGGCGGAGCTAGGGCGGAGCTAGGGCGTAGATGGCTGCCTTGGGCGGAATGGGGTGCAGTGTTTACTTGACGGATGGGGGAGCTCAGGGCTCGTGTGGCAGAGGAAGGGGGCGGAGCTGTGCAAGGGAGAGATGGGCGGCGGTCTGTATGGCGGTGGGCGGTTCTGACTGGGGCTTCAGCGATTGGCGACGCGAGGAGGGCGGGCGCCGAGGCACGGCGGTGCAAGTGAGGTATCGTTGATGAAGCTCGGAGGAGCTTGGGCGGTGGCTCGACTGGAAGAGCTTGCTGGTGGAAAAGGGAGATCGGAGGGGGTGCAGCGAGAGCATGGGTTGAAGGAAAAATTGGGTTCGGGCCTGTGTGTTTACAATTGAGGAGGAGGGGTTGTTAGAGATCTGTGTATGTGTTTGTATCAGAGAGAAAGTGATGGGTTTGGGTGTGAAATTTTGAGAGGATGGTTTCGGGGGTTCCTCGTCGGTGAAGAACGAAGGGTACGAGGGAATCGGAGAGAGGAGAGATTCTGTCTGCGGCGAAAGAGAGTAGGAGAGAGTGTGTGGGTTCAGTAGGGCCTTTGAACGGGGATATGGGTTTGGGTTTATGATCACTCCTTATTTTACACCTTTTTCCCGCATGTTTGCATGCCATTTAGATCGCCCAAATCATGTTTTTCACGATATATCGACGATATTGCGATGCTTTTCACGATTTGTTGTTTTTGTCGCATTTTAGGTGATTTGGCGCGATTTGGAGTGATCTCGAGATGCGCTTACTCTAGACGGTCACCGACGACCTCCCCAAGGGGTATTTTGCTGTTGGAGAGGAGCGGAAGAAGAACGGACGTCGCAGGAGCGACGAGGAGGCCAAAACAAGCAATCTGGGCATTTTTAGTGTCCCACTCGGCCGAGTGGAGGAGCCACTCGGCCGACCAGCGAGACACCGCTCGGCCGACCAGATCAGACACGATTCCTATGTGCACTCGGCCGAGCGACGGAGACCACATCGGCCGAGTGACGAGACCCCGTCCGCCCGAGTGGCGCCCAGACGAAGCCATTCAAAAATCGCCATGTTACTGTTTTTCGGCTGCCTGAGCTTTAGAAGACCCACTCGGCCGAGTGGTTAATCCCGTCCGCCCGAGTACCATGAAGCCATCGGCCGAGTGACGACAACTCACTCGGCCGAGCAGCCCCCGAAGTGAAGACCCATGAAGATCGAGACTTACTGGAAATTTACAGTGTTTTCACTCGGCCGAGTGCGACGCGCTGCCTGTAGCGAAAATTGCGGAAAACAGGCTGCGCAGGGGTATTTTGGTCACAGTTTTTGGACGATTTTGGGGGGTATTTAACCCCTGTTTTTACCCTAGTTTTAGAGAGCTTTTCCTCAGATTTTTGTAGCCTTTTTAGATTTACTTTTTAGTTTTATTCTTGAGATTGGAGAGGAGACAAAATTGGATTTTTGTTGGATTAATTGAAGAACTCCATTGGTTTGCTTCTCTCTTCTCTAAAAATCCTATTTTTATTACATATCTCAATATTGTGATGAATTCTATTGCTTATTTCATTGATTATTTTTGTGATCTTGCTATGAATTGTGAGTAGTCGCCACGTCTTGGGGCGTGGGGATGAACCCTACAAGCCCTATTTCATGATTGTGATGAATTGGTAGGAATTTTGCTAGAATTGCTATTAGGGATTAGATTGGGATCAATTTACTACGGATGGCTAGGAATTCACATCGATTGGGATTTGCAAGAGATTGGATCCCAATTCGATAGGAAACCCTAGAAATCCGAATTGGGTTGGAATCGAATTTCCGTAGTATCGGTTTGCAAGAGATTGGACCGATACTAGGGTTTCCGGTTCCAATTCCGCGCCAATACCCGTTTGCAAGAGATTGGACGGGTAGGAACTATCCCAAACTAGGTCGTGGACCGAGTTTGCAAGAGATTGGGCTCGGTGCGCGATTGAACGATGATGTTGATCCTAATGCTAGCTTCCCTAGGCTAGGGTTTGCAAGAGATTGGACCCGAACCTAGGATAGCTATAGACCGGCAACAGCGCGAGAGCGTGAGCTTGGTTCTACATTCAGTTGCAACTAGTTCATCCAAAATCTTATTCTAGCGATTTTGATACCGATGAACCACTTTTACGAAATATGGTGAGTAGCGGGAATTCCCCATTCCCTAGACGTCTTTATTTGATTTGATATTTCCACACTTTGTCTGACGATTGTGACAGGATCGCCAAAGGCAAATCTTCTCTCTTCTTAAATAGCCAGGTTGATTGGAACAAGCACGGTCATTCGTCCTCCCTGTGTTCGATAACCCGCTCGCTGCTACACCGTGCACTTGCGGTAAAACTACAACCGTTCTTTAGGGTTACATCTCGGAGCGATCAAGTTTTTGGCGCCGTTGCCGGGGAGGCGATTGCATTTGATCTTACCACCCTAGCTATTTCTTTTTTATTGTTATTATTATTATTATTTCCATTCCTTTATTTTTACCTAACCCTTCCACGGTGCTAATCATTTCTTTGAAACTCTGTTTTCCCTGTGCATGTACACGAGATCTACGGCAGACCCCGAAGCTATATTATTTGATCCCGAGATCGAACGTACCGCGCGGAGACTTAGAGCGGAAAGGAGACAAAATCCGGAAGGGAGGTTTATGACCAACCCGGAAACTGCGGACCAATTAGCGGCAAGAATGGCGAGGATAATTTCTATTCGAGATAGGCTTCGGCCTAAGACCTCTTCTACGACCTCATCCATTGCCATGCCGGAGTTGGCGGTTGACAAGAACTTCGAGCTAAAGACTGGACTAGTGGTTCTGATGCAGCAGGATCCATTTCATGGGAATGCCCATGAAAATCCCCACTACCACATCCAATTATTCTTGTCAAAGTGCGCCACATTTCAGATGCCGGGGGTCTCCATCGATGCCATCAGACTGCGTCTCTTCCCCTTCACGCTAAAGGACAAGGCACTCTATTGGTTGAGGACGCAAGCTGAGGGTGTTTTCACCACTTGAGACGAGTTGGCGAGTGCATTCATTGACAAGTTCTATCCGCCCTCCAAGACGGTGAAGATCCGGAGCGCTCTCATGTCCTTCAAGTAAGGACCCAAAGAGACACTCTATGAGGCTTGGGAGCGTTTTAAGGATCTGCAGCATCAATGCCCGCACCATAGCATTGAAGATTGGGAGCTAGTTCATAGCTTCTACAACGGTCTCCAACCGGGGACCAAACAAATTATTGATGCCGCGGCGAATGGTGCTATCTTGTCAAAGACTCCCGAGGAAGCTACGGCCCTAATTGAGGAGATGGCCTCAAACAACCAACAATGGGGCGATGAGCGAGGACACTCCACGTCCTCCTTGAAGCCAACTAGTATCTATGAGGCGAAGGCCGTAGCGGAGCTTACAAGCAAGTTTGATTCTCTCCACAAGGTAGTGGAGAGATTGGAGAAGTTTATCACGGAGCCCCAAGGAGCCCCTTCCACCTCCGCACCGACGAACCAAATGTGTGATTGGCAAGACCAATCTCAAGCCATGTATATGGGAGGAGAGCAAGGAGAAGGATCCTTGGAGCAAGTACAATATGTCGCGGGGAACCAAGGATATTGGGCCAATCCGGCCACAAGAAATCATCCCGGATTCTCTTACGCCAACAATGAAGGAGCTTTGAACCCGCCTCAACAACCACCTCAACAAGTTCGACCACCACCACCCCAACAACAACACTATCCGCCGAGGGGGCCTCCACAACAAAATTTCCAACCGAAGCAACAAGTCCCACCATATAGGCCGCCCGGATACAACCAAGGGTGGAGGAATCAAAATCAAAATCAAAACCCTCCACAAGCTCAACAACGATCCGACTTCGAAGCTAGAGTGGAGGCGTTTATGGTCGAGCAAAATAAGGTCAATGCTACCTTGAAGGCGGGGCAAGACACCCTTAATACCCTTGTGGCTCAAATATCGGAGCAATTGGCGTTGCTCAATCGGAACACTCAACGATTGCCGGCGCAACCCGAGCAAAACCCACGGGGCAACACCGGCCACATCAATGCCGTAGTTACCGTTACTACTAGAGGCGGGAAGGATACCACCCCCGCCATGATTCCTACCGAGGAGCCCGTGGAGGAAAGTTCGGAGCCGATTGAGCCGGTAGTTGAAGTTGATAAGGAGAAAGAGCCACAAGAAAAGGAGAAATCTAGAGCGGAGCAATTGATTGAGGAAAGGCGCTTCATGCCACCGGTCCCATTTCCCCAAAGGCTTGCTAGAGCGAAAATGGAGAAAAGGCTAGCAAAGTTTCTCGAGTATCTTAGAGGAGTTAGCCTCAACATTCCCTTCCTCGACGCCATCGTGGAGATCCCCACATATGCTAAATTCTTAAAGGACTTGATTTCGGGGAGAAAGAGGAAGGGGAAGATTATGCTAGCCGAGGAGGGCTCTTGGTTCACCAAGAGAGAGAAGGAGCCGGCCAAATTTAAAGACCCGGGGAGTTTTCGGATTCCTTGCACCTTGGGCGGCGTCCCTCTTCAAAAGGCGTTGGTAGATCTTGGGGCTAGTGTGAGCCTCATGCCTCTCTCCATGTTCTTAAGGCTAAACACCGGGACGAAGTTGAAACCTACCGACATGCGGATACAATTGGCCGATGGGCGAATAACAAGGCCGGTAGGGATCGCCGAAGACATCCCGCTACAAGTCCCGGGGGGAATATGCTTGCCATGTGACTTTGTGATCATGGACGTTAAGGAGGAGGGAGATACGTCATTGATACTTGGACGCCCGTTCCTCGCCACCGCCGGTGTGATTGTCGACGTGCGAGAAGGTACACTAACTTTGAACGTCGGCAACATCGAGGTGGAGCTTCACATTCCTAAGGCCATGAAACACATGCCTTACCACGAGGAGCTTGACTACATGGACCTCCTTGATGAGGTAATTGAGGAGGCGATCCCCCACTCGATTGGTGCTCTATTCGATGAAGATTTCGAGGAAGGCCCGGAATTAGGCCAAGATGAGAAGATAGATGATTACCCCGACCTCTCCGCTGAAAATGATGAAGGCGACGCTGATGTCGCAAGGATTCGAGAGCTCTGCAAGCTCTCGAAATTAAAGTCTCCGACGAAAGCTCCGCCGATACGGAAATCGGCGTCACCGGTAAAGCCGTTGACCGGAGCAAATGCTAGCTTGGGGGAGCCTCCCCCAACACTATTCGAGACGGGAGACCACCGAGGGAGAACACGCCGCAACTTCCAAATCCAAGCGTTCTCCCCGGAAAGTTTGATGGGTGCATCTCATATGCACCAAACATCCCGCATTAATTGAAAATCATAGGGGGTCGAGCTCACGACCTTAAACGAGCGCTTGTCGGGAGGCAACCCGACGGTTATTGCTTTGTTTTTACTTTTTCTTTATTTTTGTTTTAGAAATTTTTAGTGTTTTGAGTCGTTCGCCCAAAAATTTTGTGATAACGGGTCTTATTTTTCTTGACAGGGGAGGAGATAGGCAAATCCATCATGAGGAGGATGAACGAGACGACGAGGAGCGCCCCAGGAAGACGCTCGATGCTCAGGAGGAAGATGAAATCGACTGGAGGAAGAAAGACGGAGTTTAGAGCCCAAACGAAGACAAACAGCAGAAATTAAGGCTCACTCGGCCGAGTATACTAGTCACTCGGCCGAGTACACAAGTTCGTCCGGCCGAGCCGCTCACGAACGAGGGAAGTCTGCTGTACCCAACTCTCTGTTTATTTTCCTAAATTCAGTACAACTGCTACTCGGCCGAGTATATATTTTCACTCGGCCGAGTAAAACGGATACGCTCCTAAGGCGAGTCTTGCCGAGTAGCTTGAGCCACTCGGCCGAATGGACTTACTCCACTCGGCCGAGGCTGGCAAAGCCACTCGGCCGAAGCGTAAGCGGGGAGGATTTTCCATTGATCTCGCTCGGCCGAGTGACCTCTTCACTCGGCCGAGTCGTAACTTTTATTATATAAGGGGCCGAGGGGGCACATTTTTCGAAACGAAAAAAACCCAAATCGCGCCCGACCCTTCAGCTCCCCTCGCCCGCTCGCTTTGCTCGCGCCCTCACTCGCCCGACCACCGGTCACCGCGCCGCCGCTCGGCCCGCCACCGCCGGCCGAGCACCGCCGCGCCTCGCCCGAGTCGCCGCCGGCGGCCGCCGCTCCGATCACCTTCGGTATCGCCTATTTCGCCTTTTTCTCCTCTTTTTGTGTATTTTTCGAGGATCCACGCGTTAAACGAACCCCAAACCCAAATTGATTTCTATATCTATCTATTATACCCCTAATGCTCCCTACGTTTTGAATATTACCCGCTGATATCTCCATCTCATGCGCAGGTTGTTTTTGGGAGCTTAGGGGAGCCCAGGGGAGCTTCTACGGACTGATTTGGGCTTCGCAGAGGTGCTGTCTTCGCACTCTTCCATTGCTTAGCACTCGCGGCGTGTCGGGGTACACTCTTTCCTTTCTTTTGCACACGTCGCACTTTTTACACTTTTCGGCACGCGCTCAGGGCCCATATGCCGCCCCGGACACGGCCGCGGTCGAGGAGTGCTTCCGCCAAGCGGAAGCGGTCGGATGACGCCGGCCCCTCCCACGAGTTGGAGGACTCTCCTCCGCCCTCTCCCACACACCCCATCCACCCAGCCCAGCCTGCAGGCCCCGCACACCCCGCACAGCCTGCAACGCCCGCACAGCCCACACAGCCGCTTCCTGCCGCTCCACAGCCACCACCTCCGGCTCCACTGGTCGGGCCGCTCGGGATTACGTTCCGAGACGACGCACACTGCGCCGTCTTCGAGCGTATCTCCCAGCGCTCGATCGTACCCTCCAGGTTTGCACACCTTGCTGACCTAGGACGCCTGGGGGTACTAGAGGGGATGCTCACGTTGTACGACAACGTGGGCCGGCGAGATTTCTTTCAGGTGTCGGCGGACACGTTTATCCGTCCGACACTTGAGGTAATTAGTTCGATCGCCCGGACCGACGAGGGATGCTCGTTTCGGTTCATGGACCGGGAGTGCCAGGTCACTCTCGATATGATGAGAGCATTTTTCTCGTGGCCCGCTGTCCCCGGAGCCGATCGCGGTTACGGTCCCACCCATATCCCCCCACCTTCCTTCGACGCCGGTGCCTTCTGGGCCCGGATTACGGGTCTTCACGCTGCCTTTGAGCCTAGTAGGGCCAAGGCCTCGGCCATTGTCCACCCCTGCCTCTGTATTGCTCAGCGCCTTATGGCGACGACCTTTTTGGCCAGATATGAGCCGGGCACGATGTCTACGCCGGAGCTCTACATGCTCTACGCGATGACCCGTCCCAGAGCTCTATCTAGGGATGGCGATGAGCTTGTCCCCGCCGTCGTGATTGATGTCGTGGCTTGATTTTTGGACCGCATCATTGTATCGGTGGGCGCTCGCTCCCCGATATGCTGCGGCGGCCTGATCACCTTGCTTGCCCTTATGACCGGCGAGGACTTCCCTGACGACCTGCGACGAGTATCGGGCCCCACTTCTTTGTCGATCGATGTTATGGCCCGGATGAAGATGCTTCGTCTGCACGGTGAGCGTCACTGGGTCTGGTTGCACGGCCCTTACGGTGCCGATTACATGATTCTTCCGAGCCCTGCTCGGACTCAGATTGCACCAGCCCACGTTGACTGGCTCCCTGTGATGGATGTTCTCATCCCCGCTGCTTACGTGCTCGAGGCCGAGGAGGCCGAGCAGGCCCACGCTGCCCCCGCAGACCCAGTTGCACCTGCCGAGCCTACCGCCCCTGTTGACCCCGTGGCCCCTCAGCCTATACCTGATGTTTCCGTTGCGCCTGACACCTCTGTCCCCACCTCTGTCGGTGTCGGGAGCACCTTAGCTGAGCCCACCTCCACTGCTTCCGCGGCTGTCACCACCACCACTGGCCCTCTGTCTGCTGCGCCTGTTTCTTCTGCCCCACCCGAGCGCCCGCCGACCATAGTTGAGTGCAGCGAGCCCTCTTTTGCCACGGCCGTTGAGACCTCTGTCTCCGCCTCTGTCTCCACTGCTGCTGTATTTTCCGAGAGCGTCGTGGCGTCTGTCCACACTTCTGTGCCACTGACCTCTCTGGCCGCCTCGCTGCCACTTTTGCACTCTTCTTTCGTTGCTGCTGCCTCCACTTCTCACCAGCCGGTGCCCCGGCCTCACACTGAGGCCAGGCCCACATTTGCGAGTGCAGCGCCTCTCGTTCCCTTCCCCGCTGAGCCCGTCACATACGCGACCCGAGTACGCCAGCCCCGCCCTGCACAGCCCCGCCCGGTGCGTCCCTCTGCACCACCTCCCCCTGACACTGTACTTCAGAGCATTCGTGCTCTAGAGGGGGCGGTGAGTGGCCTCCGAGGCGACCTTAGGACCCTGTCCTCCACCGTCTCTGCTATGGCTGGCCGCTTCGACCTGCTCCCGCAGATTCACTACTGTCTTACCCAGGTCCTGAAGCGTCTCCCCCGCGTACCCCCACCCACCCAGCAGGTTCACACCCACACTTCCACACACACTCAGCCTGCTACCACTTCCACACCCACACCCGCTCAGCGGCCTGTCCAGCCACCACCACCACTTCTGCCTCAGGACGGAGACGGCGCAGCACCACCTTCTTAGGCACCCTTGATGCCATCGATTATTCCCGCCGTCGTGCTGCCCGTTTCTGCTGGGTCCTGTTGCATTTTTGTCCACCCCCCCTCCCCTCACTTATTTTGGGTTTCTCATTCAGATCGTATCCTTATATATCTTTTTGGGGAGAGAGGGAGAGTTTTGGTGCCCCACCTTTATATCTGTATCACTCCTATCTGTGCATGCATCATGTCCGCATCATATTTTTCGTTTCTTTATTTTTCATTTATTTTCCTTTTTTTCCCCATCATGCATGCATCCTCACTTACCCCTCACACTTATTGTCTCCCGGTGTGCCACACTTTGCACATTGAGGACACTGTGCCATTTAGCTTGGGGGAGTGAGTTCTCACGTTCTTTTTCGGTTTGCCACCTTTATTTTTAGTTTTTCACGTCATTCTTCGCTTTTGCACTTATTTTTCATCATGTTTCTTTTATTTTTCCATGCATCACGTTTTTCTTATTTTTCTGTGTGCCGCATTGTAAATAGTTCTATTTTCACTTTATCTTTATTTCTTTCTTTTTCATCTCATGCTAGAGATGACTTTTCTGTGATGATGATGACGTGGGATTTAGCTTATTCTATATGCATGCTTTATTTGTCATGTCTTAGACTTTATTTTTGATATCATATGCTATGACTTGCCTTGCATCTAGAGATAGTAACCCACACTTTTTCCACATGAAAATGGATGAAATTTTATTATTAGCTTAGTCTGAATATTCATATGTATGCTATCACAGAAAACACACCAAGATTCACGCATTGAATGCTTATATCTGGAGTACTGATTTCTTTTCCTATATCACTTCTATATGCATGAATTGTACATTTCACTTCAGGATGATTGAATGATGTTAGCTATGATAAATCTGGATTAGTTAGCTTTTTTGGGATCGAAACTGAGTAGATTAGATTACCCTGCTGAAGTTGTCGTGTATGTCCTATAGAGTGAACCGAGTGATATATTTATTTCTTTCTCCACAAATCTTGAACATCATTTCTCTACTTTTAAAATCATTGGTGAATCTCCCCTTAGCGATTCTATTATATGGCATTTCCCCCGCTATTAATTCCTAGCTCCAAATTTCTTATTCAAAAAAAAGAGAGAAAAGAGAAAATATTCTTGTAGATCATTATCTCTCTTTGAGTTGGGATCGTTGTGTATATATGCTATTGCTTCAAAAAAAAGGAAAAAAAAGAAAAAAAAAAGAGAAAAAGGAAAAGAGGAAAAATCCTCAATAAAAGATCCCATCTCACTTTCTTTCTTTCTCTTCTCTTTTCATTACTTTTGGAGCTTTATAAAAATGGGGATGTAAATATTTTTTATGCCACCACGCTTATAGATAAGCTTGGGGGAGGGGATCCATTGATGTGTGAGAGTGTGACTACTTGACGTTGCACGAAAACCTAGGCTAAGTAATATTCTATACTCAATGAGATTATTTCTAGCTCTACGAAATCCAGAAATCTAAGCCTAGCACTCATTTCATGAAATCCATACTTTTCTATTCTCTCTATTCTATAGTGTGATACTCTTATACTCTGGATAGAAAGCATTCAATTGAAAAGTGTGTGATCTGTGATTTGTATACCGCTTTAAATGATTCAGACGATGTTAATTCTAAGATTATTCCGTTTTTCATGATTATATTGTTGTTCGTGGGTTTTCTATTTCTATTTGCACTATTATACTATGATATCAAAATAAAATTCTTTGACATGTGTTTTTCGGTCAGTGCATGCTATATGAGTAAGCGGAACCCGCGTCCTGAGGAAATGATCTAGCAGCCTACCTCATCGCTTCTTTCTTTCTTCTTTATTTTTATTTCGTTTTTCATTCTTCTCCGTTTTTCATTCTTCATTTTTCGTCGTTTTCGCTTTTCGAATCCACCGGGTTCGCCTTTTACTTATCTTCCTCGAGGACGAGTAAGAGGCAAGCTTGGGGGATTTTGATCACTCCTTATTTTACACCTTTTTCCCGCATGTTTGCATGCCATTTAGATCGCCCAAATCATGTTTTTCACGATATATCGACGATATTGCGATGCTTTTCACGATTTGTTGTTTTTGTCGCATTTCAGGTGATTTGGCGCGATTTGGAGTGATCTCGAGATGCGCTTACTCTAGACGGTCACCGACGACCTCCCCAAGGGGTATTTTGCTGTTGGAGAGGAGCGGAAGAAGAACGGACGTCGCAGGAGCGACGAGGAGGCCAAAACAAGCAATCTGGGCATTTTTAGTGTCCCACTCGGCCGAGTGGAGGAGCCACTCGGCCGACCAGCGAGACACCGCTCGGCCGACCAGATCAGACACGATTCCTATGTGCACTCGGCCGAGCGACGGAGACCACATCGACCGAGTGACGAGACCCCGTCCGCCCGAGTGGCACCCAGACGAAGCCATTCAAAAATCACCATGTTACTGTTTTCGGCTGCCTGAGCTTCAGAAGACCCACTCGGCCGAGTGGTTAATCCCGTCCGCCCGAGTACCATGAAGCCATCGGCCGAGTGACGACAACTCACTCGGCCGAGCAGCCCCCGAAGTGAAGACCCCTGAAGATCGAGACTTACTGGAAATTTACAGGGTTTTCACTCGGCCGAGCGACTTTTGTCACTCGGCCGAGTGCGACGCGCTGCCTGTAGCGAAAATTACGGAAAACAGGCTGCGCAGGGGTATTTTGGTCACAGTTTTTGGACGATTTTGGGGGGTATTTAACCCCTGTTTTTACCCTAGTTTTAGAGAGCTTTTCCTCAGATTTTTGTAGCCTTTTTAGATTTACTTTTTAGTTTTATTCTTGAGATTGGAGAGGAGACAAAATTGGATTTTTGTTGGATTAATTGAAGAACTCCATTGGTTTGCTTCTCTCTTCTCTAAAAATCCTATTTTTATTGCATATCTCAATATTGTGATGAATTCTATTGCTTATTTCATTGATTATTTTTGTGATCTTGCTATGAATTGTGAGTAGTCGCCACGTCTTGGGGCGTGGGGATGAACCCTACAAGCCCTATTTCATGATTGTGATGAATTGGTAGGAATTTTGCTAGAATTGCTATTAGGGATTAGATTGGGATCAATTTACTACGGATGGCTAGGAATTCACATCGATTGGGATTTGCAAGAGATTGGATCCCAATTCGATAGGAAACCCTAGAAATCCGAATTGGGTTGGAATCGAATTTCCGTAGTATCGGTTTGCAAGAGATTGGACCGATACTAGGGTTTCCGGTTCCAATTCCGCGCCAATACCCGTTTGCAAGAGATTGGACAGGTAGGAACTATCCCAAACTAGGTCGTGGACCGAGTTTGCAAGAGATTGGGCTCGGTACGCGATTGAACGATGATGTTGATCCTAATGCTAGCTTCCCTAGGCTAGGGTTTGCAAGAGATTGGACCCGAACCTAGGATAGCTATAGACCGGTAACAGCGCAAGAGCGTGAGCTTGGTTCTACATTCAGTTGCAACTAGTTCATCCAAAATCTTATTCTAGCGATTTTGATACCGATGAACCACTTTTACGAAATATGGTGAGTAGCGGGAATTCCCCATTCCCTAGACGTCTTTATTTGATTTGATATTTCCACACTTTGTCTGACGATTGTGACAGGATCGCCAAAGGCAAATCTTCTCTCTTCTTAAATAGCCAGGTTGATTGGAACAAGCACGGTCATTCGTCCTCCCTGTGTTCGATAACCCGCTCGCTGCTACACCGTGCACTTGCGGTAAAACTACAACCGTTCTTTAGGGTTACATCCCGGAGCGATCAGTTTACTAAGAGAGAAAGAGAATGAGGTTGTGGGTTTGGGCTTGGAGAATGAACGGGGAGTGTTGTCATGGGTTCGGGCTTTTCATGGGGTTCGAGCTGAGTACGAGCAGAGAGAGAGGGCTGTTGTGGGTGATGAACGAAGGGAGGAGGGGGTTTAATAGAAGGGTTAATAATGATTAACTCATTAATTACCTAGTCAACAAAATTAAATGGGGTAGGTTATCTTTTTGACTAAATGTGGAATTTTGGGATTAGGGGGAAAGAATCTGCCTTAGGGGTTGTTAAACGTGTATCCACGTTTAAATTGTTGGGGGTACGTTAATGTTAAAATTTAATTAGCAATGTTATTTGTAAAAAGGGCAATTAGCAAAATATTGAAAATTACGATTTTGCCCCTGAGACTAAACGTCTCCGAAAAATTACGAAAACATAGCCACGGGTTCGTATCGTCACGAGGATCGCGAATACGAGATCCATTTCGGGGTTTGAGCTACGGAGATACGAGTTTCAGGCCAAAATGTTTAGGATGTGGGTTTGCGGGTTCTCTATTGATTTGACTTCAGAAAATTACGAAATTAATGTGGGGAGCCCTAAATGATCATAGAATGTTACTGTAGAAGTTTGAAAATGTTTTGATGATGTTTGTATAGAAAATTAATTCATTAAGCCAAAATAGTAATAACTGAAAATAAATTTTTATCAAAATTGTTTAGAGTTTTTTGATGAAATCCAAACTTACTAAAATATATCATAACTAGTCTAATGCTTCAAAATAGTTTTATAAGAAATTTTGAAATCACTTAAAACTCCTGATTAACCACTATAAAATACTTTCTACGTAATTAAATGTATTGAAAAATACGAGTCGTTAAAGGCTGGGGGCAACTCCCCTAGCAGATCGACACCGCATCGACCATAAGGCTGGGGGTAACTCCCCCAGCAGGCCGATCACCCAGTCGACTGTGAGTCTGGGGGTAGCTCCCCCAGCAAGCCGACCAACCCATCGACCATCAGGCTGTGGCAACTCCCCCAGTAGATCGACATCACACCGACCCTAAGGCTGGGGGCAGCTCTCCCAGTAGGTCGATCCTAAACTGGCCATAAGGCTAGGGGCGAATCCCCCATCAGGTCGGTCCTAAACCGGCCATAAAGCTGGGGGAAACTCCCCCAGCAGGTCAGTTACAAAGCAACCATAAGGCTAGGGGCAACCCCCAGCAGGTCAGACCCAATACGACCATGAGGCTGAGGCAACCCTACCGACAGAGTGACCATGGGCCACTACGATGGATTGGAAATGATCCCCTCGATGGATACCTCCCGTAGGTCAAGTCAGCGAACAACTCCGACTTGAGCAGTAAGGGAGTGACCAAACCAGATCAAAGACAATTCTGAAAGATCAAATACAATGGTAACACATGAGAAAAGAGAAATCCATTTCAACAAGAATGTTTCTTTTTACAGTTTGATAAAAAAGAGAATAGCAAAAAAGGGGGCCGCTCTGCCTATGATGCAGGAGCTCACGAGGAAGCATCCCCAGGTGCTTCATCCCCTTCTGAACCCGTAGGATGCCCAGGGGCAGCTGGAGGCCGGGGAAGCAGTCTCCGAACCCACTCCTCGAACGCTAAGAACCCTTCCCAGAAGAACCTCACAATCTTCGGAGCCAAAATGGCCTCGTACACCCGAAATCCCTTCTGGAGGGACTCCGTGATCCTCGTGGCAAGGACGTCCTCATAACCCCTCTGGACCTCGTCAACGAGCCGGGTTGGGTCCACCTGCCGCAGGATGCCTAGCTCAGCTCTCTCCTTCCTGTGCACCTCCTGGACGAGGGACAATGCCTCCTCAGCCTCCTTGGCAGACCTCTCGGCAACCACCCGTGAAGACTCGGCGATCGCCCAAGCCTCCCTCAGTCTTCCCACCTCCGAGGTGAGCTCGATGACCCTACGTTGGGACTGAAAGGCCTCCCCACGATCCTCCTCAGCTGCTCGCTTGATCGCCTCGGCCCTCTGGCGCTCCTGCGCAAGAGTCGCCTCGAGCCCACCCACCATCTCCAAGCGCTGCCGCGCCTCTACAGCCAGCGAAGACGCATGCAAGACAAAGGGAATGAATATCATTCAAAAACAAAACGGGGATGAGAGAAGAAGAAAACACACTTGCTGGATCTGCCATAACATGTAGTCCACTAAGGTTGAGGAGTAGACCCTCTCAAGGAGGGCGCGGTCCCTTGGAAGGGTAGAATCCCGCGCCAGCTGGAGGGCTACGTCGTAGTCCGAGAAGACCGACCCCTCTGGCGGGGCCTCTAGGTCGATCCCAAACATGGACAAGGCCCGTCCGGCCTCAACCGGGGTACGCTTGGCTTGATGGGTAGGGGGACCTCCGCCAAGGCCTGGGGGCTCACTCCCGAGACAACCAGCGAATCGCGTGCCACCGGGGAGTCCTCTCCCCCTCCTTCTTCCTCTTCCCCTCGGGCCCTTTAGACCTCGAGTGAGAGTGTCTCTTCCTCTCCCCCTAACTCATGGTTGGAACACAGGGACCTGCTCGGCAGCTGCAGCGATCCTCTCTCTTTGGGGGCGAGACCGGTGGGGGCATCAAGCGGGTCCGCCACCACGAGAGTCGGTCCGGCCATAACCAGAGGCGAGGGAGGAGGAACACCCGCCGCCCTCATGGTCCCGATCGGTTGGTCAGCCGCAAGGCTCTCCTCCTCTACGATGCGCCACAGTGCATGTCTGGAGGAACTCCCCTGAGCGCCCGGAGCCCCCCGACGAATAAGTTGGCGCACGTCACGGCTAAACTCTCGACCCGTCATTTCTGTAAAAGAGAGAAAAATCAAGGTAAGCAATGGGGGAAAACAAAAATCTAAAAGGCTCCTTTACCAGGAGACCACAAGACGTTCTTGAGGAAGAGTCTGTCTAACAGAAGCCAGACCGATCTCTCTCCTCTAGGCAAGCCCGCCAAAAGCCTAACCGCGGCCCGATCGGACTCAGAAAGGAATAGCGTCAGCTCGTTTGCCCCCAGGCTCCTCCAACCGATCAAGATTACAGCATCCTCTGGGAAAGTGACGAAGACGTAGTCATTCTTCCAGTCACCAACCTAGCGAGGCAAACTCAGTAGACATTCTCTGCCTGCCGGTGGCGGATATGAAGCCACGTCCCCCGAGCAACAGCTCGGACTCTGAAGTGATAGAAGAAGAGCGACAAGGTCGGCTCCAACCCATGCATGTGGCAGATTACGATGAAGCTGACCATAGCCAGGATCGAATACGGAGTCAGCTGACACAAAGCCGCTCCAAAAATTCCAGGACCCGAATGATGAAGGGGTGGATGGGAAAGCGAAGCCCCATCTGGAACATCTCAACATACACCCCGACCTTGCGGCTCCTGGGGAAACAGATCCTCTCATCCCCAAAAGGCACCCGAACACCATATGGGTGAGAGAGGTATTCCGTCCTAATTCTCTCGACGGTGGAATAGGAGACGGTGGAAACCGACTCGATGATCACCGAAGGGACACCGGACTCTCCCGTTCCAGAAGGATCCCCTCCTTGGACTAAATCCGCAAATAACAGACCCTTGCCCTTGTCAGGGAGTAACGTGGGCTCAGAGGAGCCACCGGGCCTAGACGACGGGACCACATCCTCAACGTCATCGCCAATGGAACAAACCAGAAGCAGGAGCAAGAGAAGGCGATTACCTTGCGAAGTTTGAAGAAGAGAATGTTGAAAGAGAGAACAAAGAGAAACTCGCCAACAAGGAGAGAACAAAAGCTAAATCAGGAAACACGAGAAAATAAATTCAAACACCAGCGATTTTATACGGAAAGAAACTTCGAATCCAAGCCGTTCAAAGGGGGGTGTGTGGCAACATCTCACGGAAGGCGACACTTCGAATCCCGCTCCCTAAGCTCGGAAGAATTCCAACCTGACATCACCATGATGGTTTTTATTTAATGTGTCTTCTCAACTGATGTGCACATCAAATCCACACGAATCACATCTCTCGGACCGAACCGTCAGTCTTCCGAACGACCTGAGCGATGGGGACAATTTATAGGACCCTCCCAAAACGGGCCAAGACAGAACAAGTCGAGCCGCGATCCGAGCCCATGGGCCAGGATGGGATTAGGCCCCGGCCTAAAGGCCCTCGAAGGCCTCGAGCCATGACGGCCCCAGACTGACATGGAGGGAACCGCTAACCCTTGTAGGTTGAGGTAACCGCTCCCCCAAATTGTGCCCACCATCATTACCATTCAAGAGCCCCATTATGCCCACCTTGATGACCCATCAAGGGACGATCAAAGCGATGGATGCTTGGGGCAAGATGGGGGGAGGACGAGGGGGGCGTTGGTGGTTCAATCCCTACAAAAGACCCGAAGATCGAAAGATGAATGGACCGAATTCTGAATACTCTACTCGGGTATTCTTCCTCCTACAACCTTGTCTTCCACTGCATAATTCTCCTCCATAGCCAGGCCTGAGGATTCCTGCGTCAGTCTCTCCGTGAACCGCACTCGATCCCACCGGGCATCCCTCAGATCATATCTGACTTAAGCATCGGCGGGGACTTGGTCTGAACCAAGGTCTGACCCCCCCCCCCTAACGAGCTTTCTCGTCCGTGCAGGTCAAGGAGACTACACCCTTTCGAAGCTACCCTTCGGCACTCCATCCACTGGAGCCGAGCGATCCCGACCCTGAGCTCATTTGCCTCCCCACTCGAGGAGGCCGTCGCTCTCCCGAAGCTGCCCTTCGGGATTCCGATGCACGTATCCGCGCATTTTCGACCGAGCGAATGCATTGTTACCCGATCTCAGAGGACACACGTGTCTCATGTGACCATGTAGGCCTCCAACCCTCGAGACTACCGAACTGTGGTGAGAAACACCCCGAAACACCCGTCATGTTCATTTCAAACTCATATTATTTGCATAACATTACAAAAATCCTTATAAAATATTCCATTTGTAGCACCAAATAAAATATGATCCATATAAATTTGAACAATTAACATATCATCATTAAAATACTTCATAAGCAGAGTACAGTCAACTTTCAGGGCTTTTGGAAGTTCTATGTAAAAGCATGTGGGGGGAATGAATGGAAAGGAGAATTGTTACACCATGTGTATTAAAGACTTGCATGGTTAATTGAGGAATTTGATCTAGTATATTGATGTTATATTTGGCACAATGAAACTGAAGGGATTCCCAGGTGCGGATGGTTACCAACCTCTTCTATTACAATTAAGGTATACATCTGGAACAAGAAGTACGTTGTCAGGGTTTGAATGCAAAAGATAAGGATTCCCATTTAATCCTTTATATAATCGAGAGCATTCTCTCACGAGAGAATGTTGAGTAGGACGAAGTGGTGGATAGAGTGATGGCCAGGATTTGGCCACCTCAGTAGGTGAGGCCCACCATCACCCCAAAAGCTACATGCACCCTGGACAAAACACACTCACACAACCACACTTCCCCTTTGCACAGTATTCTGCGCCCACTAAAACATCCATGGGGGCCCGCGTTCTATTGGGGTGCGGGGAAATTTTGGGTGCACGCGCACTGTGTGCACGTGTTATTTCTAGTGCTTCTATTTATGAGCATGAGTATACATGCAATCAGTAAGCATGGCCTAAGCCTAACTATGGCAAACCCTAATTTCCTTACATACACGTATTTATAAAAGGAAAGAGGATTTGATCATTTGAGGATTTTAGATTTAAGGCCATCATAATCTCTTCTAACCTTTCTCAACTAGTGTGTGCATGCAAGGACAAATGCAAAAAAATTCACTATAGATGTAAATGAATAAGCAACAGTAGTTTTTATCACATACAAAAAATGTAAAAAAGAAAAAATGCGAATGTAGGAGTGAATGAATAAGTAACAACAAATTTTGTCACATAGTAAAATAGCAGAAAAAACAAAGAAAGAAATTTTTTTTGGCAACCCAAATACTTAACCCATTGACCTATTATATAGAATATCAAAACCATACAACTTAAGCTAGCCTCAAATTTAACCAACTTTTATATTAAAATACAAGCAAGGCACAAAAGTATGATAACTCCAAAATTATAAATAAAATTTTGTTAAAAAATAATGGACATTCACACCATTTATGCTGGTTAGATGAAGAGGAATGTGTGGAGAGATTCCAACTTGTATGTTACAAATGAATGGACTTGCACACCATGTCTACTTTCATGCATTTGATGATATGGAGAGGAATTGATAGAGACACGCATATGTATAGCCATTAAACTATTGTTTAATGGACAAGGAGAAAAAGAGACCATTGTTAATGGATATGTTACAAGGAGGTAAAGAGTTTTTGTCTACCATCGCATATGAGGTTGTAGTATAAATAGAGGTTCTCTACCTCACTATCTCACTTGTAAACATTTCAAAGTTGTTCTTTACATTAATAATATTCTCTCTACTCCTCTTCCATCTATTCTTATTCTTGTTAGTTTCTTATTGCAATTGCTCTTCGTTCTTCATAGTTCCACAACACGTATCAGCACGAAGGCTCTACAAAGTCTAAGTATTGATCTTCTCCTCTATTGTAGTACAAGGTAGTAATATTTGATTTTCTTATACGTTTAAATTTTATTGTTGAAATTATTCATCTTCTACTCCCTTTTCATTTTTCAATTTTTATTGACATCAGTAGTCGTTATATCGAAATCACCACTTTACATTAGTATTGACACTTGAAGTTATCATATTGAAGATACTTCTATTTAATTATGAAATTATTGCTTAATTTCATAAGTGATATTGACACCAAAAGTTGTCATATAAACCATCACTTTGATTTGTTGTTGACACTTGAAATTATCATACTAATATTCATTTTGGCATTATTAACACATAGGATTATTAACATTTTGACACTTGAAGTTGTCATACTGATTTTGGTTTTGAGCAAAACAAAATTGTTGCCAAGTTTTCTTTTATCACTTTGACAGCTGAAAGTGTCACACTAAGTCCATCCATTTTGGAATCCTTATAATATATGGTTATGGCTAATATTGAGAAGCCTAAATTCCTAATCTTGGATGTAAATGGTAATAGCTATCACTCATAGTACCTTGATATTGAATTGCACCTTCAAGGACAAGGGCTTACTAGTGTCATTTCTGAAAAGGGAGATGCCAGTAACAAAGAAAAGGCAAATGCGTTGATATTTATCTGCATGCATCTCAGTAACAGTTTGAATGTTCAATATTTTTCTATCTGAGATCTTTTGATCGTGATACAACCCCCCAAAACGGAGCGGGCCAAACCCATGGCCCAGGTGGGGGTTTGGCCCAAACCTTAAGACCCCACACGCGTTTTGAATCGCGGCAGCCTAAAGCCCACGTCAGGGAAACCGCTAACCCTCCACGATTGAGGAAACCGCTCCCCAGATCACGCTCACCTTGAACACTAGTCAATGCACCATCGTGGCCGCCTTCAAGCCCCTTAAAGAGACCATCAAAGCAGGTGGGCAGGAGGGGCAATATGAGGGGTGCCATAAAGGCGTTGACATGCAAACTCATATAAAAGGCCGAAAAGACGAAACACCAAAGGATCGAATCCGAAATACTCAGATCTCAGGTACTCGACCTCTCGAGACCTTTTCCTCCCACCTTATATTTATCCTCCTTAGCTCGGTCTGAGGATTCTTGTATTGGTTTCTCTGCAAACCATACTCGATCCCACCGAGCATCCTTCAGACAAGTGCTGGCTTAGGCATCGGATAGGACTTGGTCGGAACCAAGGTCCGACCCCCCCTGACGAGCCCTCTCGTATGTGCAGATCCAAGGAGCTGCCAACAAGCCGAAGCCACCATTCGGCGCTCCATCGCACAAATCTGAACGCTCTCATGCCCCAGGCCTGACCGACCGATCGTCGCAGAAAGCTGTCGTTCTGCCTAAGCTACCCTTCGACAAACTGACACACAGACCCACGTGTTTCCACCCCAGCGAATGCTCGAAAAATCGACCCCGGAGGCCGCATGCATCCCACGTGACTGCGACGACCCCCGGACCTCCAACCTATCAATCAGCGGTGAGAAAACACCCCGAAACATCTAGCACAATCTGTGGGAAGGAGACCATTTCCCACATCATCCACAGCAACTAATATGGAAAAACACAACAACAGGGTGGCCCGAATGCCAACCATCCCGGAGGATAACAGCTACATCCAACATGAAACCGAGCGCAGCTGCTCCGCAGAGGAAATCGACGACTCACGCTCAGTGACCCACGAACAACTCAACCATCTCACCCAGGAGATGAACGCCAACTTTCGAGCCCTGGCAGAAGCCATTTAGTACCTCGCAGGCCCGTAACACCCCTTGGGGGGAAACCAGATGGCAGGGGCGGAACCAGGATTAGATGTCCGGGGGGGCCGGACGGCGTTGCAAGAAGGTATACAAACTGCATTCGTAAAGTACATAGATGTGTTGGTGTTCAAGTTGACGGGTCCAAAGAGATGAATGATGTGTTTTTGCATTACGTTTAAGTATATTTGAGATGATGAAGTGAACAACAAAGTAGATATGAAATCCATTGCTCAATATGCAACATATGTGCTAGGGATCGAGTAAGAAAGTCGAAAACAAAAATAAGTTTTAATTACATGAGAACGAAAATAAATTATGAAGATTCAAACTGAATTACTTTAAACAAGCAGCAAATTGCACCATGCATTTATTATACACAAAATCGTTCACCTATTAACGAAGATATGAACAAGAAAATGATGCTGATTATATCGTTAATCTGCAAAAAAACAAAATTTTATAAATATAATCATGGGAACTAACCAAGAATTAATTAATCTTTTAAATTTAAGGGAATGTAAGAAGTCATGTTTAGTTACTAAACATTTTAGATAGATTAAGTTAACCATGATAATTTAAAAATGCTAATTAAAAATCACAACGTTGTGTGATCAGACAATTCTTTGTTTTACAATGACCTGTGAAATTTAATCGTAAACTAAGGTATAAATTTTTATGGACGTTTTTATTTTCTCAATTAAACGTGGACTCTGCTATGTTATAATTAAAAACATGAAGAAAAAATGACGTATTTGTTCTCAATTAGATAAGAACTCAGCTATGTTATAATTAAAAAATTGGAAAAAAACGAAAATCTTAAATGTTTTACACACATAAGAATTGATCCCGCGACCTTCCGCTTGGAGAAGGGAATGCAGAACCAACATGCCAACAAAACAACCATGTGAGTGGAATTTACCTAATTTACTTATCATTAAAAGTTTTTGCACAGCCCAAGAATTGAAACTGCTTCACGACGTTATGCTTGGGGGGGACGCAAGACAACAAAGAGCAGATTTAATTAATTTATATAACCTTAAAATTTAAAATTTTATGCAACACCCGTGAATCGAACCCAGGACCTTCAGGGCGATGCGGAAACGCACAACCAACTTGCCACAAAAGTAATCATGATATGGGAATTCAATTTATCTACTTAACAGATTTCTTCCCCATGTGACATATACATATACTCATAAATTTTGAAAAAGGGTGGGGAGGGCGGGCCCCCCAGGCCCAACGTGTGTCCACCCCTGCCAGGCGGAGTTTCTCGACCGCTCAGAGGCACGCCACCCGCTGCGCTCAACTATAGTCACGGATCGTGATGGTGAGGGCCTGAACCAGGAGCGATCGTTAACCCCCACCTCTCTTCAAGGGGATGGAGGAGGGAGGACCGAATGGACCAGTAATGAATCAACAGTGGCCTCGTCCAAGCGCCCCCGTTCGGACGAGTGGCAATCATCCAGCCGCACAGCCACCGAGAAGCATCGGGGACGGGGCGGAAGTCTGCACCGAAAGAGGCACAGGAGCCGCGAAGATTGCCACCGTAGGGAATGTGCCTTGCAACCAATGCCAGTCTCCAGCCGAGAGGACCGCAGAGGAGGCCCCTCGCACGTTCCCACTGATCCACCAAAACCGTCTGAGCACCAAGGGGAAGCACCGCCGGGTTAGATCGACCTGGAAGCCCCAGGGGACGACAGGTGCCAGCTGATGAGGAGCATCACCGATGCACGAGTACCCTCCAGGTTCAAGGTACCAACATTGGAGAAGTACAACGGTACGGGAGACCCCCAGGAGCACGTGCAAGACCACCAGGGAGTCATGAGGTTCCAAGGGACCGACGACACCCAGCTCTGTCGAGGCTTCTATACCACCTTCAAGAAATCTGCCAGTGAGTGGTATAACAGCCTCCCCGACCAATCCATTGGTAACTTTCGGGAATTGTCCCGGAAGTTCTACTAATAATTCATGGTCGGGCGACAGAGGAAGCCAGGCTCGGACCTCCTATTCAACATAATACAGAGGCCAGGCGAGACTCTGAGGGGTTGCATGAAGTGCTTCAATGCTCAGAGACTAAACGTCGAGAGCTGCCCCGAACTGGTCACCATGACAGCCCTGAAAAAAGGGCTCGGCACAGAGGCCTGAAGAAATCACTCCATCAAGACCCCCCCCCAAGGGCCTCGTCCAGGTCTTGGCTCGGGCGGAACGATTCATGCTGACAGAAGAAGCTTTGGCTGCGGAGGAAGGAGCTCCCCCTGTGGGGGCCAAAAAGAGTTCGAAACACGGCGAAGACAAATGTCGCAAGATGGAAGACCGCAAGCAGGAGAGTAGGCCCACGGGGAAGCCGTGCAGAGGGGAAGCAGCACCCACTAGGCTGAATGCAACCCATGACATCGTCCTGACACAGGCCCAAAAGGAGGGCCACATCAACAAGCCTCCCCCAAGGATGAAGGGGGGCAAAGGGACAAAGAAATGTACTGCAAATATCACAATGATAATGGCCACGACACCGACGACTGCTCGCACCTATAGAAGGACATCGACCAGCTGATTAGCCGAGGATATTTAAAGAACATCGTCGATGCTTCGAAGGCAGGCTCTGGGGAGGGAACTTCGATACAAGCAGATAAGGGGAAGAAGGTGAACATCGTTCACACCCCTGTGCGCATAATTGAATAAGGAGTCAGCCGATCAATCGTGTCTCACGGCTCCGGGTGAGCGACTCGCCCACACATATCTTCCCGCTTGACGCATCTCAAATTTAAATTTACCCCCAGTTTTTCTCTTGCTAAAATAAAGACATGAACTTGAGTTCTTGCTTACGACTACGCGTCCTTCAAGATTTAATAAATCACCTGGAGGATCCAATACCGAGATCGCTAGGGGCAATTCCCCAAGTAAGGCTGACAAAACCCTCGACCGGCCGTAAGGCTGGGGGTAACTCCTCCAGCAGGACCGATCGAATTTCTAATCTACCATAAGGCTGAGGGAAACTCCCTCAGTAGGACCGATAGAATTCCTGATCCACCGTAAGGCTGGAGGCAACTCCCTCAGCAGGACCAATCGAATTCTCGATCCATCATAACGCTGGGGGCAACTCCCCCAGTAGGACCAATCGTACCTTACGATCAGACGTAAGGCTGGAGAAACTCCCCCAGGAGGCTGATCATTCGATCGACCGTAATACTGGAAGTGGCTCCCCCAGCTGGCCAACCGACCAGTCGACCGTAAGGCTGGGGGCAACTCCCCTAGTAGGCTGGCCACATTTCGGGCATAAGGCTGGGGGCAACTCCCCCAGCTGGCCGATCATTCGATCGATCATAAGACTGTGGGTAGCTCTCCCAGCTGGCTGATTGACCCGTTGACCGTAAGGCTATGGGCAACTCCCCCAGCAGGTCGGCCACATTTCGGCCGTAAGGCTGGGGGGAAACTCCCCTAGCAGGCCGATCATTCGATAGACCATATGACTGGGGGTAGCTCCCCTAGTTGGCTGACCGACCCATCGACCGTAAGGCTGGGGCAACTCCCCAAGCAGGTCGGCCACATTTCGACCGTAGACTGGGGCAACTCCCCTAGCTAGCTGATCATTCGATCGACCATAAGACTGGGTGTAGCTCCCCCAGCTGGTCGAACGACCCGTCAACCGTAAGGCTGGGGGTAACTCCCCCAGCATGCCGGCCACATTTTGATCATAAGGCTGGGGGCAACTCCCCCAGCAGGCTGATCATTCGATCGACCATAAGACTGGGGATAGCTCACACATGTGGTTGACCGACATATCGACCGTAAGGCCAGGGGCAACTCCTCCAGCAGGCCGACCCCTCAATCGTCCATAATACTGGGGACAGCTCACCCAGCAGGCTGATCATTCGATCAACTATAAGGCTGGATGCAACTCCCCCAGCTGGTCGATCACTCGATCTATCGTGAGCCCTAGGGAAGCCCCCTCAGCAAGCCGACTGCGAATCAACCATGAAGGCGGGGGCGTTTCCCTTGACGGGTCGACCGTGCGATCGAACTTGGGACGATAGATGACTCCCCCGGTGAGCGGATCAAACACTCGGTCTTAACCAATCAAAAAGTGTCCCCAAGCAACTCTTCCCACAACTCGAGCCGCCAATCGACCTCGACATGAACAGCGGGAAGAAAGGGGCAAGGTCAAAAACAAAGACAACACAGTGAACATACCAAAAAGAGAGAACATACCAAAAAGGTGAAAAAATTTATTATCTATCCGGTTTGTTACAAATAAGGAAGGAAAAACAAAAGGAAGACCACTATGACCGCCTACGGCGCGGGAGCCCGGGAGGAACTCTCCCCTGTTGCTTCAGCGGCGTCCCTCAACCTGGCAAGCTGGTCGGGGTAGCAGAGGGGCAAACAAGCGACTATCGAACATGCTCCTCGTATGCCAAGAATCCCTCCAAGAAGGACTGTGTGATCCGGGGGGCCAGGACGTCGTCGTAACCCCTCACAACTTCACTAACAAGCTGCTGGGGATCCGCCCGCTGCAGGGAACCGATCTTGAACCAAAGCTCGGCTCTTTCCTCCCTATGTGCTTCCTAGGCGATGGGCAATGCCCCCTTGGCCTCCTCAGCGGACCCCTCGGTAGTAACCCGAGAGACATCGGCGGCCGCCAATGCCTTCTTCAACTTCTCCACCTCTGACATGTGCTCGGAGACCTTATGGAGTGAGGGCTGTAACTCCTTGTGAACCTCTTTGTCGCTCCCTCAGCTGCCTCTGCCCTCAGATGCTCCCGCTCGAGGGCCGTCTCAAGCTCGACGACCCGCTCCATGCGTCGATGCACCTCCACGGCCATCAAGGACGCCTGCAAGACGAAAAGGATGAGGATCGGGCTAAACAAGACAGGAGCGAGAGAGGAAAGAGACTTACCTGCTGAATCTACCATACCATACAGTCCACCAAGCTCTTAGAGTGGACCCTCTCAAGGAGAGAGTGATCTCCCGGAAGGGCAGAGCTCTACGCCAACCGGACAGCTACGTCAAGGTCGGTAAAAACCGACCCACCAGACAGGGCCTCAAGTCCAGGCTCGAACACAGATAGCGTGCGCCCTACCCCGACCAGAGTATGCTCGACCTGGAGGGTAGGAGAAGCATCCCCCAAGACTTGGGGGCTTCCCTGAGAGGCGGCCGACGTGGGACTTGCCACCAGAGAGGCACGTTCCCTTTTTTCTTCTTCTTCTCGGGCCTCTCAGAACCCAAGCAAGAACGCTTCTTTCGTGACCTCTGACCTCTGGTCGATGTGACAGGGTCCTGCCCAAGGCCTGTCGAGGCCCCTTCGAGGAGGACCGGGTCAGGGAGAGCGTCAAATAGGCCCGCCACGGTAGGAGAAGGACCCGTGGTGGCCGGGATCAGAGCCTAACTCAGGGGAACATCAACCGGACCCGTCACCACAGGGGAAGAACCTGTGTTTGAGAGCGCATCCACCATCTTCATCATATCGACATGTAGCTCGGCTGCATGGGCCTCCTCCTCCGTGTGGCGCGGTGCATACCCAGAGGAGCTTCCCCGAGAGCCCCGAGCACACCGACGGATGAGTTGATGCACATCATAAGGATGGTTGAACTCCTGGCCCATTCCTGCAAAAGAAAGGAGAATCAGGGTAAGCCAATGTTCGGTCCCCGGGTTTACACCACGGGGTGTGAATCACCGCAAGTGCACGGTGCGCTATAGTATAGAAAGATTGTCGAACTCAGGGAGGCAATCGTTTATCGCTTAGCTTTATATGGAAGGAGGAGAGTATGTGGTCGGGGGTTATCACGAGTGACTGATTGGTTGATTGTGGAAATCGAGAGTTAACTAGAAATTAAATGTCTAAGGCATTCGGGATTCTCCGCTAAGCCCTTCGGTCACGAATGCCAGGTCAAATGACCATACGTCGGACGATGGATTAGGGTAGGAGTGTCACATCGGTAGATGAGAACGAGTACTTAACTTTTGTTGTTCCTACTCGTCTAACGCATCCCTATAAAAAACCGTGCTCTCGCAGTCGGCTTCACACGAGAATGCGTGCATTAAGATTGACAATTGGTCCCGCCTCGCAGATCCGCATCCAATCTCGTGACCTATGAAGTGCGACGCTACCCTATGGTTAGTTCTAGCAGTCGACTTGCTCTTGCAGTCGCCTACTAGTGGATTAGGGATTAGCGATCGCCCCGGCTCTCGCGTCACTCTCGTAATCACGAGTCCTGGAGAACGGCCGCTAAGCCTAAATCGGATTCGTATGGATTCTCCCCAGGATACGGAGCCGCCTTCGTGATACCCTGATCCTAAGGCTAATCCCCAAAACCCTTGTTCAAACCCTCATAGGGCAACCCTAGATTGATCCAACGGGGGTCTAACCTAACATTTGATTCCTAGGATCCTAGGGATCGTCCCTAAGACCTAGATACACACTGCTCTAGCATGGAAAAAACTCTAAATACAATAGTAATAGAGATAGGCATATCCAACCGGTCAAATTGTATGAAATTAATTTCAATAGAGAGAGCAAGAGAAATGAGAGCAATGATAAAGAAATCAAGGAAATCCAACCACAAACAAATAATTAGATTGCAAAAGAGTTTACCAAAAGAGAGCTCCCAAAATAGCTCTATGGGTTTTGCTACAGAAAAATAAAGCTTACCCTACTCTAAAAATCATTCACTATTTATACAAAACAGTTTGGGTTCGGGTTTTACAAGAAAACCAACCCGAAACCCATTATTTTAAGTCAAATTGGAGTCTGTCGACCTACCGCTCGGCCGAGCGCAGTGCTCGCTCGACCGAGCGGTGCCTTGTGTAGTGTTCCGCTTAGCACTCGAGGAGGGGCCGCTCGGGCGAGCGAGTTGAGTCACTCGCCCGAGCATCATGTCGCTCGGTTGAGCGAATTAAGCTCAAAGAATTCCAGACCCCAAGTCCTTCGTTTGTTGGGCTCCTCTGACGGCTAGCTCGGGCGAGCGGGATTGTCGCTCGGCCGAGCGAGCTTGTCACTCGGCTGAGTGCCCTGAAGGAGGACTTGCTGCTTCTTGGCGTGTCACAGCATGGCAGAGCGCATCATGCGCTCGGCCGTGCGATCTGGCATAAGTCCCCAAGTCTCTCCCTCTCTCTCCATTCTCCTCTTCTCTTCTCCTTTCTTCTTCTACTCCTCTCCCTCGCTTCTTTGGCCTCCTTGGGTCGTCGTGGCAGGGTAAAGCGAGCTTTGGCATCGATGTTATGCCCAGAGCCCCATATCGCTCCAAATCGCGTCGAATTCCCTGAAAACACATAAAACATCGAAAGGATCAAGAATATCGAGAAAAACACGATATAATACAAAAATATGGATTCGGGCGATCGAAATGACATGGGAATGCATGGTAAAAACATGGAAAATATAGACACAACAAAATCCCTCATGCTTACCTCTTGCTCGTCCTCGAGGAAGACGAATAAGAAGGTCACCGGAGGGTAAAAACAAAGAAGTTCAAAAGGAACCAAAAGATGGGAAAGGCGACTAAATCATCTCCTCATCTCATAGCACTCAACAACACTTCAACTTCATAAATTAAAAACGCACTACTCATGAGGATTCTTCAAGTCTAGCAAAGAATATATATATAATGGATTTTCAAATGAATGGCGTGAACTCGAATATATGATATGAAGTTAGAGTGGGATTCCTATTATAGCATGCAATCAATATACAGAATCCATAATTCGAGCTCAAATCTCCACAATTCATTCTCTACGCAACGAATAGTATCATGACCAATTAATTGAAGCATGCAAGATGATTTTAATTATTTTCATAAATGTGGATGGTAAGTTCAATTAAATCCAGAAATCACTGCACTAAACTATTTCATGCCCCCTAGAAATCATCGACCTTGACATGTCCCTATTCTATATAAAAAGTGAGGTAGAGATGCGGGATTTTTCTTTTTACAATTTTTTTTGGCTATACAATTTTCTTGATATATGCATACTTTTATTTTCTTATATACATGAGATAACTCAATATATATAAGAGGCGGCCTATACGTCCCAGACCAGATGGTCTTAGGGCATCGGGTTACGAAGAACCCCTCGGGCCTATTATTTGTATGTAATTTTTTTTCTTTTTTTTGTTTTTGATTTTTTTTCAATTTTTTGGGATTTTGCACACTCACGTAAACGCGATAGAATGCAAAGCACGATCAAGGATCGCAATTGGCTATATACAAAAAGCAAAAAGTATAGTATTGGGACATGGCTCGGTATCAGAATATCCAGTAGATGATACTTAAGTGTCGTAGGTTATCCAAACCCAATTGAACTACCATCCATTATGAAAATAGACGTTTTCACACAATCATGCAATTTTCACTCAATTTTCGATCAATCATGCATTTTCAAGCTTAACTGTTTCGAGAATACTCGTTATGGAGAATATGAATTCAAAGCATGGAAAAGCATATTAAAAAGCATCCTAATCAAGGAATATTTCTAACACCCGGAAGCATAGAGTTCAAAATCATAATCCATTCTATATAAATATGCAGTGACGCGCAATAGACTATGCCGAATCCTACGTGAGTGTGTAAAGCAGATAAGTTGAGTGTGTGCAGCTTATAGTGCAAGCATAAGAGAATCATCTTTATAAATAAAATAAAAAGAGGAAAAAATGAAAAACATGAATGCGGACAAACAAGAAAAGAAAAATAAAAATGATGATAAAACGGGGAAAATGGGGCGATAGTGGAACTAAAAATGGGAATAAATAAAAAAGAATAAGTAAAAAGCGATAGCGCTCATCCCCCAAGCTAAATGCAGCAGTGTCCTCACTGCTGAGAACACGGGCGTAGAGGCGTAAGAAGATGCTAGGGGTAGGTGGGAAGAAAGATAAAAGAAGGAATAAAAGATGCATATACGTATGTATAGTATGTATGTATATACAAAAATGGAGATGATGATGATGCAGGTGATGAGGATGCATAGTATGTACAGTATGGACACTATGGACAACAAAAATCGACGTCAAAATGTAACTCCCCCAAGCTGGACTAAGCTGGGCCCCGAAAAGACAAATGGGCACAATGATAGGAGGGCGAGACAATGGGACAGCGATAAGCTAATAAAATCTGGTAGCACCACCACCCGGTGGGGGTGGTGGCTGAAGAAGGTGAAGGATACGGTCCAGCTTCTCGTTGTTCCGTTGTCCAATATCAGTGAGTGTCCTCACAGCTCTGCAAAGTTCAATGACAGCCTGCTCTACCCCATATAGTCGACATGCAATGTCGGGGGGTGGGAGCTGCTGGACGCTCCCCTAGAAGATGTGCCACGTGTGGTGAAAAGTGGATGCGCTGGGAGTGCAGGCTGTGCAGATAGTGGGGCAGTGGAGATAGCGGCGGTGGAGAAAGGAGCAGAGGTCAATCCCAATGTGTGTTCAAGTGAGGATAGGGCAGGTAGAGATACGGCAGAGGTGGTGGCAGCAGCTGTGGAGACAAAAACCACCACACTCTCTGTAAGAATCACCGAGACGGTGCTGGGAATGGGTACGGTCAGGGATACATGCACCAGTGTGGTCTCATGTGGCAGTGAGGAGGTGAGGACAGGAGGATCGGCTAGCAAATCGAAAATAAGGGCCTCATCTGATAGGGATGGGTCCTCGGTAAAGGTGGGGACAGACGGCTCGATGGCAGAATCAGAAACTGGTGGCGCAACAGATGGGGCAGGGCCCTCAATAGATGTGGAGATAGAAGGGGCCGCTGCAGACTCAGACTGGGTCAGGGTGTGGGGTGGCTCCTCAGCATGTGCAGGAGTGGTGCCCGGTTGCTAAGCAGGATGCTGTTGGGCAACCGGCTCATCATCGGGCTCCGGCTCGTAAGTGGGGGGGATGTGCTCCTGCATGGAGAGGATCTACCCAATCTGTTGAGAGGCCACTGCAGTCAGCTCTGGGCTAGGGAGTACCATATAGTCGGTGTTATAACGCCCGTAAAGGTAAACCCAGTGGCGGTCACCATGGGCCCTGATAATTTGCATGTGCGTACACACACACAAGGATAGGGTGGTAGGGCCCGTCGTCTCTAGAAGATCCTGGGGGAGGCCTAGATTTGCCCTAAGGGCGACGATGGTGAAAAAGCTGTCACAACAGATGGGGCCCTCTGTAAAGTAGCAACCCAACATAAACGATCACAGAAGATCTGTGTGTGATCAATAAGGTAGGAGTGTTAGTGGTTTTGCCCTGGGCCAAATATTTGGACCTATATGTTATGTCATTTTCATTTATAAAATGTTACTCTTATTGGTATTATTATATTGCTTGCATGTTTCTTTATAATAATGTTTGAATAGCCATTTTATGTTATTCTAAGCATCCTTAGTCATTCATCATTAAAATGTTTAATAATGAATTAAGACGAGTATGAGTTTGGTTGATAATTATGAGATAATTATATGTATGGTGATACAAAACAAACTTATAGGTACTTGTTGGAGAACAGTTACTGGATAGACTCGCTATGAGAGTATTGCATGGATTAGTGTCATAAATGATCTCATAATAGTTATGTCATAGAATCCTTGGACATGAGATCATCACAGTTGCCTACATAAGGAACATCATGTTTTGATATAACCAAACGTTACCTTTAATCAGATAATCATAAAGGTTATGATTGAATATGATGTGAATTATGCAGAGGAAAGTAAATGAACAAGATGGAATTTGTCCCTCTCTTATGAGAGGGATATCTAATGGGCCACTCTATAAGTAGGACTGAGAAATGCATGGCCGTGCTCAAATGAATGTCATTTGATTTTATCAGTCTACTTAGAAAGCGAGAAATTAAATGTTTGAACAATATAAGTATGACACTACCCATAACTTATGTTCAAATCAGATATCGTGTGAAAAAAGGATTATGACATGTTCTATTGGTTAGGTTAATATTGGACTAACGATATTCATATTAATTGGGTAGTCATAATGTCTTACTAGAGACCAATTATGACTCGTGGGATTTTAATGGGATTAAGCCCACTGCCAATTTGATTTGAGCCTATTGGATCGCACACAAAGAACGTAATGGATAGGATATGGTTTAAACGTGATTTCGAATTTGATTTGAAATTCGTAATAAGATGAAATATCTTAACCGTCAGATATTGTATCTCGTTAAGATATTATCCCAAAGATATTATCGCATAACTGAAATACGTTAATGGGTTAACATGGGATTCTTATCAATAAGATATCGTCAAGTAACTGAAATGCGTTAAGGAGTTAACGTGGGATTCTATATAAGATATAGAAAGAGGATTTTCAGTTTTTGTAAGGGACCCTGCGGGGCTACACACATACTAGAGGGGGGGTGAATAGTGTAATGGCAAGCAAAGTGCTTAATTAAAAGTTACTAAAATTAAAGCACATTAAGCAGCGGAAATTAAACAAAGTGCTCAACAACAACAATCGCAAACACAGAGATTTTACCCTGGTTCCCCAAAACTTGGGTACATCCAGCCACACCAGTATCCACTATGACCCCACAAAGAGAAGTGAATACAAATCCCACAAAGGGATACACTCCTACAAAGAGAGAGACCTCGCCAAGAGGATTTCGCCCTACACAATGACCCAACCAACCCTGCACGAGGGTCAAGACTCCCACCAAGAGAATCACTAACTTCCACTCAGAGAATTAGGGTTAGACCTACACTAGGACACTAAACTCCCACAAAGAGAGTTACTCCCACAAAGAGAGTATCCTAAGTCCCACAAAGAGATAACCTCCCACAAAGAGAGATATGGTAATCACAAAAGTGAAACGAAATAACACTTACCTATGTCTGATATGGTCTTACCAATGCGATGAAGAAGGCATGCAAGTGAAACTCAAGTGCTTGAGAGGAGGCTTTGATTGCACTTGATGATCATTCTCTCTTCTAGGAATGAATCCTAACACTTCTCACTTGAGTGTATAAAATGAAGAGAAGAAAGATGTTCTCCAAGAAAAGAATGAGAATTAGATACCTTGGAGAATTTCCCTATGAGCTAGCTTCAATGCATGAAGAGAAATGTGCTCATGAGAGGGAAATGGGAGAGAATAGGAGTGGCTAATGATTCTCAAAGATATTCAATATCAACCAAGAGTACTACATGAACAAAGCCAACTCCTATAAATAGGAAGCCCAAAGGAACCCATAAAACCAGCCAAAAACCCAAAGGGAAGAAATCTGCAACTGCTAGATTTTGGCATTTTATGGCATGAACAGTCGACTGATGATCATTAGACAGTCGACTGATCAACGGCTAGAAAATATCCCAACGACTATAATCTGAGCCATGACAGTCGACTGTAGAAGACTACACAGGCGACTGAAAAGCAGACAGTCGGTCGTATATCCTTCATCAAGCGACTGCAGCAGGGATGGACAAGAAACAGAGAGCTGCACTCTTTCTCCAGTTATTCGCACAGGCGACTGATGTTAATACTACAGTCGACTGCCAAATAGTCAGGCGACTGTAATACCTTCATCAGTCGGCTGCAGTATAAGATGGAGAAAAGACAGAGAGAGATGCACATTTCGCACTTACGCCTTTCAGACGACTGAAAGCCATTTCACAGGCAACTGTAAAAACAGCAACAGGCGACTATCTTGCAACATGGGAAAAAAAGGCCAGAAAATGCAAGAAGCGCACAGGCGACTGTTGACCAATTCACAAGCGACTATAAGAGTACAGGCGACTGTAAATTGAACATCAATCGACTGATGCGAAAAGCTCAAGATGAGTCAATAGAAAAATTGACTTGAGCTGTGCATCACAGTCGACTGTAGAAGGCTCGACAGGCGACTGGAAATCACCCAGTCGACTGTAAAACCTTCAGCAGGCAACTGCAGGAGAGCCAGAGACTCCAAATGAGTCTTTGGGTAAGATGAACCTATTGGGTTGGATTCTATGATAATCCTAAGGCTCACTAAGATGGTGAAATGCAAATGCATGAGAGTATGACCATCTATCAAGGCATTACAATAATCCTAGACTCAAAAAGAGAAATGCAAGTAATAGAAATTACATGGATTACAAATTGCATCTCCTAGAGTCAAAGTCTTCAAGCTCACGATGCCTTGATGCTCCCCATCATCTCCAAGCTTTGGCACTCCTTGATGAGCTTTCCTTCATCAAGCTCCAAGCTTTGTCATTGCTCCTTTAGATGTCCATCCATCATCATGCTCCAAGCTTTGGCTTCAATAGATGATCTTCATGACTTCATCCAAGCTTGAGCATACCATCACTCTTGGAGGTCTTTAAGATATCCCTTGTAATATCCTCCAAGCATTATGCTTTTTCTCATCAACATATAATTATTAAGATAAACTGAGACTAAAACATAAGATTGATTAGCACACTAACATAATGTATTGATCACCATCAAAACAACGTTAGTCTTGAAACCAAGAACTAACAATCTCCCTCTTTTTGATGATGACAATCCATTATGTCAAAATATAATAAACATTGAAATAAACAATGTGTGCTAACAAACTCCCCCAATCAATATGCAAATGTGCACAAAATAAAGACATATAAAGCACAAATCATATTGATGGTTGTTATGCAAAAACATACCAATTGAAAATAATGCATAAACAAGCACAAGGTATATTTTTACATAACCTATTTCTCTCCCCCATTGGCATATCCAAAAGATGGGTAATAGCCAAATATGAAAACCAAGGGCAAGAGAAATAACCATCCCATATGCACATACATAATGTAAATGAAATTCAATGTGACATATGAATGGAAATATAATGCTAGTAAGCAAAAATTCCATACTCCTCCATAATCATACAAAACATGCAAACATGGAAGTAATGGACACACTCACAAAAAATGTGGGTACAAAATGTAAACATACAAGCATGGTACCCAAGCAATGAATAACAATGTGAGTGAGCTAGCAAGTTGGAAACCAAACAAAAGTGGAGTTTGGTTTTCGTATATAGTCATATGAAAATATAACATTACGCACATATGAATCTATATATGCATTCCTATCAAGCCTAGAAACATTCTTAGGAATCCACAAAGAAAGTGATTTGGGATTCTTAAGAAGAGGTTTGATGAAGGCATGAGTAGGAGGTGAGGGAGCACGCTTATGAGGTGGAACATAAACATTGGCGTGCCCCGTGTGTGAAACATGCAATTTAGCATTAGGAACATTCACACAAGCATTTCTACCATTCATAGGAACATGTGAAACATGCAACAGTTTATCATTCGTTCTAGCATGCAAGCAATAATAAGATTTCCTATGAGTAGAAACATCATGCATAGCATCATGCATAGCATTCAAAGAAGAAGCATTCACATCAACATGTTTTTGAATAGGCTTCTTATGCAATGTGGTGTACATATATGCATGATTCTTCTTTGGCTTAATATTCAAAGTTGATTTTTTGCCAAAAGAAGACTTAGATGTGACTAACCCCTTAGAAGGCTCCCCCACAAAATTTATTTGGGTGCTTCTAGGGGAAGAGCTTGGTTTGTTCACCTTCAAAGTAGAGGATCCCAAAACCTTGTTCTTACTCAATTTGAAGTTTTCAATTTGAGTAGACAATAGCTCATATTTCTTCGAAAGCGAAGAAATGTCATCATCCCTAGCGGATAGACCTGAGTTAAGCTAAAGACATTGAGATTTGAGAGCCGATGTCTCATTTCTCAAAGCGTCAATTTGAGAATCTCTCTCAAGAATGACGGAGTTACAATCTGAAACGTGAGTACGTTTAAGTGAAGCATTCTCCTCATGTAACTCACGAATTTGAGAAAGAAAAACTTCTTTCTCGGCATGCAAAGATTTAATCATATTAATATGTGAGGCATGCAAAGAAGTGAAATTATGAGAATCATCATGAAAAGCATTTGCACTACACTTATGAGCAAATAAAGAATTTTTATCACTAGTATAACTATGCTCATAAGAAGATTGAGTTTGAGATACCTCTTCATCGCTTGACTCAATCTCATCACCTCCGGTGTACTTGGTCTCAAGATAGCTCCACATTTCATGTGCCGTCTCCATGCATCCAACATCTTCATTTTCATGGTCCCACGTGGAGATGCACAAAGCTCTTTTGGCATGGACGTCCATCACGAAGTTTGAATCTGAGACATCCGAAGTCACCGCATCCAAGAGATTGTTCTTCTTGAGGTGATTGATCATTTTGCTCCTCCATTGACTATAGTTCTCCAGATCGAACTTGGGAGGATGTTTTTGAGACATAAGATTCATGCTGGCAAAAGCCACCAAACCAAGGCTCTGATACCAACTGTAAGGGACCCTGCGGGGCTACACACACACTAGAGGGGGGGTGAATAGTGTAATGGCAAGCAAAAGTTACTAAAATTAAAGCACAATAAGCAGCGGAAATTAAACAGAGTGCTCAACAACAACAATCGCAAACACAGAGATTTTATACTGGTTCCCCAAAACTTGGGTACATCCAGCCACACCAGTATCCACTATGATCCCACAAAGAGAAGTGAATACAAATCCCACAAAGGGATACACTCCCACAAAGAGAGAGACCTCACCAAGAGGATTTTGTCCTACACAAGGACCCAACCAACCCTACACGAGGGTCAAGACTCTCACCAAGAGAATCACTAACTCCCACTCAGAGAATTAGGGTTAGCCCTACACTAGGACACTAAACTCCCAGAAAGAGAGTTACTCTCACAAAGAGAGTATCCTAAGTCCCACAAAGAGACAACCTCCCACAAAGAGAGATAGGGTAATCACAAAAGGGAAACGAAATAACACTTACCTATGCCTGATATGGTCTTACCTGTTGGATCCTGTCAAAACAACGTTAGGATCGATAAATGAAGTTGAGACTTACGCTTGCGTACGCGGCACCGTAATCTCGGAACTTCGCCCTCGGATTCGTCACAACGGTCGATACTTCGTCAAGGAGGATCGAAGCAGAGTTTCACCGCCTAAATCTCTAACTAGAAGAGGATTTTAATGGAAGGGAGAAGGAGAACATAAGGATGCCTTATGCAAACTTATGGCATGGAAAGTGTGAATGAATGCCTTACCCTTGGGTCCTATTTATAGGCTTTAGGGGTAGTTATTGTAGGAAATAACTAAATATAAGCTTATTAGCCTATATTAGCACATTCATTTATCTTCTTCTTTATCCACTTATCAAGTGCCATTTTGCACTTATAAAGTGGCTTTTTCCACTTATCGAGTGGCTTTTTCCACTTATCGAGTGGTCCTTTTCACACGAGAAAAGGTTCCCTTCGTGCACGCCTTTGTGCACGCGACATCTGAGGTCCGTATACCCTCATACATCCCCTCATGGGTGTATTTATGTCGTCCATATCCAACATCTCCCACTCACACTTGAGGGGATTTTAAGGAAACATATTTTTCTTTAACTCTTCTGTTTGTCATACCGAGAAATAGGCCGTGTGATCGTCATGCGCATAGAGTCCGCTGTTGTGCACTTGTTAGAGATACACAACACTCCTCGAGGAGCAAAGTTGAGTAGATCAACGCATGCTTTACCCTAGATTTATTTCTTCACATTTCTTATACTTTATATTCAACAATTGAATCCCATCTGGATTACAATTGGCTGGCCAGCTTTGAATCTTTAAAGTCCAAATGTGAATATGAAATTAATCTTCCTCTTCTTGCGATCCTTTCGATCTTGACTTGACTTGCTTTTCTAACATGCCCCGCCGGACTGAATTAACCATAGTCCTTAAGTAACATGCTAAGATAGCAATCACCCAGTCAAATCTAAAGGAGCCAATTAGAGTCCATAAGGGTAATGAGTTAAGACCCATGTGGTCTTTGGGTCTCACATAATAGTAAACTTTTTTACTATTCTAACCCAATGGTCAAAAATGCATACGTAGTATGAATACGTATTACAACATCACTCCTTTCCCAGGGAGCGTATGTCTCAATGATGTTGTAAGGATGATAATCAGACACCACAATGTCTGACTTTGGGTCCCTTTCACTACTCAAATAATCTTCTGGACCCACATCCTGCATAAGACAGATAGGATTTCAAAAATCCTCTTAGATCTTTGTAAGCATCCATATGATGCAGATCTTTCATACGACTATTTTGTTTAAGTCATGACTCTAAATCATCCGTCTGACGATTTTGACTTTAAACAGGTCTCATCTTTATTTTATCCATCTGATATAATAAAGGCGGTTGCTTATGTGAGAGAGCCAACCTCAATCTGTCCGACATACTAGAAAGTATAGCTGAGATTTCAAAAATGTACACAAACATTTCTCAGAAATTCATATGTAATGTTAAAAAGAACGTATTCTTTTATTAAATTTGATCTTTCTCAGACATGGGAATATATATTGGTACAACTCGGCTCTTACGCAATCCTTGGGATGATAAGCGTTTATAAAACACATTTCTGGGGATCGCTTTCGTAAGCGGATCCTCTATCATCTCATGCGTAGATATGTACCTTATGTCTACCTTCTTGGTTTTATCATAGTCTTTTGCAAATTCGTATCGGATATCAATGTGTTTGATCTTACAAGACGCATTATCCTCTTAACCGCTTTCCAGTGTACTTGCCCTGGATTGGATTGGTAACGGCTTACCATTTCCAACGGCAAAACAGATGTCCGGTCTCGTACACACCATAGCGTACATAAGACTATCAACTGCACTGGAATATGGAACTTTTTCCATAATTTCCTTTTCCTTTTGGTTCTTTGGACACGATACCAGATATAAATTATCGCATATGCTTATATGAATATCAATGGACACTCAGTCCTGTATATTAAATCGTTCTGGAACCTTCTTTATATAAGTCTCCTGTGAAAGAGAAAGAAGTTTCTTCGAACGATTCCTTGAAATCTTAACTCCAAGGATATATGCGGCTTCTCCCATGTCTTTCATCTCAAAAACTGATGAAAGCCAAGCCTTGATATCCATCACAAAGCCCTTGTCATTTCCGGCTATTAAAATGTCATCTACATATAGAGACATGATAATATACTTGCTTTTAATCCTCTTGATATATACTCAGTTATCTTCATCAAGCATGGTAAAACCATTTGATAACTTTATGAAATCGTATATACCATTGCCTCGAGGATTGTTTAAGACCATATATGGACTTATGAAGTTTACAAACCTTATGTTCGTTTCCTTCTTTTACAAACCCTGTTGGTTGTTCCATATAGATCTCATCGTCCAATTCTCCATTGAGAAATACAATCTTTACATCCATTTGATGTAATTCGAGGTCTAAGCAAGCCACCATTGCCAGAATCAGGCGAATCGAGGTAAAACGAACAACATGTGAGAAGGTCTCTTCGTAGTCTATCCCTTCCTGTTGCGTAAAACCTTTCGCGATAAGGCGAGCTTTATATCTGTCAATAGAGCCATCAGCCTTATGCTTGATCTTGAGAACCCATTTGTTCCCAATAGCTCTACGTCCTCTGGGTAAGTCAACTAAGTCCCAGACTTGGTTAACCTTCATGGATTCTAATTCCTCCCTCATCGCTTCCATCCATTTGTCTTTAGCAGGGCATGATACGGCCTGATTGAAAAGTAGCAGGCTCCTAACCTTGTACGATTACTATGTCGTATTTGAGATTCATCAAGTCCTTGTTGACTCGAATTTAGATCAATTCTAATATCACTCCCACTTGGGATGTCGTTAGAATTGCTCTCACTTGGATCATTATTCCCTGTATGGAATAGGATAATTGTCATTCATATCATCCATTGGTGAAGATTGAAACGTATTTTCGTCTTCACCAAGAATTCTCCCACTCGAATGAGGTAATCCTTCTTGATAAATAGAGATAAGTCCTGACTTATCTTGCCCTGTCTTGGAAACTCATTTTCCAAGAAAGTGACATCCCTCGACTCAAACTCAATTAGACCTCCATTGTCTTCCTGACTAACAAAAACATAACCTTTGGAGTTTTCTGCGTATCGTATAAAGATACATTTCCTTCCCCTTGGCCCAAGTTTGCCATACTTATGGGAGGAAATATGTGCGTAGGATGCACAACCCCAAGGTTTCAAAATGTTTAAGTCAGGAGACCTTTGGTTCCACTACTTATAAGGAGTGGAGCTAACTGATTTCGAGGGTACGCGGTTTAAAATGAAAGCGGCCGTCAATAATGCATCACCCCAAAAGGTGATTGGCAAGTTAGCTTGTGCCATCATTGAACAGACCATTTCCATTAAAGTCCTATTTCTCCTTTCTGCAACATCGTTTTGTTGAGGAGTATAAGGCATAGTTACCTGATGTACTATGCCTTTTTCATCACAAAGTTCCTTAAAACTTGTTGATTGATATTCACCGTCCCTATCGGTTCGTAAGACCTTAATCTTGCGATCTAATTGATTCTCCACTAAACTCATATAGTTTTTAAAGCAAGCCAATGCTTCACTTTTGTGGGATATCAAATAGATATGTCCGAATCGGGTGAAATCATCAATAAAAGTGATGAAATAGGACTTTCCGCGTCTTGTCTTGACATTCATCGGACCACATATGTCCGAATGGATAAGCTGTAATGGAACCTCGGCCTTTGTGCCGGTTCCAAACGGCTTGCGACAAGATTTCCCCACTAGGCAATGTTTGCAGGTCGACATTTCAACCTTTGAAACATTGGATAGAAGGCCACGTTTGGCAAGTCTATCCATACGCGTTGGTCCAATATGACCAAGCTTTGTGTGCCAACAAATCACATCAGACTCATAAGTCTTAGAATTTGTAATAAGGAAATTTTCATTACACGAGGAATCATACATTGTACTTATTACAATAAATCCTTTAAATACAAACCCAGTACCAATAAAGGAATTATTACAAAACAAGTCCACTTTACAATTTTGAAAGAACCAGCTATAACCAAGACCCATCAACACGACCACAGATATAATATTCCTTCGAATATCTGGAGCGAAGAGGACATCATGAAGTAGGAGAGTGCGTCTGTTGTCCAAGACTAGCTTGCAAGTCCCAACGCCTTTCACTTCAACACGAGTGTTGTTTCCTACATAGATCCACTTCGTTCCTTGGGGTATCCGGTGATACTCCACGAAGGACCGTCTGTCCCTTGTTATGTGGTCGGTGGCACCTGAATCAATTATCCAAAATGGATTAGATTCCACAAGAAATATTGAACTAGAAACACATATGTAACTAGTATTACAAGTTACCTCATCACTTCCACTCATACACGAACGAGCATAGTGACCGAACTTGTTGCACTTGAAGCACTTGATCCTCTTCAAGTCTTTCTTCTTGTGCCATTTCTTGTGCCCACTCTTATGTTTGGGTTTCTTGGTAGACTCAGGTTGCTTATTACGTTCATTAGTAGACTTCGAACGATCTTTCCGTTTCTTTCCCCCGTGTGAGGAACTAGCAACCATGTGCACTTCTGCACTAGGCTTGGCAGCCGCAAGCCGCTCTTCCTCTAATTCGAGGTGCTTGGAAACATCGCTGAAGGTCTTGATGCTCTCATTGTGAGTGAGATGCATCTTCATTTGGTCCCACCCATTTGGTAGGGAACGTATGACTGCTTGGATTTGTTGTTCATCAGTGAGCACATGACCTGCGTCCTTTAACTCTGAGATTTGATTTGCCATGTGTCGCAGATGTTTCCCCATGGAATGATCTGGACGTTTCTTGTATGAATCAAATCTTATAGTTAAGGCGCGAAGTTTTGACACCGATGTGCCACCAAACTTCTCCTCTAGCTTGGACCATATGTCCATGGCTAGGTCATGCTCTCGGAAGATGCGCATTATGTCATCGGCCATACTACTCAATAACGTAATGCGAGCTATCTTATTCTTCCGAGACTAAGCATCAAAAGCTTCCTTGTCTCGTCTGTATTGGGCCGTAGTGCCCAACTCGGGTTCAATCATTACGTTCTTTAGAGTTTCGAGCACTTCTTGCTCCTCTAAAACGTATTGTATCTTGATGGACCAAAGTTTGTAATTATCGCCGTTGAGTTTTTCACCTCTGTTTAACTCAGCGACGATATTCTTTGAAGCGGAAGACATTTTACTTTTAAAATGCTGCAAAAGACACAAAACCAAAGGTTTGATCAAAAACATTACATTGAAAATTTCTTAAAATATAATTCCCATTTGAAGTGATAATAGAATATCCCATTTGGATAGTTCTAAATTCAACTCCCATTTGGAATGATATTTATAATTTGATAAGTTACTTTCGAAAAATATTGAAGATGTTGTTATAGAATCGAAAAGGTTTCTACGATTCCAATCACCATCTAGAACAATCCTTCAATATTTCCCCCTCACTTATCAAATGATAGTACTCTTATAGTACTTCGCAGCGGAAAAGTGTTTTTGAAAACGTATTTTTCAAAAAATATTTTGCAAACGTATTTTGCAGTATTTTGAAAACGTATTTTTCAAATGCTTTTTGCAAACGTATTTTGCAAGGCATATACCCCATTATAGGGTGTTATAGCCAAAACATTTCGACAATTTCCCCGGCCATTATCGGGGTCGTGCCGTGGCAAGGCCGAATTCATCTTCCTTTTGAAGTGAGAGTTGCCATCGCAACTTGGCCAAAGCTGGATCCCCCCTTGGGAAAAAAAATGCGATATTCCAACTTAGTACCCTTATGATACTAGTGAAATGTACGGTAATCCCTGGCCATTTGCCGAGATAAGTCGTACTTGTACCAAGGCCGGATCCCCCTTTGGGGATTTTTCTGCAAGCCATCGTCGCCGGCTCCCGTATGGATCCAGGCGTTCCCCCCTTATTGGAGAATTTTGCCGCAGATGACTGCCGTCGGCCCCGTATGGGCTAGGCTTGTAGGTTGCCGGGGCCGAAACCATTGTCAAGGCCTCTGGCTAAATTGGTCGACCAATAATCCCGAATTGGTCGACCAATACCGACCAATCAGTTATTTGGCACCCCCTTGGCCAGGGCCTCTGCCCTGGCTGGGGCTGGCCAAGGGCCGGCCAAGGGCCTCTGCCCTGGCCGGCCAGGGCCCTGGCCCCTCGGCCAGGGCCTCTGCCCTGGCCGAGGCCGGCCAGGGCCGGCCAGGCCCTGGCCTGAGGCCAGGGCATTGGCCCTGGCCACTGCCAGGGCCGGCCAGGCCCTGGCAGAGGCCAGGGCGCCGGCCCTTGCCACTACCAGGGCCGGCCAGGCCGGCCCCTGGCCTTGGCCGAGGCCTGGCCTGGCCTTGGCCAGGGCCAGGGCTCCCTGGCCCTGGTCGGGGCCGGCCATGGCCCGGCCATGGCCTATTAGCCTAGGCCGGCCATGGCCCTTTGGCCATGGCCGGTCTCCCCCCTTGCATGGGGTGGCCGCATGCACTCCTCCCCCTCGACGGGGTGGTCATGGTGGCTTTTGGTCGTAGCCAACCCCCTCCGCATGAGGAGGGGGGATGCGTTGCCTCCATAGCCCATTTGGCCATGGTGATCATGCACCAAAAGTCATCTTCTCCTATGTAGATAACTACCAACATCTTCCTCGATGAAGCACCCGTTCGTCGATGAAGCACCCGTTCGTCGAGAAAGTAGTTATTCTCTAATGGCCGTGTGCCAAAAATGAAAAATAACACACTTTAAAGTTCGTAAACTACGCGCTCCACATGAAGAGAGTTCACATTCCCTATGAATGGAGACTCGGCATCCATGAAGAGTGCGAACTTGACGACGTGGACGGTCGGTTCTTCCTGTCACGGAGAGTTCCTACCATATCCGTAATGGTAGAAGACCCTAACGTGAAAAGAACAACCGCTGCGTTCTCTCCATCACGAAGCGTTCCTACCATATCCGTAATGGTAGGATACCCATTCGTGAAAAAGACAACGCCTCGTTCATCGGTTCGATGGGACGGCGGTTTGACTGGGGCGAACCCGTATGGCTCTGATACCAATGTTGGATCCTGTCAAAACAACGTTAGGATCGATAAATGAAGTTGAGACTTACGCTTGCGTACGCGGCACCGTAATCTCGGAACTTCGCCCTCGGATTCGCCACAACGGTCGATACTTCGTCACGAAGGATCGAAGCAGAGTTTCACCGCCTAAATCTCTAACTAGAAGAGGATTTTAATGGAAGGGAGAAGAAGAACATAAGGATGCCTTATGCAAACTTATGGCATGGAAAGTGTGAATGAATGCCTTACCCTTGGGTCCTATTTATAGGCTTTAGGGGTAGTTATTGTAGGAAATAACTAAATATAAGCTTATTAGCCTATATTAGCACATTCATTTATCTTCTTCTTTATCCACTTATCAAGTGCCATTTTGCACTTATAAAGTGGCTTTTTCCACTTATCGAGTGGCTTTTTCCACTTATCGAGTGGTCCTTTTCACACGAGAAAAGGTTCTCTTCGCGCACGCCTTCGTGCACGCGACATCTGAGGTCTGTATACACTCATACATCCCCTCATGGGTGTATTTATGTCGTCCATATCCAACATTACCAATACGATGAAGAAGGCATGCAAGTGAAACTCAAGTGCTTGAGATGAGGCTTTGATTACACTTGATGATCTTTCTCTCTTCTAGGAATGAATCCTAACACTTCTAACTTGAGTGTATAAAATGAAGAGAAGAAAGATGTTCTCCAAGAAAGGAATGAGAATTAGATACCTTGGAGAATTTCCCTATGAGCTAGCTTCAATGCATAAAGAGAAATGTGCTCATGAGAGGGCAATGGGAGAGAATAGGAGTGGCTAATGATTCTCAAAGATATTCAATATCAACCAAGAGTACTACATGAACAAAGCCAACTCCTATAAATAGGAAGCCCAAAAGAACCCATAAAACCAGCCAAAAACCTAAAGGGAAGAAATCTGCAACGGCTAGATTTTGGCAGTTTATGGCCTGAACAGTCGACTGATGATCATTAAACAGTCGACTGATCAACGGCTAGAAAATATCCCAGCGGCTATAATCTGAGCCAGGATAGTCAACTGTAGAAGACTATACAGGCGACTGAAAAGTAGACAGTCGACTGTATAACCTTCATCAGGTGACTGCAGCAGGGATGGACAAGAAATAGAGAGCTGCACTCTTTCTCCAGTTATTCGCACAGGAGACTGATGTTAATACTACAGTCGACTGCCAAATAGTCAGGCGACTGTAATACCTTCATCAGTCGGCTGCAGTATAAGATGGAGAAAAGACAGAGAGAGATGCACATTTTGCACTTACACCTTTCAGACGACTGAAGGCCATTTCACAGGCAACTGTAAATATACAGGCGATTGTAAAAACAGTAACAGGCGACTGGAAATCACCCAGTCGACTGTAAAATATTCAGCAGGCGACTGCAGGAGAACCAGAGACTCCAAATGAGTCTTTGGGCAAGATGAACCTATTGGGTTGGATTCTATGATAATCCTAAGGCTCATTAAGATGGTGAAATGCAAATGCATGAGAGTATGACCATCTATCAAGGCATTACAATAATCCTAGACTCAAAAAGAGAAATGCAAGTAATAGAAATTACATGGATTACAAATTGCATCTCCGAGAGTCTAAGTCTTCAAGCTCACGATGCCTTGATGCTCCCCATCATCTCCAAGCTTTGGCACTCCTT